>OX421972.1:84248202-84685835 GCA_949128135.1 Parasteatoda lunata
CTTCTAATTTAAATATATAAAAAATAGAAGTTTTTAAATTGTCTATTAAATAATCATTAATTTAATAATTATTATTAAATTGTCTATTTAATTGTCTAGTCATACTAGTCATACATACACCAAAGGTCTAGTCATACTAGGTCTAGTTAACTGCCACTGCCCGGTATGCATTTGCCCGGTATATCCTACACTGATGTTTTTTAAGGTCAAGTGTCACTGTCCGGTATACATTTGCCCGGTATATCCTACACTGATGTTTTTTTAGGTCAAGTGCTCCTGCCTGGTATACATTTGCCCGGTTTGCCCGGTATAATGAGTTTTTCTTCCAACTTAGGCTGATCTTCCCATGCCAATTCGCGATTTGGGTGGCCAATTCCCGAAATCAAGAACAATTTCGGACTTTGGCCTGCCGTCCTCGGCCAATTCGCGATCTGGCCGGCCAATTCCCGAAATCAAGAAAAGTTTCGGACTTTGGCCAGCTAATTTACAGCGTTCTTGGCCGATTCGCGACCCGGCCGGCCAGATCGCGAATTGGCCGACTTCGGGCTTTGGCCGACTTCGGGCTTTGGCCGTAACATACACATTTCCAGATGGGTTAATTTCAGCCTAAGATGCCTTGAATTTTGCTGAAAGGGGAGTAGCGAGAGCTATTTCACATCATTAACCGAAATATATAATAAACATAAATAGGTTAAATATAAATTGTTTAGTTAGAAAATTTTTACTTATCTAATATCAATTTCAGGTTTTTTAAACTTTTATTTAGTTTACGTTAAATATATAATCCAAATTTTTTATTAATAGAAACAGGGTGTTATTTAAGATTTTTTCTGCTTAAATAAACACAGAGTTTTGCATTTATAGCTCATATATATATATTATTCACTCATTATTTTATGTAAAAGTGAAAACATGAATATTTCTACAACCTTTCTTTACTAAAAATATTTATGTATTTAAATTTCTCAATGTATTCAACCAACATAGACACGAATGTATTTTATAAAGAAAGATACTTCGTCGAATATAGTTTTACATCGTAATTTAGTTAAACGCGCGCGCACGAATTTACATTTAAATATATCTACGCCCACCAGAAACTGGAGCTAAAAAATAGGGTTGTTTATTCCTGTCATACGAAATGGCGTCAAAGCAAAATAGCTTATTTTGCGTCTAGTCTATCGATTTAGGTAAACTCTCGGTCAAGGTATATGTATATTGGTTTTTGCCTAGGGGGCCATAACTTAGGCAAAACAACGGATATGGGCAAAATCATTTCCCGACTTCTTCCCTTTCCCTTGGTCATAACCTAAAGCACTTTGAAAAACTCAAAAAAGTTTAAAAGAAGGAAAAAAAAAGTCAAAAAGCGATCTATATTTGTCACGTTTCTAAAAAGATTGAAAAAGGAATAGGGAGATATGGAAGCCAAGAAAAGTTAGAATTCAAAAGATATATTTTGTTTACGTAAATAAGATGTGATCTGATTCTTTTGATCTTTAAGTTTAAAGCGTAACCTTTATATTCAAGGATGGAAACAAATATTATACTTGAACTCTTTAGTAGTTAGGCTTACTTATATTTGAGTTTAAAAATGAAACGCTGACATGGGTTACAGTTATGAACAAAAAACATTTATTAATATATATCATTTACTTAATTCTAACGATCTCTTTATTCGCTTGAAATGTATTTTGACTTTTATTTGATATTTTTTTCCTTAAATCGTTTTTTTTAAGGATTCTAGTAGTACTTTAAAGTTAAACCGAACATTCTCCTTCTCTGCATGAAGCATGCAGATATACGGATTTATCGCTCTCCCTGTTCATAAAAGACGTTACGTCACGAGATGTCTTCGGAGTGAATAGCTCTAATTTCATGTTACTTCAGGTCTTGACAGCAGAACTTTACACTTTTTGGTATTTTCATAAAGCTTACTTCTTTAAGAAAAAAGCACAGTATGTAAGAATGTAGCACTCTTTATTAAAATTAGTAGAAATGATCGTTAATCGCTTCTTCGAGAAAAAAAAAGCAGCCATGAGTTCGTAATTCAGCAAAATTAGTCGAGTTTACTTTTGATTAATACGGTTATTAAATAAAGCTATTTAGCTAAATTCGCGTGTGTACAACCTTTTCAATGGTGGTTGGACCATCAGGCTACTGACACAAAGCCCTCTTGCTCGATTTCAGACGGAACCAAAAGAGAAAAATAAATAAATAAATAAAAATAATAAAATAAAAAACATCTTTCTCGCATTTCCTTGACATTGGTGACAACGGGAAACTAAAATACGACTTTCTCATTTCTCGACAGATGGCAGCACTCACATCTATATTATTTCGCGTTTCTTCACGACTCGCTTGGATTTAAAAAACAAACCACATGAGTCTCAAACAACGTAAAGTCCCGAACTGAAGATAACTTTTACGAACATAATGAAAATTCACGATCATGGGCTATATATTTTCCGAGAAAAAACTTTACTAGCAGACGTCATTTTTTTAGGTCATGTGATCTTTAAGGGCATATTTTTAACGGTAAGTGACTGAAATTTAGGTTAGTGACTAATATTTTTCACGGTTAATGACTGAAAACTTAATATTTGATTGAATTATTGATTCACATTGGTAATATAGGTTTTAGTTTCATAACCTAATGTCGAATTATATATATTTATATTGGTGTAAATTTTCAAGATTTTTCTTTTTAACGAAAGTAATAATTATTTGTTTATATTCATTATTCATATGGCCTGGCGTAAATATTACATATCATGTGAAACAAAATTTAAATTTGGTGCATAAGGCAACTTTTTAGGGTTAGTGATATAACTGCTTAACAACACTGTTTCACCTTTATATAAAAAATGTTATTTATAAAGAAATAATAAATCTAAGCTAATAACTCATAATTATATTTTATGTTGCTTCCAAACTAAGCTTTTCCCAACACAATCCATAAACCTACTAAGTTATTTAAATAAACAATTCGTCAAATACGCAGACAAAAAAAAAAAATTCAAAATTTTCCAAAACGTGCCGTAGAATCAACCACACACAACCTACACGCACAATCTGAAATATCTGAAAATCAGACTTAAACTTCCTCTCACACGATTCCGTAATAGCCATCGCGATCGCAAGGCTAAAACCCTCGCCAACAAACAAAAAGAAAAAGTTTCCTTAAAATAAAAAAAAGTCAAATGCAATATCTCTAAAACTTTTCTCCGCCTCCTATAGATCGTGCCCGGAAGACAAAAATGCCCGGAAAGGGGCATTCAGATATATTGCTTGAAAAATGTCCTCGGACTGGGTAAAGTGGCTTTTTGCATGGGAGTTCATTGAAAAATGGACGCCATTTAAAGTATATATGGCAACGAGTTTACCTCATATATCAAAGATAAATAGCTTAGACTGTAAGTGTCTTTTTCTGCCAGTGAAAAATTGGACACATTAGAGTACTGTACAAATAAGGTCATGATTTAAAACCTTTTCGGTTGTGTTATTAACAGGTATAGCTTTCATTGCGGCTCTTTCAAAATTGATTTGATCCTCTCAGAATGCGTTAGTTTACGAATACAACTTAATTATTAGTTTTCAATAAAAAGCAAAAAATATTTTTAAAATTTTAAAATTCTCCCAAACTGAGTGGCGGGAAAGAGAAAATGAAGAATAGAAGCGTTATTAATATTTAATTTTAATTTAAAAAAAAAAAAAGTGTGTTCTCAATGACTGGTTACAAGGAAAGAGGTTTATTTGAGTTTTAGCATACCATTTTACTCAGTTATTCACTTAGTATTTGAGTTTTAGCACACCATTTTACTCAGTTTTTCACTTATTATTTGAGTTTTAGCATACCATTTTACTCAGTTTTTCACTTATTATTTGAGTTTTAGCATACCATATTACTCAGTTATTCACTTATTATTTGAGTTTTAGCATACCATTTTACTCAGTTATTCACTTATTATTTGAGTTTTAGCATACCATATTACTCAGTTATTCACTTATTATTTGAGTTTTAGCATACCATTTTACTCAGTTATTCACTTATTATTTGAGTTTTAGCACACCATTTTACTCAGTTTTTCACTTATTATTTGAGTTTTAGCATACCATTTTACTCAGTTTTTCACTTATTATTTGAGTTTTAGCACACCATTTTACTCAGTTATTCACTTATTATTTGAGTTTTAGCATACCATTTTACTCAGTTTTTCACTTATTATTTGAGTTTTAGCATACCATTTTACTCAGTTATTCACTTATTATTTGAGTTTTATCATACCATTTTACTCAGTTATTCACTTATTATTTGAGTTTTATCATACCATTTCACTCAGTTATTCACTTATTATTTGAGTTTTATCATACCATTTTACTCAGTTAGTCACTTATTATTTGAGTTTTATCATACCATTTTACTCAGTTATTCACTTATAATTTGAGTTTTATCATACCATTTTACTCAGTTATTCACTTATTATTTGAGTTTTAGCACACCATTTTACTCAGTTTTTCACTTATTATTTGAGTTTTAGTATACCATTTTACTCAGTTTTTCACTTATTATTTGATTTTTAGCATACCATTTTACTCAGTTATTCACTTATTATTTGAGTTTTATCATACCATTTTACTCAGTTATTCACTTATTATTTGAGTTTTATCATACCATATTACTCAGTTATTTAGCATACCATTTTACTCAGTGGTTTTTTATGAAAGCAGCAAGTTAAATATTTATGATCTGTAAAATTAAGCACACATCAGTCATATATATATTCGTGATAAAAATATATATTAAAACGAAAAATCTCGAATTTTTTTTTTATTTTTTTATTTATTTATTTTTTTTTTGCTTTTTTTTTTTTTTTTTTTTTTTTTTTTTGCTTGTTGACTGTTTCAGAATTTATGTCATTTGATTTTAGAATACGTTTTAAAATTAACTTTTGGTTTATTGAGTTTAATCTAAATTTAACTGTTTCTTCCTCGTATGTTTATTTAATGTTTATCAATTTTTTTATCGTGTAGGTAATTTATTGAAATTAGAATAGAATATGCTTATTACTTGTTATCAGATTCTTACTTTTTCATTATAAATATCTAGCATTGGTCTATACTTTTCTTTTTTTATTTTTTTACACTTGTCAGATTTTACTGAAAAAATATTTAATGTATGCCACAATCAGATTAAAAATATATAATGTATATAATCAGATAAAATATTTAATATATATATTCAGATAAAAATATTTAATGTATGATAGAGAAAAAAATAAAAAATAAAAACGCATGAAAAATTTGTTAAATAATTCCTTACTTAAACATAGGAAGGAGTTAAAATTCCTAACTTAAATTTTTTAAAGACTTAATAAAATACAAAAATGCTTTTAAAAAATTACTTAATTTAAAAAAGAAAAAATATATAAATAAAAATAAGCATGGACATTAACATTTCATGTTGACGTCCATGAGTTTCTTTGTACTTTGTTCTTTCTACATCGATTATTTGTTAAATGATTTTAAATTAATTAGCCCTAATTTTGATAATATAATTGATTAGCCTGAACTGATTTAGCCCTAATCTTAAATTGTACGTCGAAGTGAGTTCTGTCGTGGTTTCCCTCCTTCGATCACTGCTATCCCTAAGGCTACCGCGGCTTCTCTTGCCTTTTTTTATTAATCCCTCTTTCTTTTTTCAGTGCTTTTTCTTGTTTCAAGCAGGTTTATATTTTTATCATTTATTGATATCATTGATAAGAAGCATTGTTTTCTAACATTTGAAATGTGTTCACCTCTCTTTCTTTGAAACTGTTAAACAATCAAGTTTTTTTAAAGTATCAACTTATAAATCTAAATTTAAGCAATTAAACTTCTACTCATTTATTTATCGTATAAATGTTTTTATTTTGTATAATTTAGTTTCATATGCATAAGTAACTGCGCGCAACACGTAATAAACATTGTATTATTTGAAAATCGAATTGAACAAAAATCGAATTGAAAAAATACAATAAGAATAAGGATTAATTAATTTTATAAAATTTTTATTTTTTATACCTAAGTACAGATTGCGAAATGGTTTGTAAAATGCTTATAAAAATTCTTATATAATTTAAGAGATTATAGCCTTAAAAAAAGACATAAAGTATTCCGGTTAAAATATATTTAATTAGTCATATTTGCTAATTGGTATTTTGTCATTAATTAATATTCTTAAAAAAAGTATTGTTCATTCATGAACATAGATACCTAAAGCAGCTTAAATATTTTCAAACATAATGAATACTTTATTTTTTAAAATGAATTTTTTCAAAGCTTTATTTTTTAAATTGATATTTTTAATTACCGACTTGAATTGACTTTTATAGCCTCACGTGGTTCTCAATAATCTAGATTTTTTTTTTAAATGTTATAAAAAAACAAAAGAACAAGTATTTTGTAAAATGAAATAACCAGAGTAAAGCCTTTAAATCATTTTACAACAAAGTTAATATTAAAATATGCATTTTTATCTTTATTTTGAGTGATAGTTGAAGATATTTTTTCTTTCTATCTTGTAAGTTTTGATTCCACAGCCATTTTTATTAATTGGAAGGTGATTAGAAACTTAATCCCAAAATAATTCTTACTTTTTAATATTTTTTTTGTTGAAACTATTTGGCGGTAATATCTTCTAAAGATTAGTCTGAAAGATTTATTTTTTATTTTTCAAGAATTAAACAAAAGAGAAAAAAAAAGCATTCTCATTAATTTTAAAAATGGTAAGAGTAAGGAACAGCGGGAGGAACGTATTAAAAAGAAAAGGGTATTTTTTGGTTATCGCTAATGAACTTTTAAGTAATAATTGGTGATGAGATCAAATATTTTAAAATTTTATTTTAAACAAACGAATAAGTTAAATGAAAGCTTTATTTGTAAAGTAAGGAAAAAGTCAATATGTTTAAAATTTATTTAAATTATATAATAGATTCTTGATTCTATACATATTTTTAAAAAATAATACGTAATTTGCACACATCAGTTAGGTCCAGGGTTGGCTATTTGCTGACAGAAACTGGTTTTTGCCATGCCTGTGGCAGAAACTGTTTATAACCGGTAAAAACCGGCAAAAACTGGCAGAAACTAAAAAAACGTCTATATTAGTTCTAGTAATTGCTTAATGACATTTTGTTTAAGTAAACTGAAAAATGTAACTCCATGTAACTGTAGCAAACTTTTTAATTCATTGTTTGTAAATATACATTAATTTGTTTATATTGCATATAAGGAGTGCAGTATATCAAATATTTATATAAAATAAAGAATAAAGTAATGTAATAATAAATATAAATACTAGATTTTAGTTTATAATATTAAACTCTGAAATTCAGTAATTATTATCATTTAACTCTTAACATAACTGAATAGAACTAATTTCAAATAGTTTTTTTTCTTTCCAAGACATAATTTGCATGGCAACAATTCAATTATTATAACAGTTTTAAAAAACATGCAATAGATGAAAGTTTCACAAGTCTTGCTTGTTCCTTGATGGCAATGCCTGCTAGTTCTGCTGGACTTGAGAGAATCTTCTCAAATTCCTCGTTCGTGAAATGTCTCGTTCTCAAATTGAGAAATTGTTTAGGTTTAGAAACTGCATCAAAACTTGTCTCTTGTTATAGATTACCGCAGAGTGCAAAAGATGTAATATTTGATTTTGAATGGTGATAATTTCGTAAATAAATTTTACCTTGTTTAACATTTAATTGTTTTTTCGGTGAATTATGCATTGTATGCCAATCTCAGTACTTACTTTTATGTCATTGTCTGAATTTCTGCCAGTTTCCGCCATCCCAGTGTTAACTGGTTTCCACCAGTGGTTTTAACCACCTCGGCAGGAACTTGCCGACCTTGGTTAGGTCGTAATGAGAAAATACTAAAAATAATAAATTGATATTACGTCACACTTACTCCCGAATATATTTAAGATCTATATACACCTTTCCAAAGAAATTTTCAATTATTTTTTAAAAAGTTTGCCCTAAAATTTTAATATAATTCTATTAAGTTTTTTTAAAAATTTCTTTATACTTGAGTTAAAACAATGGAGGAAAACAAGAGGATGAAAATAAATCGCTAAATCTCTAGTTTCACTAATTTTTCACATAATAATGTTAGTACTTTCTTTAACCTAAATGAACGTTCACGGAAGCATTACGCATTTAAATGAAGTTTTGTTAAACTTTTCCGGAAGTGTTAAGGAGGAACTCCGGGAATAGCTATTATCATTTAAAAATAGTTAATATAGTAAAAACCGTGAATAATAAGTCTTATCTTAATACTCTTGAAAACTATTTGAAAGTGTTGTAACAAAGAGTTAATGAAATTTAACTTTAACTTTGCTTCGAGATTTTATGGAAACACTTAGTGATAATGGTCTAAATTATCTAAAAAATACTTCAAAATTTATTTAAATTTTATGCACTATATAATTCATAGTATAGTGAAGATGAATAAAACTAGCTTCCGTTACGAAATATTATCATTTTTTCTAAATAATAAATGTTTTTATTTGGACTTAAAGATTTATCAAATACCAGTTTAATATTGTCATCATTTAACCATTAAAATGGTCAATTAGAAATGAATGTAATCTAATAGCTTTGAGAAAATTTAGTTTAATAAAAAAGAGGATAAAATTCATAATTAAAACAACGTACAGATGCTGGTAGAAATCTGTAATCTGTTAGCATTCCTTGATATCACTACGTTTTCAGCCTTTCACCTTGATATTTATTTATTATAAAAGAACTTTTTCAAGTTTCTTCTTCATTCCTAATCAACTTGTACGATTTACTTTGTTTTAATCCATTAGAGTTTTTATGTTTTGGTATCGGCAGTTTTTTTTCTTCTACATTTTAAAAACATCACCTGAGTATAAGTTTTACTTAACGATATTGCTGCTTGTTATAAATTAAAGCTTGCATTTAAAGATACTGATAATAGTCAAAGATTATTTAGAAACTTTTTTTCGATTTTATAAATAAATAAAAATATTTTCCTGGATAATTTGATACAAGTATTTTTAAACTTATTGATTTTTTCTAAAAAAAACTATGTTTTAGATAAATAGAGAAATTAATCAGATCCTTTTCTGTTATATTTTTTTTATTTCCTATGAGCTGCACAATCAGTCTTCCTGATGAGCAGACCTAGTGCGTTCTCCAGAAGTGGTATCCACTCTTTCAGGACCACCACAATGGGTGAGATACCGTTGGAAATGTTAATTTGGACGTCTAGTTTCTGCCACACTTGAGGGCAGCACTGAGACTCTATTTGGATGCTAAAGTGCACTAGGAATTTAATTTTGCCGGAAATGCCAAGAGCCAATAAGGCACTCCAGGGATCTTTTACATGCCGCATAATCATACGACATGACCGCTGAGGATTTTCTGCATCCCGAAAATCCAGTGTCTGGGCCGGGGATCGAACCCGCAGGCTTGGGCTCAGAAGGCCGACGACAAACCAACTGAGCCACCCAGCCACTCTTTTCTGTTATATTAGATAGCTATTACGTTTCAAAGTTCCTTTTAATTATAATATTATTTTATAAAGGTTTTTCTAAGATTATTCTTATTAAATTCACGCAACAAATTATTCAACTAAAGTCAGTATGCATCATAACTTAAACTCTCTTTTTACACTAATTAGTTTTCCAGCACTCAAAAGTTATCTTATAAAAATATGAAACTTTTCTTTGATGAAATTCATGATAAAAGAAGATGAAAATTAATAAATGCTTAGATTATATACGACTTTCTCAATGGCGGTTAAATTCAAAGCATTATTTCATTCTTAAAAGATGTATTTTTAATCTCACCTGCTGAAAAGAACTGATAATCTTATTTTATCTTTCTCCTTATAAAAAAAGAATTAAAAAAAAGAATTTTGAAAGAGAACATTTTAATCTGGAATAACAAGACTAAATCCTTTGAAATATTTTACTGTAACAAAAAAAAAAAAATTATTAACATATTCATTTACATTCTTATTCAGGATGATAATTGGAAAATATTTTTTAAACTTTTTTTCTACTTCAAGAGTTTTGATTTCAATCATTTCTACTAATTAGAATGTGATTTAGAAATTTAATCCTAAAATCATTTTTGCGTCTGGAGTTTTTAAATGAAAAATAATATTAACGTTAATCTGAATAAATTCATTTTTTTCATCATTAAAAAAAATTAAAGCAAGAAAAAAGAATTTCATTATTTTTACAGATAACAGGCGCAGAAGAGAAATTAAAGTTTGAATTTTTGCAGAGGTTTTTAATTACATAATCACAGTTTTATAAAATTTTCTAAAAAGGGAAAACATTAACTTCTGTGAAGAATCCCTCTAAATTTACTTCCTAAATCAGTTAAAAACTGCATATTAAAGTTTAAAATTGGAAAGAAATTATCTATCTATTTTACATACATGTCATACTTTGTAGTGACTAAATTTTCTGCTTGAAATAACGTCTCTCTGTTAAATTTAAAATTAATTGGGGAAGAAATGAAGATTATTAATGAAGTGAGGAACTGACGAAAAAATGACAGAAGTCTATGAAGCTCTATTCTTAAAAAATATTTATAGTATGAGCTTCATGGTAGAAATGAAGTCTTCCATGTTTCCTCATAACTGTCTCATGAATAATTCAGTCTACTACTTTTTATTTTATTTTATCATAATCAAAAAAAATTTATATGTTGTCAAATGTTTAAGAATTGAGTTAAGTAAGGAAAACACGAATTATTGGGGGGGAAAAAGACTTAGAACAATAACAAATACGTACGGTTTTGCTTTAATTATATTTATGTTCATGTTTTAAGAACCAAAATTAAATTTTTGTTGTAACCACGTAATTAAAACAAATGAGTAATTTCAAAAAACCAACGACTGCTAAAATCAAGTCTCATAGATGAAGGTTGACATTGTCGATAACTACTCACTCCCCACATAGGTGATCTTCGAACGTGATGTGAACACGCCTACCTTGACAGTAACGCCCACATCGATCTGGAAACTCCTACTTCGATGGATGGTCCACATTGAAAGGTTGACTTGTGACTGCGACATTATCCAACTCCTCGCACCGTTGCTACTCAGTCTCGATTAAACACAACGTCGGCCGACGTACACTCGACTGCTAAAGGCAACACAGGAGCGACTACGACCATGATCTTAATACAGCTCTCATGAAAGTGTTCAAAACCCGGTGACCTAAATCCAGCTCTCCCGATCTGTCACAAATACAGCAACTTGTGGCATCCATGTATAGAATTCTGTCACAGATATAATTCTGGTGGGGGAGTACTGTAGGGTATCTACCACTACATAATTACAATTCACTAGTATATAAAACATGTTAACTCGACTCTATGTCGGGGTACCTTTTCATAGATGAAGGTTGACATTGTCTATAACTAATCACTCCCCACAATGCTATTTACTTTATGCTGATTCGTACTTTAGTTTTACATCAAACTACTTCCAATATAACCCCACCCCACTATCCTACCCCACTTCTCTTTGTCAAGTTAATCAACTTCGTGTTAGTCTCGAATCACTTCGGAAAAATAATTTCAATAATCGCCTCGGCTTAGCAATGACAACAATAAAATAAAGAACATCTTAAAATGTGCTGCATTATTATTTTTTCAAAATATTCAGATTTTTTAAAAAAAAAAAAATAATTATTGTAGTTCGAAGGCTGCAGAACGCGTGCTTCATAGACATCGAAGGTACAAGGAGGAAAAATATTTTGGTTAAATAACCGTACTTGTATAGTGTTAACATTTCTAGTTAAAAAAATTAAATTTAAAAAAAACATAATTCTGATAATAAAAAACAAATTACACTGTATTTAAACTATTGATTTGGTAATTGTTCCATTCATTTGTTAACGGTTAACTAGAAATTCTGGTTTAAAATATTATAGGTCCTATTATCTTACATTTTATAAAAATTCTGAATATTAAATTTTAAACTGAAAAAAAACTAAAATAAGCTGAAAATTAAATTTTATCAACTAAGCAGTTTTTATACCATGCTTTAAAGTATCATGACAGAATTACCAAATTTTAACACACATTATAAAACCGCACTTTATTATTTTATTGTTAATTTAATCAAAATCGTTACCAAAGAGCTTCGGTAAAAATTATCGAGATTTCTCTCTCTCTCTCTCTTTGTATATATATATATATATATATAACGCGCATTTGTGTTACATGGAGAGGAAAACCACAGAAATTTCACAAGGTTAGCGCAATGGCATCAGAATTCTAACCTATGTTCCGTCTGCCACTGAGGATATTTTACATCAGCACTGTGGTTGGAAGAATTCGTATAAAGGAGTAACCACTGAGATTCGAACCTCGGACGAACCATAATGAGACGGACGCTCTATCTGAGTCCTCGCAATTCTATCTAGCTTTTTTGTTTTCCCTTAAAGCAGAAATTCAGCAAATTCTACCCTATCCTCGTAGTCTTGGCCTTACTTTTTTACTGAGTGTAGAAATTTCGCGCATCGATGAAAGGGTTTGTTTTGCATTGCTTGGATTACCGAAATGATCTAAAATAGTTTCGCCGTATGTTTGATTTTAAAGGATATCTGGATTATTTTTCTTTTCTCGAACTTAAAAATGTTTCCATAACTGCGAGTTTGTGTTTAGTAGTCTCCTTGTTTTTCAACTGTTAAGCTAAAAATGACAAATCTATGTAAGTCAATGTATATGCGGTAATTCAGGTGCAGATTTAAAGCTTTATCAAAAAAAGGAGGGAAACTACATTACTAACGCCTATATTAATATTATTATATATAGTAATATTATTTGTATATATAGTAATAGTATTAGTATATAGTAATGGTATTAATATATAGTAATAGTATATAGCAATAGTATTAGTATATAATAATAGTATTAGTATATAGTAATAGTATTCTAATAATATTAATAATTTCTTTTCAATAATTCTAATTTGTTTAATATTCTTAACATTTTATGCATTTATTTACATATATAATGCAGAAAATTCCTTTTTAATGTAAAATTTCATAGCTTTTTCAATGTTTCGCATTATATTTATGAATACACAGTTCTCGATGGTTAAAAAAATAATCATAAATACATGATGTATAAAAAATTAATAATACTATCAAGAAATTAATGTATTAGTAGAATTTTAATTAAATTACAATATTATTAAGAATATCCTGCCCGAACATCCATCCAATTTATTAAGTCATCATTTTATTAAGTTATTTGTTACGTTAATAAGATAATATAGTTAGCCATTTATTAAGTTAAAATTGCGAAACTCAAAATTAAATTATTTCAGAAATGTATTGACAAATTATAAATGTTAACCAAATTTTCTAAGCATTGTAAATCAAATTAGTTTATAAGTTCACTACTAATATATCGAATAAACATGTTTTTCTGCCTCCTCTAGTAAAGTAATATCAAAAGAATTCTAAGGAAACAAACAATTTTTCTTCGGGGCTATTCCCAGCAGGGGCGCAGAGAGATTAGCAGCGCAGTTCCCTGGGGCCACAAGGAAAAGGGGGCTTAATAGGACAGCTTGTCTGTTCAATATTGGAGGCAGAAATTTGATGAGCACCATCTTGAGTCGTAAACATTTATGGGCCACGAGGCAGAAATTGGTATTGTTGATAGGCTTATTGAGGGCCTTCTAACTTGCATCGTTCTTTTCATTTCGAATGTTATTAAGAGCGCATGATTGGCTCTAGGCAATATGTACAAGTATCAAATCCCTTTTCGAATCTTTTGGATGATATTTCTAGAAAACCCGTCTAAAATGAGATCATTAAGTGCAAATAAACGGTTTTATTGGCGATCAATGAATATTTTAAGAAGTACTTGTAGTATAAAGATTGAGGTTGAGAAAGATTTTGATCTTTGAAAGCTTCGTTTTATTATTAGGTTATTACATTGAATTCGAAAACATTAAATTTAAAGATGTTTTAAGAACTATGAAAATAGAAGTCTAATTATAATAATATTTCGGTTTGTGTTCGTAGAAAATCTTTCTTTTTTTTTATAATTCGCTTTTTAAACTTTTTTTTTAAAGTTGTTACTATGATTAAATTTCTGTAAGCATAAAAATATACATTCTATAGAATAATATACAAAATAATACAGTTATGCAGAATATGTCTTATCTATTTCGGTTAAGTTGATAGAGAATGAATCATAAAACGGGAAGAATTTGATAAAATATATTTTAACTGCAGGCAAATGAAGGAGTTAGCGACCAACAGTCGTCTGGTTTAGGGCACTTATCTTAATTTTATTTGTTATGTAGCAAAAACATGTCGTATAACGAGTTTCGCAATGCTTCAGAATTTGTCCTGATTCGGAATTCATAATCTCTTTTTTTCTGTGTGGCACTTAAAAAAAAGTATGGTCTTAACTTCTAAATGCGGTAAACTGAAACGTGTACCTAGCACTATGGGAATACTAAAACACTCGATAGTTTTTACTAAAGTGCTTTTGTAATAATTTTAGTAAAATTAATAATAAAATATAGTTTTATAATACGTGATAAATTTGGTAATTTTATAATGATACCTTAGAGCATGGCATAAAAACCATTTATTCGGTTAAATTTACTTTTCAGTCTTGCATTTGATATTTTCGCTAAACTTTATACCATATAAACGGAAAAATTGCAAAGTGAATGTTTTAAATACCGTAGATTTCAGTTTTATTAACCTGAATTATGTGATTTTTAAACCGTAAATGTTATTACCATACATTAAGGTAATTTTACCAGACTTTTTTCTCCGCGTGAGTTAAAAATTGTAGATCAGTCTAGTATCTAGTTTCACCCTTATTTCTCTTAAAACATATCAGAAGGCATTGGTATAACTAGGAGCTAAAAGCACTATCCTGCTACTAAAAGAACTATACTTGGTTTCAAGTTAAGAAAAAACCATTATCCCTATGGAGATAGCCTGTTTGCATCTGTACTCTAAATGGATGCTACAAGCTCCCAGCGCGAACGTATATCAACATCACCGATTCCTGAAGCGACGTCGCACAGCCTTCTTTTTGCTTGTCTTCCTTTTTAAATCGCGTGAAATGACGAAAACAAAACTTATTGAATAGTCGATTAAAAAGTAATAAGAATTAATAAAAATGACATCTAAAAACTTAAGCAGTATACTTCTCTCTATTCGCCTTTAAAGAAACTGATGAAATAGTAATAAATATTGTTTTTTTGCAGACTATTTTCTTCTACAGTGAAACAAAAGTAAAAATTACTTTCCTCACATTTCATTTGTTAAGGGCATGTCAGCATAAAACGCGTTATTTATAGATGTCTAATCAAATCCAATGCTCTTGGAACGTCACATGGTTGTTTCTTTTTCAAAAATGAATGTTCTCCTTATTAATCAAAATCGTCGCCAAGTCTAGGATTCCAGTAAGACTTCCAAACTATAACTTTTTTTTAAGAAATTTTGTGATATGTATCGTGAAAGAGTGCACAATTTAAATTTTTTCTGAAGTGTTTAACTTTTAAAAGCTTTTAAATTGTTTTTAAAGCATATTTGCATAATTTGATAATAAAAAAAACAAACCATATGCAGTCGCGGATGATTTCTTAAACCTTTACTTGTAACGAAGTATATTTCCCCATATTTGATACATTCCGTAAAAAATAAATAAATAAACAAATAAATAAAGTAAGAAGAGCGGTGATGTCCCAGTTTTGAAGTACAGTCCTTAGTTAATATATTTAATATTTAACTTTTAATATTTAGTTTTCAGCCTTCAGCGCTATAAACTTTTTTAAAATGACAATATCATCCTTCAAACCAACAAAAAGTAGCAGATCATTATTTACCTTTTATCACTTAACTAGAACCTTTGTAAAAAAAATTCAAATTGAACTTTACTAAAAAGTACCGTACTCTGGGTGCCGTTACTTTTTACCGTAAAATCCATTTTACCAGAGCAAGTTACTGAACAAAATACTCTGACATGTCGTAATTTTTACAGTAATGTTACCATAAAATCAGTAAGTCACGTTAATTACTTTATACCGTACTATAGTAATTACTGTAAGAATTATGGTATATTTAAAATTGATTTTATGGTAAAATAAATTTTACGGATGATGCCGGTACTGCCAAAGATGCGAAAAGTGACAGTACTTCATACCGTTATTTGACCCAGAATTTTTAATTTTGCGGAACAAGGGATTCTTTTTAAAGGAAACATATTGATAGATGATAAAATATGTGACTACCAGAAGAAAATATTTACTTAATTTAACAAAATATATCATACTTCCTTTATTTTATTACTCAAACCCATTTCTGTAATGCATAACAGCAATATAATAGGTAGTCATTATGGGTCGAAAGTATAGATTTAAGAAAATCAACCAAATTAAGGAAGCTAGTTTTCAAAGTTAACGAATGTAAATCAAACGAACGAATGTAATTTCAAATTTAACGAACGAATTTCAAATTTCGTAACGAATGTAATATCAAATTTGTCGAATTCGAATATAGTTTCGAATTAATTTAATTAAAAGTAACAAAGAATAAAAAAAATAAAAAAAACAGAGATGAAATAATCTGCCAACAAATCCTTAAACATTAAATTAAGTTCACACTTCAAAATTCATGAATTCGTATTTCTTTCCTGCTTTACAAGTTAAAACGAATATCGACTTTGTGTTCATTAAAAAGCAAATCCCCCTGAAGATAAGAAAGCAGCTGCAAGAACCCACTTCATATATCAGACAAAATAAAGTGAAACCTTTTCTTGTGTCAGCTCCTCTTTAAAGAGGTAACTCTGGAGTAACATCAAGCCATCCCCCAGGCTCTCATAGAATCACCTTTATATAACCAGTGACAGAATTCGACGTGTCCCGATCCGTTTAGCTGTTGCTATGGCAACCTCTGATAGGATTGCCAGCCATCTTGAAGTGGCTTTTCTGCACGTTCATTCCACTCTTCCTTCCACTTTGTGCTAAAGTATATTACATTTGAAACGACAGATTTTATAGTGGATTGCGTTAGGTGCAATTGACGGTGCAATGTCTCTCAGCAGCTTTTCAAAGCGCAACTGAGACCTGGCTTTGTTTATATCGTGTAAGGGATATCTTCTCAGCAAGAGAAAAGCAATCAGTCAGATGTGATAGGAGAGATTTTCCACCCTGCAAATTGAGAGAGTAATGTTTCTTTTTGTATTCGAGTACACGCTTGGTCTGCTTTTTTTTTACTCCTGAAATCTTCTTTTGCCATATCGATGTTCCGAAATCTCTCTTTCCTATTTTCCGTGCTCGATATCAATTCCCTGAAAAAAAAAACTATGCAACTTGAAAAGCTGTACAAGTTCCCAGCATTGGAACATCATAACACATGGAGAAAAAAATTCTGGTGTAATTACTGCATGTAATGCCATTCCTAAGAAAAAAAAAACTAATTTTTATAAATAAAACTAAAATATACTGTTTTAAACCATCCGTTGGGTAATTTTTCCTTTCATATGGTAACGGTTTATTGGAAATTACAGTTCTTATTACCTCAGATTTAGTAAAAAAAAAAATTCTATATAATTGGTTTTTATGCCATGCCCAAGCTCTAAGGTACCATGATAAAATTACCAAACTTTAGCACATTTACCAAATTTTATCACGTATCATAAAACCATATTTTATTGCCAATTTTACAAGATCATTGCCAAAGCTCTTCGGTTAAAATTAGCGAGCTTTTTGGTGTTACCATAGAGCTAGGAACACGGTAAATTTCGTCGTATTCTGGGAGTTTTGACCATATTTTTTTTCATTACTGCATTATTTTAAATCATTTAATGTATTCAATAAAATACGTGTCAAATTTAGAAGCCGTTTGAAATAGATTGAGTACGTTAATAAGATATTTTAAAATACTATTTTAAAATGTTACAAAATAATATATTCCTTACTATTTTAATAAGTTCCTGAGAAGTGGTTTTGTGCTGTTGTAGAAGGTATCTGACGGATTTATTTCCTTTCACCAGGGAAAAGCAATCAGTCAGATATCGTCGAATAATCCCTGTCCAGTAAAATTGAAGGTGCATATAATTACCAATTAAAACCTCATATAGGCCGAGTACAGGCTAATTTTATTGTTTACTTTAGAAATTCCACTTTGTCGTATCAATGTTTCGGGAAATTTCGGATGCTTTCCTTCTTATTTTGTAAAAAAAAGTAGAAACACTTGATGGGAGTTGTAACAATCTTCAATTTGTTTATAAAAAGTTTAAGAAAATAGTTCAAATTAAATCGTTGCAGAGCCGAAAATTTAATATAATCGAATAGAAGACTTCACGATTGATCCAGATTTTAAAATTGACAAATTTAAAGTGCATAATATTAACAGACATTATTTGATTAAAAGCTTTATTCGCTGCAAAAATATACGAATTTGAAACAAGAATCGACATGTTTCAAGAGTTCAAAAATAGGAGCCCACTTTAAAGACTATTTTTAAGCTCTTGAAACATGTCGACTGTTATTTCCAATTTGTACTTTTCTGAAACAAATGATTTTTTCAATTGAATAATATCATACCGCTTCAATTCATGGAGATTATTTAATTAATAACAGATATTTTTAGATTTACAAGACTTTCAGAGCTCCCTTAATAAACGATATCATTGTTTATAAAAATTGAAATTCCTTTGATGAATCTAATTCTGACTTATAAAAATACTTTTATTTGAGAAAAAATCAGAAATGTAAATGTAACAATAAAAGAAAATCAAAATAAAAATAATATTTTTAAAAACCACGTTTTTGAAGTGGAGAATAATTATTAAAAACACAAAAATTTGAAAGACGAAAAACGTTGAGTGCGTGAAATACATAACAGTAACAGTATGTGTGCTCATGAGAATATGTGTATGTATGTCTGTAATTGTATCTGAATGTGGATGTGTATGTGGAATATGTTTGTGTATACGCATCTGTATGTGGATGTGTATGTGGTTGTGCATGTGTATGAGTAAGAAAATGTGTATATGTACTGTTATGTATTTCATGCGCCCCACGTTTTTCGTTTTTCAAATTTTTGTTTTTTAATTATTATTCTCCACTACAAAACCGTGGTTTTTAAAAATATTATTATTATTTTTCTTTTTTTTTTTTGTACTCACTTCCAAAATATCAATTTTTTCACTCACTGTACACAAAACTTTTCAACTGACATGTGACACTAGTTTGAAATAATCGAATCAACAACAAAAGACAATCGCGAAAATATTAATTTTTCTTTAATTTTAATTTACTTTGTCCGTCTTTTTTCTCTTCATTTTCATGCATTGTCATCAAATTCTGAACTATGAGTCAAATTTGTAGTCTGTAGCTAGTCGGGAAGTTATAATCGATTACAAAATTCCACCCGAACAGACATACACGAAGGCAAGTTGATATAAACGTGGTAATAAATAACAATACAAACTATAGGCTTTAAAGAGAATTGAGTTAAAAACAATTTTAGTCCATTGTGTTTCTCACTTTTTGAAACTATCAAAAATTAGTAAGGTATTTGCGTACAATTCCTTTATTTTCAACATCATTTGACAAAATTTTCATTTATTTAATTTTTTTTGTGCACATGATTATTTATAGACAAGCACCTAGAATTTAGCCAAAATGCCGTCTATAAAAAGTCGTATTAGGGACACCCCATAATTTTAACCCCATTCAGAAAATGTTATTTGTCTGTTTGATCAGTATCTATTTAGTATCTGATTAAACAGCTAAGATTATTTTTTTCTACACTACATATATGTGTATTTTAATGAGTTTAATCTTCTGCATCACATAGGGTCAAATAAAAAACTCACTGCTGGATTTCCGATAAAAATGTGAGGCAACATATTGTATAAATGGGTCACCATTTTTCAATATATACTTCAATTTTTAAATACATCTGTTGCTCCTATATAATCGATGTCCGAATGTATTTTAGAAATTTTTTTTTGTCTTTAATATGATATTGACAAGTGTTGTTACAAGCATTTGAACTTATTTTATTGCTCATTCAAATCACTCAGAAATAATTATTGAAAACTCTAATGCTATAACTATATTTTAAAATAATTAGAAAAATAAAACAAAATTAAATAAAATTTCAGAAAAAAACTTCTTTTGTGAAGAGTAGTTTTTCTTGTTCGTCTCACGGTACATGCTAATTGTGCATTCTTTCGATTTGCGCAGACTTTTATGTAAATGTATTTCTGTTTTAAACTTTTTCTTTTTAGTATGATGAAGGATACCATTTGTTTTTTCTAAAAACTAAAAAGAAGAAAAAATCCACGGAATAGTTGATTCGTTATATGTCTGATAGCACGCACCAATGATAAAGCTAAGGTAAAATTCTTTGTAATCGAGCATGAAGAAACAGAATGTTCTAATCTATAAATGAGTGCAAATATGAATTTTTTTCTGATGGTAGACGAATCATGTGTTAGATTTTTAAAAAAATAATACGCTAACCATTTTCTGTGGTTTTCTTCTCCACGTGACTCAGATGTTTGCATCGAAACTTTATGTTTATTTATACTACATAAGAAATAATATTGAATATAAGCTTTGATGTTGGCTGTAGTTACACATGTGAATGCTTAAAGCCATGTTCAAGCATGAGCATAGTTTTCTACATAAAGCTATTGAAGTATATATGAATTCATTACCTAAGTATAATTATTTTTAAATCTATTTTCTATTTCGGCTATTCCAAATTATTTTCTAAAAATTCCTGAAGAAAAAAGCACGAGTTTAAAAACCATCTAAAAGAAATATTCACTTCAATTACCTTACTACAACTTTAAATATATGAAAATATATAATATTATACTTCAAATGTACTCATTACTTTTAAATAACATTCATTATAAAAGATGTTTATAAAAATTTCAAAAACGCATTTTAATAATTTATAGTCATAACCGCTTCAATGAATGAGACAAATAATTCATATTCTAATGAAAAACTCAAATAAACGCGAAGAAATATAAAAATAAATCTCTCAAAACTGAAGATATGCCATTTATTATGAGAATATCTACTATTAATAAAGAAAATCTCCCAGGAAAATAATCTTATTTAAGTTGAATAAAAAATGCGTTATCTATAGTCAAATTATTCAAAAGCAAATACACTTTATCAAAATTTATATTCACAGTTCTTACAAAGATAAATAAATAAGTGTCGCTCCCCCGTCTTCCAAATCTTGAATTCCGAATTACTTTCTCGATTTCGAGTAGCCATTAGAACTTCTATTCTAAATTCGAGACTTAATTAAAATCATGGCCTGCTCATACTTCAAACCACTGATTAAACATTCCAATCACATAACTACAACTAGAACTCGTGAAAGGGACACAATTCCAGTATGGTAGAGGCAGCATTTTGAGTGGGTTACGATTTTTCTCGCCAAGGACGAGGAAAATGCGAGAACGGAATGAAATTAGGCGATTAGCAGAAAATGGCCGCTTGCAGATTCAAGTGGAGAAATACGATGTCAGGGTGTAATAGGTGGGGTGATTAAGTTTTCTTAATCTTTTCTGGAAGGAGTTTTAATTAATTTAACCTTAGACATTCGATAGTTCAATTTAATAATGTAATAGGAAATACTCGGAAACCTTTAAGAAATTCTTTATTGCAGAAATAGAATTCGTTACTTTATAGGTTTCAAATTTATGAATTATTTTATTTAGAGTTACAAATAATGATAAATTAAAGCTAATGATCTTTTTTCTATGTTTGCAATTTATAATCAATTTATTAAACAAATAAACTTGTAATGATTTTGTTTATGACTTGAATGAAAAATAAAGTGATGAAATAAGAGTTGACTTCTTAATTTTAATTTTTGAAACTTGTAAAATGACTGTGTTTTATTATTATACATATTTTACATCAGTTGTAAATGCTAGTTACAAATTTTAATGCAAGTAATAATTTTAACGAGTTAATATAATTGTAGTTCTCTTATCTAAAATAAGAATATCAATATGCGAATAAAATCTTTGTATAGTAAGTTTATCTAGTATACCAGAATAATAAAATGAAGTTATCGTATCCCTCTTGTAATTCCAGAACCTTTAGCGCTTGCATCCTGAAACTGGACACTGGATAAAAAGGATAATTTTTGCTTCAGATCCTAAAAATCGTTAAAAAAAATATGCAATAAAAACGTTTGAGAGAGAAGTGAAAAGAAATGGAACTTTTTCGTAATTTAAAACTAGCCGTAGTTATAAAATAACTGCTTTCTGTAAATATTTGAAAGATGACATCAGTGATCTTTGCTAGCTTACAACTTTATTTATTAATCTATAAAAGGAGCTTCTTGCATGTTACTTAATCTTTAATTATTTTTTTTGTTCATTATATTAGAAAGCTTTGTGATCAATGTGGATGGCATGCGAGGGTTACAACACTGAATTTGTATTACTTTTATGAAATTATTTTAAATGTCATTTAAATTCTGTTTTCTCATGAATTTGTTTCAGCGAAATCTGAGATGTTTACTAAATTCAAACTATAAATAAAATAGGGAAAACAAAAGAACGATGTCTGGTTTATTTATTTATTTGATAAATGAATTGAGAAAATCTATAAAAAAAAATATAAAAAAAACTTTAGCTAGTTTTCAATTGATTATGAACCACTTTACACCACTTTCAAACAAGAGAGTCAAAAGCTGTTTTTTAACAGCAGCTTAAATTACATCCATAAAGAAGCAAAATTTATTGAAATTACTTTCATGAAAATCATCAAATAACGGGAAACTTTATTTATTTATATTATTTTTTTCATACAACCTTCTTATTTTACTGTAATGTACAAATACATGCAATAACTGTTATTACTCAATAGTTTTTCCGATAATTGAAGCAAGCTGCATTTCACCCAAGTATTAAGAAAAACACAATAAACATTTACCAAAAAATCGTTAAAATAAAACGCCTAAAAAAGATACAAAAATAATCACATTTCAAGAAAATATATTCTGATACTCGCAAACTTCTAACAATCGAATGAAAAAATTCTGTTAACAGAAAGGAACTCAGAGCTACCCTTCGCCAAGACACTTACGTAAACCCCCTTCCCTTTTCGGAAAAAGGGCGGCCTTCCCTTAAAATTCAATACAAGCTTAAGAATCGGCCTCGTAATTGAATTCTTATCGTCTCAATATGGATGCTATTAAATATAGAGGGGGATGATGCAGTCTTTCAACGCTATATTCCCACACCCCCGCTTGTCCACTCCACCCCTACATTGCCATCCAGCATCCAACCCAGCTTCTTTTTTTTTTCTTTCTAAGAATAAAACCCTAAGAAGTACGGATCCAGTTTATATATCTATATATTATTTGTATGTATTTGGAGGTTGTTCTATAGTCCAAGAAAGGGGGTGTGTACTGGGATAGAGTACGGAAAGAAAATATCGAGAAAGGATAGAAAGAACACAAGAAAAAGGAAGGAGGTCCCACCCTCTAGGACTCTTGAGAGAAAATTGCACTTAAATTTTTTCCCCCTTACGCAGCATGTCAGGAAATTGATTTTGTTAGGGTGAAAAAGCTAGTAATCTTCAATGCGGTTCCTGAATTTTTTTTCTCCATCCAAATTAGTTTTTGAATAAACTGGAAAATATTTATCAAAGACAAGGAATTAGATTATTAAAATAAAAATGGCTGTTTCGTTTAAATCCCATACTTTGCTTATTTAAGCTACTTTAACTTTTCACGTAAGCCCACACACTTATATTGTCCAATGGCAAGATTCGATTAAACTGCACATTCAAAAAACGGCCAAATAAAATCATGCAGCCCACCAATACAAATGTTTTTATTTACTATATGAAATTTAAAAATGCTTACTTTTCTCCAACCATCATCAACATTTGCTAAAAGAGCTTAGAAGCAATGCAGGAATATTTCAAATTTAATATTGACTTACTTTTTCAGTAAGTTTAATTAAAAAAAATAGTGATGTTCGTAATCAAACTGATCTTGTAATATTCAAAAACTGAAAACAAATCAGTTAAAAATATCATCAAGTTCCATTTACTTATTCATGTACAGCTAAAAATGCATAGCTTACAACGCGATTATTCACTAAATTAGTCACTTGTCTAAAGTCGAACCTTTCTAACTGAGGTATGGATTCTATACTTGATGTAGACATACAATATCGATGTGTAAAGCATAAATTTTTTTTATTCATATGAAATGTTTCAAAGGAAGCATTTTGAAAGAACATCCTAACACAATGGTATATTTCAAGAATAATCTTACTGAAACATTTCGAAAACATGAAAGTCGTGTTGCATTTTTCAAGAAAAAAAATGTTACTGATAAATTAATATATTTTGTGATATGTGCGGTATTACCCTGCATAATAATACCGAATTTGAATCTGGTTATGAGAGAGGTATTGTAAAATGCGTAAAATATTTATTTGAATAGTTCTTGATTAAAGCCATGTTAAAGATCGGAAGGTGCAATCATTCTCTTTTTAAATTTTAGACTTATGCCAGTTGACAACTTTTATGACTTTCTGTTATTTATATTTATATGTCATCAATCTCTTACAACAAACAATAACAAATATACACTATAAAAATGTTCCGTATCAAATTACAGTATAAAGTACCGGCATTTGGAATGAATCAGAGTGATTCAAATATTTCACGTATTTTTTACTGTAAAAGTTACGGTATGTCAGATTTTTTGGTCCGTAACATGTTCGGGTAAAATGGATTTTACGGTAAAAAGTACCGGCACCTTGAGGGCCAGTAAAGTTTAAAAAATAAAACTCATCTCCTTCTAAAAACAAAAATAAATTTTTCTGGTGTTAAGCCAAGCAAGAAATAATTATATTTTTCCATGTGATTTTCCTTTAGCCTTGATTTTACTACACAGCCGTTTTGCTCAAATTGGTTACCTTATATTTTAACTCTATCAGAACTTGAAAATGAAAAAAAAAAAAGATAAAAGATCAAATCTAAAATATATACTCGAAACAAAATTTAATATTTCATTTTCTACTTAAAATGCCATACCAAACGTTGAATAATACTTTTCATGCCACTATATCATGTAAAAGATACCAAAGATTTTGTCAGAATCAATGCTTTAGACAAAGTAAATAAAAAACAAGCCTAAATAAATAGCTCCCTTGAATACAATCTTTAGATGCCCGACAGCAATAAATGAGACATTCTAGTATAAAGAAAGACACATCCCCAGCACAATAGAACAACAGTATATC
This sequence comes from Parasteatoda lunata, assembly GCA_949128135.1. Classification (NCBI taxonomy): domain Eukaryota; kingdom Metazoa; phylum Arthropoda; class Arachnida; order Araneae; family Theridiidae; genus Parasteatoda; species Parasteatoda lunata. The sequence continues at coordinate 84,273,534 of OX421972.1, forward strand.
ACAGCTTGCTTTAATATTCCAAGACCCCCTAAAAAGGCATTGTTGTTCGTTTGTACGTGGCTCAACTGCAAAAAACACTGTTATTTTGCAGTGACAAATAGCTTTCGCGGATTTAAAGCAATGTATGCAGTTTTCCTTGCAAATTTTTTCAGAGGCATTAGTGAGAGCCGAGGGTAAAAAATCATTTCGTGTCTTCGAGCATTTTCTAGAATATATCTTTATAGTTTGCTTTTTTTTATTCTATGAATACTATTAAGGGATGACAAATCGCTTGTTTTTTTTTTTCTTCCTCTCCCATGAAATGAATACCAAACAAGATGCTGCAGATTATTTTGGAGTCTGTAAAAAAAAGAAAAAAAAAAGCGATTATTTTCCAGATATTTTCTGTAGATCCTTCGGCAAATCCTGGTATTGTTTATCATTTTATATTTACTTTTACTTAGAATTACTTCTTTTTATGCATAAATGCTCTAACTACTCATAAATTTCCCTCACTGGAATGACATACTTATAGTTAAAAAGTGTTCTTTGTAGTTTGCGGGTTTTTATTTCCGAAATATATATAATCGAAAATAAACAGAAACAGATAAAGGAAATCGCTGATTCATAATAAGATGTTTTTATAGTACATTGGGATTTTATTTTTCAAAATAGTTTTCGGAATATAAAAAAAAGTATAGAGAATAGAAGAATATAGACTTAAGAAAAAGTGTTTCTTTTCATAATATTATTCAATCTAATTATTAGTTTCACTTTATATGTAAATGTAAGTCAAAAAACTTTGGTAAATTTTTTTAATCCTTCTTATTGCAGTTGTAAAGAAAAGTTTCGTGATTGGGGATATGCATTTTGTTAGATATTAGATTAAAGAAAATAATTAGTCTTAAACTCTTAGTACTAATATTTAGTACTCTTAGTAGTTAGACAAGTAACCTAGTGAACTATTGTATCAAGTAAAAGGCCCTCTTCAGACAAGTGCATTACTGGACAGAAGTGCATTAGGAGCGAGAACTTTTTACGGATGAGAGCAGATTTAGTCAGACCAGTGATTCTGGGCGCATACACATGTGGAGAGATGAGGAACAAGCTAAAATGATCCAAAAAGATCAATTTGGAGGAGGGAGTTCTTGTATGGGGCGGTATCATGCTTGGTACCCGTACTGATCTACACATCCTCCAAGGTGCTGCAGTTACTGGTGCCCGCTATATTAAAGAGTTTCTCTTTCTTCAAGTGCTTCTTTTTAGGGGTGATGTGGGTTCTGAGTTCAACTTCATGGACGATAATACTTCATTGCACAGTGGCTGTCACGAAATTGTTGAAGCGTGAAGATATTGCAGGCATAGAATGGCCGGTGAGGTTCTCAGATTTTAATCCGACTGAACACGCATGGGAGACTCTAGGGAGACGTTTGGCAATATATCCCCACCCGCCAGCAGCAATTTCTATTAGCACTGCAACAAAAATGTGCAGAAATTTCTCAAGAGCTTCTTGATAACCTGGTCCTGAGCATGAGCAGGACGATATCAATCATGCATGGAAACCAGAGGTGATCATATCCCATACTAAAGGCTGAAATTTCCTTGTCAATCCCGTGTAACATTGACGTTTTGGTCATTTGTACAATTGTGTTTTAATCCTATATTTCACTAAAATTAATTATTGTTCCTATGGATTACATTTTTTTTTGCAAGTTGTTTACTTTCCCATATTTTCCATGTCGAGGATCCTATGGTAGGATTTTTTTCGACTTTCCAACACTCCCCTTAAACTCACATTCAAAAAATCACTTCGTCCTTAATTGTTGAACACCAGTGTACTTGAAAATTGCCATAAAAGGCTTATTTAACCTTTTTTTAGAGTAGTTTAACACCTTAATTACAAAATTCACTATGCCAAAATGTTTTTTCAAGAATTTTAATGACTCAAGTTTGAAAAAGTGACATTGTCATTGTCCTTGCATTAATATCTGATATATATATGTAATAATCCTGTTAAACTTGTAATAAAAGGGTTAAAATCTCTTTTATTTGTTATATAGATAGCTTAAATAATGCAGTCGTAAGCCATGTTACACACAAAAAATCTTTATTAATGGTAGTAGGCTGGGATCGATAACACTTCACATCCACACTCCGCAAGGGAGGGGGTGGACAAGACTTTGGACAATTCCAGAACAACTTATTCAGAATCAGAACATGATGAAAAAGCCATGCGAAAAGCATTGCTCTCGCTTTTATACTAACACAGATTTGAGTAAACAGGCACAGTCGCTGACATACTTGTATCCTTACGCATTAAGGAAAATCATTTCATGCTTCCTTATATGGAAGTGAAAGGGGGAGAGATTCTATAAATAACTCAATCGTATGTTTATCAGCCTTGACTTCCCAAAATAGAATCTCTCTACGCTTATTCTTTAACAAAGACATTTTATTAAAACGAAAGAGATTTAATTCTTTTATTAATACAAAGTATTATAATTTTTGTATTACATATATATATATATATATATATATATAGAGGGAGAGAGAGAGAGAGAGTGATTTAGATAGATAGATATCAAAATTTAAAATTTAAAATTAAGTAAGGAATCTTGGCTTGCCCTACACAACTCTACTATTCATTTCCTACTTTTATAAAGTGCTGCCAGTTCTATGAAAATTTAAGTAGATTATTTTACATCAGATCCAATCACAATTCAATTCTTCACATCCAGCAACAGCAACATAACTGCAGAGCAACTACGAAAACCAGGCGTTATATATTTCGCTATCTAAGCGAGCATATTACCCGTGCTCCAGTCCAAAGCCCTTTCGAACTCGAAAATTCTATTAGTTTTGGAACGAAAATTAGCAGCGTTGGAGTACCGGTACATTTTCGAGTCCAAAAGCTCTTATCCACAGAAAACTCCATAAACTCTAGCTGGAAGGAAATTGAGTTGTTGTCCTGTACTGAAATGAAGGGGTTGAAGGCCCTCTTCCCGGTACTGGTCCTTTTCCGTCAACGTGGACTAATCATTTCACAAGCTTTATTACCGCTCTCGTGCTCAAATAGCGTTTCTCTAAACCTTTCTATATACCTCGCAGCAAAACTCTAGGGCACCTAGTCTCTCTGATTTTAGTTAGGGGAGCAATAGACGCCAGGGGGTGTTGGGGAAGCCTGTTCATCCTCGATAATGTTCTGAAACGGAAATGCGATTTGATTTGATAATATGATTCACTAGAAATTAGCAGAAAAGGACGTACTAGGGGGTGGGTAAAACAATAATTGGAAACTTTCTTGTTTAAATGCTTGAAACCCTTTGGTGCTTCCGTGTGTATTTAACTAGTGTCGTTAGTTTTGGTGTTCTGTTTTGAAATAAATTATATCCTAAGTCTATTTTGCCTTTTCATTAACAAATTTATTTATTCGGGGATGTGACTCCAATGCAACGTGTAATCTATAGGAGGTATTATTTTGATCATTGAAAACAAAATAAAATATAAGCTTTAGTGCACAGTAATGATTAGAAGTGATTTGTTTGTTTTGGTGTTGCTTGTAACTATATTATTATATATTACATTTGTCATATAGTTGAAAGTGTTATTTATTTAAATTGTACCTTGTTTCCTTTGCATTTTTACAATCTGAAAATTTCAAGAAAATTTAATTCATTAATTTTTAATCTTTAAATGATATTTTGAAGACACTTTTCTTTGCGTTTCATAAAACTTTCGTAAATACACACATTTCATATCGCACTCCGGCAAGAACAGTGTTATAACTCTACAATGCAGCATTTGAGAAAAATCAACTTTAAAATTACTATAAAACCTATTCTGAAATAGACAGAAAACCACCCCCAACTGGATAAATTGCGAGTTAGATATGTGAAATTTTTGAGTTTGATGGGGCACTTCATACATATGTTTTATTAACATAACCTCAAAATTGCTGTTTTTTGATTTGTGTTACTTATTTACTTCCCATGCTTCATTTTTTAATTTTTAAATTTGAGCCAATCAACTAAAAACGTTTTGTGAGTACGAAAATAAGACACGTAAAATAAATATTTATATCGGTTTTAATTAGCTTATATAATAAACATAATTAATGATAAAAATGTACATAGAACATCATACTATTTCATGATTAAACACGTTTTATTTTAAGCGTGTGAAAATGGTGCACGGAGAAAAAAATTCTGGCGAAGAAAATGAAATTCTAGTACTGTATTGTAATAAAATTTCTGATAAAAAAAAAAACATAATTCTGCTCAAAAAAAATATACGGTTTTCAAACCATTCTTTTCTGTAATTCTTCTGTTCATGTGACAAAGGTTTTCGAGAAGTTCTGGCTTTCAAAATTGTAGTTTTTATAACTAAACGTTAGGTAATAAATACAAAACTTTAAAAAAAATTTAGCGTAATAAACGGTCTTTACGCCATATTATGATAAAGTGATTGATGTTATGTTAAAATTGACGTAAACATGATTTAATAACCAAATTTTCCCAGATAAACCAAATTTTATTGAACAATTTATAGTTCATTATTTTTTTAATTTAACTTAATTAATTATTCTTAAATGATCCTTATTATTTCCTTAGCCAAAATATGAAATCGATCCCTAATAGTATTTATGCTAATGGTTCTAAAATATTAAAAATAATTTAAATACTAAAGAGGTTTTTATTTTCATTGATTATGAAAGAGTAAACATAATTAAGAAATAATTTGTAACGAAAATTCGCGAAGAACAAGATAATGTCAAATTATTTTTTTTTACAATTATTTTTGGATTAATCATAATATTTAAGAACAAATGGGAGACATTAAAATATTGTGAGTGTGTGTTTGCTATTGTTCTGCAATTATCTTGTTTTAGCAAGAGTCTGCCATTTTAATATTCATTTACGAAAAGAGAAAAAAGATCGAAATTGGCAATTTTCCCCATTTAGTGCCCCCAGAGACCAACTTAGCTGCCAGATACCAAAAAGCAAAGTAGAAGAAAAATGAGAGAATGAATAAGTGAACTGGTAGGAAAAGTTGCATTCAATTCGTTTTTTGCCATTGGCAACACTAAAGAAAGATGCAACTCCACATACTGATTAGATAATTGCTGATAAACCCTACGCGTAATTCATGGAAATTTTATTTGAACAAGTAAATAAATATGGAAATAAATTAGTTTCTTTTAAAAATCATTTAATAGTTTGTATTGACTTTATTTTTGAACGACCAATGCATTGTTTGGTTTGATTAATTGGAATTAAGTAAAATGTATGGATGGAATTTAAATTACATAATTACATTTTTTTTTCAATTTATGAGTATGGAGTTTTTAAGTTAGAAAATAATCGTTTGCTTGTCCACATGCTTTTGGTAGTTCATTTAAAATTTTTCAAAAATGTTAAACATATGTTGTAGCTATCAAAATCTGATTATATATTGAAGAGAAATTCGAATATTACGAGTTTGGCTTTGTTGTGTTTTGTGTTGAAACAGTTTATAGGTATGAAATTTTTATGCAATGACTTACAAAAAGTAATTATTACTTCATGCCTGTAGACATTGCACAGTGCGCAAAAAAAAAAAAAAAAAAAAAAAAAAAAAAAAAAAAAAAAAACGACCAACCTGAATAACTTTTGATCTAATGATCGGATCTTCAGGACTTAAACGTAATGGCTCGAGGGGGTGAGCTAATTTATGCTAAATAATTAGTGCTGACGGTATTTAATATTACGAAATAGGAAACAAAAGCGTACTTTCTCTGAATACCTTTACCTTTTTTATATACAGATTTGGATTTCTGACCCTCAAAGTACAGGGGGTAGCCGCAATCTGAGAAATATGGTCCCAATTGTGTGGTCATAAGAGCTGTCCAAAGTTTGGACTCTTTATTGTTAGTTTTACTTTTTGCGTACTTCGTCATATCTCGAGAACTTATTAAACGAATTGAAAAGTTTTTGCACACAACTATGAAATTCGTTTATCCAAAGATAATTCTAATCAAAAAACAATTTTTAGCAAATATTAAATTATTTTTTATTGTTTTATTAAACAATAGTCGAAACAATTTTGAAATTTTAAAATATATTATTTTACATAGCGAAATGCAAAATTGGGCAAAGTCTGTTGATACCGTAAATCGGGGCGAGTCTACCCATCCAGGGGCGAGTCTACCCATTTTAGTTTTATATAATTTTCACTATTTTAAATTGCAAATAAAATTTTTTTTACCGACGGAGGACTTAGTTCAGACTCTAAGGAAGATGGCGCTGTAGTAGTTTGATCCGTTTTTATTTATTTGGTGTCTTTTTAACTGACCTGTTCAAACGTCTTTTGAGAGATTTGTATTGAAAATCAGCAAACTTTTAGTTGGTGCTCCGTAAGTATATTATTATTATTATTACTATTTTCACTTTGGTTAAGTGATAAACTTATCTAAGACTAAGATTACATTAATTTTATATGAAAAAAACTCAAAAAGAATGTAAGTTTTGCTGTTGTAAACAAAAAGCCAGAATTCGCGGGGCGAGTCTACCCATTCGTATTTAGTTTTAATAAAGCATAATAATATAATTTAGAACTTTGTTTATATTAAAATTAAGTCATTTTAAATGAATTTGAGTATATTATTTTAATTCTGCATTGATAAATTTATCATTAATGAGAAAAAAGGATTTTTCATGATTCCCAATGTTTGAATTTCGATTTTGTTAATAATCTTTAATTATTATTATTTATTAATTATTTAATTGTAAATTTATATTAATTTTAATTTATTTTTATCAACAATAATCAGAAAAAAAATTTATTTTATAATGTTAATGATTATAAAGACAAAACTGTGATCAAAATGTGATAATCGATCAAATACTCAATTTGTGTTATTTTATGAAAAAAAATGGAATATATAATAAAGTTATGAATTTTACTTCATAAATATCCTATATAATAACTAAAATAACAATTTAATAGTAAAATTTGATTATTTACAATGTTAACATTCATTTTAGTAGAATGGGTAGACTCGCTCCATACGAGAGATTTGTCAGCAGTTCTATAAAAATATACAGTAACAGCGTAACTGTTAATATTTTCTAAAATCGATTTCACAGCTTTAAAAAGGGATAAATAGCAATTCCGAAACACCTATTAATAGCCTTTTTCTTTAATATTTACAAAAGTTTGACCACTTGAAAGTTGACAAACTGAAAAAATGGGTAGACTTTCGGTAGTTTTCGGTTTACGGTAGTTCTTGAGAAATGAATTTTTAAAGAAGTCAAATATTTAAAGTTCAATTTCTCAAGAACTATTAAGCCGATTTCGCTCAAATAATGTATTTTGCCATGCAAAATTACGTGGTTTAAAAAGGGGTAAAAAAAAACTATATACTCTCTATTCAAAACATTTTTCGAGTATTATAAAGTAAAACTAAAATTAGAAATAATAAATCCTTACAAAAATTTATCTTTTAGATAGAATTATCTTTAAAAAAACAAATTTTATTATTGTGTGTGCAAAATTTTTAATTCACTTAAAGAAATCTTGAGATATGGCGAAATACGCAAATAGTAAAATTAAAATTAAGGGTTCGAAACTTTGGATTGCTCTCCTGACCAAACTGTGGGGGCCATATTTTCCAGATTACGGCTACTCCCTATATGTTGACGGTCAGAATTCCAAATCCGTTTTAAAAAAAAAGGTATGTTTATATTGAGTAAAGTAGAGAGTGCGTTTTTGCGTCTGATTTAGTAGCTTAAAATATCGTCAGCACTAATTAATTAGCATGTTTGAGGTCACACCCTCAAACGATTAAAATTGAGTGAAGATCCGATCATTAGATCAAAAGTTATTCCGTGTGGTCCGTTTTTAGGCGCACTACACAATTGGAAAAATGTAAAAGAAGAATATTATTGAGATTCTGACATTCCTCTTGCTAATATTTATTATATAATTATTTATACTTGTTTTCAAAAATATCGTGCATGTAATACTGATTAAATGTATAGTAATGTTGCGTGTTTGGATACATTAGCTTTTAATTTAATATACTGTAATCATTTTTTGGATGGATATAATTAGAATGCAAGAATTTAGTTTCAGAAATGATTTTTTTTTTCATTTTTAACTGAATAATAGCCTTTTTTTTCAATTGAAGACATATTTCCAATCACTTACGGTCTTTTCCAAAATTTAGTACTTGATAGGTCGCTGATTTTATTTTATACGCTGTTCTAACTTTCGCTCTAAAATTATGGTAAAATAAACAGCAGCAGTCTATACAATCTAATTAACAGTAAAGTTTACGTTTAAGAACATATTTTATCATTACGGTTTAGAAACCATTTACAACCAGTATGATTAAAAAAGATAAATACAACACTGTGCGGTCGTAACAATTTACAACTAGCATGGTTTCCAAATAATGGAACTATTAGATATAAAAATACTAGATTATTTTGTGTTAAACCGCTTTATGGTGCTGCCATCTGCGTGAATGAGAGCATTCTATTCTAATAGTCCAGAGTCACAAATGGGGAGTGCTGGACACTTTAAATTCTTCTTGTTTCGAAGGGAATGGATGAACTATTGTGGTGTCAACGCTCGGACTCGAACCCCCATTCTGTCGGGCATATGATTGACAGACTGGCAACCTCAGCTATAAGTAACTGAGTGGCTTCATTAGGTGGGCCTAGTTGGTGTGATAAAATTTTGGTTGTTTAAACCGTACTAATTGAAAGCAACTAATGAACGGTTTTTTCATTGTTAACAGTTTGAAAACCATCTTTTTTGTTTGAATATGATAAAATAACAATTAAATAAATTGTTATTTAACCATTTTTCCCGAAAATTTTTTTAACAATGTATAACTACATCCAATAGGCAAATAACAATAATAATAACTATTTGAATGAACATTGCTTAATAACTTTTAAATCTAGTAATCGGACCCCAATCGTAAACGTTCGAGAGCCTACCTTAAGTATGTTAATTAACATTACGAAATTAAATTACAAAAGCAGGCGCCAAAACGTTCTATTTCTGAATAAATATATCCTTTCTTGCCGGTTTTGGATTCTTGATTTTTAAAATATGGGCGGGTAGCCGCATTTTCGAAAATATGGTCCTAAATGTATAGGAAGGAGGGCAATTAAAAGACTTGACCCTTTAATGGTATTTTTTTTTTCGAGTATTTCGACATATCTAGAGAACTTTCTAAGCAACCCAGAACATTTTTACTCACAATTGTAAAATTCGTTTATTCTAAGATAACCCTGTTTAGAAAAAGATTTTTCGCCTATTTAATATTTTTTATTAATTGCTATCAAAAATTAGTTCATTCAATAATAATAGTATAAAAAATTAAATAGTTAGGCATGCAATCTTTTTATTATCTCAAAGTAAGCAGTTTTCATTAACAAAACAATGCAATAAGCAATATATAATACTGTAGAATATCTTCTGACATATTTTTAAAATTTGATTTCTCGTAATTTAAAATTTGATTTGATTCCTCTGACTTACTTCATTCAACATTTAAATTTCCATTTAAAATTTCACATTTAAAAAAAAAAAGTTTTAAAAATCTATGTTTCTTACAATTCAAATTTATTTTCTGATGTTATAAAATAAAATAATAAAAAATAATAAATATTGTTTGAAAAGTTATCTATTATTTTTTTTATTTTTGGGAAATGCAAACTTCCGCATGCTTGGAAGAAATAATTTTACAATATTGTGCAACTATTGTATTTTTGATTCCCTTTAAATGTTATCGAGATATAGCACAAATTGAAGGAAAAAAAACGAAAAAACATTAAGAGCTGCAGATTTTTTACTAACAGCCACTATTGGGACAACATTTTCCAACTTTCATACTTTGAGGGTTAAAATTCCAATTCCCTCATAAAGAAAGATTGTTTATTCAGAGGAAGTACGTTTTTGTTTCCGATTTACTAACTCAAAAAATCGCCTACTCTTTATAATTAGCATACTTAAGGTGTGTCCCTTAAACCACTAAGTTTGATTTTTAGTACATGAAAATCCAATCATTGAATCAAACGTTGTTAAGCGTATTCACCTTTCTTTGCGTACTGTACGCACACTATCAAAGACATCATGTCTGTTAAAAGCATGGTATGGCCTATGTTTACTATTCTAAACAGATAAAAAAAATGAAATTACTGAGAAAAGAAGTTTATAAAATTTGCAAATAGCATTATGAAAATTCTGCATTTTGAGAGAACTAAAATAAATTAATCTGATTAAATCTTCGTAAATATTCCATTCTGAACATAATCCATGAAAAGCAATTATTGTTGAAATCAATCTTGTAAAGTTTTGATTTTCTTTGTTTGATTAATGTCTCAAGTTTATTAAGCTATAGACATATTTTTATAAAAATGTTTCAGAATACAAATGTTAATATACTATTTACCTTGATGAAAGAACACTATTCAAGATTGTTGCTTGCAAGCGTGTCTGGTACATAAAAATTTTTTTTTATTTTTATAATATTAGATTAGAACTAACTACTTTTTAGAATGTTATTGATAAGTACTGCGAAAAATTAATGATCATTTAATCATTCATTTAAAAATTTTCGATATTTAAGCTTTTATTATAGTCTTTTCATGCCAAACCCTGGATGCTTCATGTCGTGTTATTTATGCTCCATGTCTAGACAATATTTTATGTTCTTCATGATTTATAAGTTGAAATGGCAAGTCCTATATTTGTTGATTAGAGATTTCAAGCTTTGTAGTTTAACTCCCAAATAATTTCATGCTATTTGTTTTTAATTAAATGACAAGTTTCACAATCTCGTTTCCTTTTTTTTTTTTTTTAAATCTTTTTTTTGCCATTTATTCATGAATTATTTGTATATCTAAATGAAAAATACTATAAACTGAAGCAGAAAAATATATTTGATACAAGCTTCATTTACTTCAAAAAATCATGAAGATTGTTAAAATCGACACGTTTCGAGCGTTAAAAAATAAGCACTCAAGACTCGTTAAACGTGAATGAAGTTGAAATAGAAAACGTTAATATTGCTAATCGGTTACTTGGTTACGTGTTCTGTTTCAAATTTCTTTTCTTTTTTTTCATTCACGTCTAGAGAGTTTTGAGAATGGGCACCTATTTCTTTACCACATTTCAACTTTTTCAATCTTGAAGATTTTTTAAAGCATATGAAGTTTTTATTTTACTAAGTATGTTAGGGGTTATGCTAAGTTTTTATTTACTAAGTATGCGAGTATAAGTTTTTATTTACTAAGTATGCGAGTCCTATATTTGTTGATTAAGAATTTCAAGTATGTTAGAAAACTTATTTTTAAAATTCAAATATTGAATTCAGAAATAGACGTTATTAAGAAAAAATAGAAATTATGTGATTATATTGAATTTGTCATTTCCATTTGTGATACAGGCCAACAATTAAAGCATCATGCGTACGTTAGCATAGGTTTCGCTAAGATAAGTAAAGGAATGTACCATGTATTGGCTATTGATCGATTTAATCTATTGCCAAGGCTCTTTTTCTTAGCCTTACGCATTCAAATGTGTTGACGGAAAAGAAAATGTGAGAAAAAATAAAGAATTTTAATGAATTCGAAATATTAGCAACCATAAGATGATTTGAAAATTCTATGCTAATGTGTTAGGCAGATATAGAGGGAATCTCTAAAAATAGATCTTATTCTGCACTTAACTCAAAGTTGTGGTATTAAAAGATTACTGATTATATTAATTATTTTTATTTATTGAAAAAGGATTAAATAAGATAATAATTTGGTTTTTTAAATGTTAGGAAATATGTTACGTATATTTCACCATGAAAGGCGCATATACTGGCCATCACTTTATAAAGATAGAACCGTAGCTAGGTAATTGCTGTAATTATAAAAAGAAGCATCATTACTTTGGTAACTTTTTAGCTTTATATTTATATAACTGCATAGCCATCAAAGACAACTAGTTTTGTAAAATGGAGATAAGTTCTTATTTTCATACAGTCTTGGTTTGCAGCACGAATGAAAATAATGAGAATGAATGATATAATAATTGTTATCATTCTATGAAAATATAACTGTAACTAAACAGAGAAAGAAACTCTTAATAATATTATGGAAATTGAATTAAAATGCAAAATACATAATTTCAAGGTGGGTACTTTAAATAACGTAAATAAAATTTATCATTTGTTGCATTTTAATTAAATGTTGATTTTTTTTCTCCACAGAACTATAATATTTGGAATCTATTCACCCCGAGCTTATTGGAATCAATATATACTGATATATTTTATTCAGAAATGGGAATCTAATTCTGACTTATAAAAATACTTTTATTTGAGAAAAAATCAGAAATGTAAATGTAACAATAAAAGAAAATCAAAATAAAAATAATATTTTTAAAAACCACGTTTTTGAAGTGGAGAATAATTATTAAAAACACAAAAATTTGAAAGACGAAAAACGTTGAGTGCGTGAAATACATAACAGTAACAGTATGTGTGCTCATGAGAATATGTGTATGTATGTCTGTAATTGTATCTGAATGTGGATGTGTATGTGGAATATGTTTGTGTATACGCATCTGTATGTGGATGTGTATGTGGTTGTGCATGTGTATGAGTAAGAAAATGTGTATATGTACTGTTATGTATTTCATGCGCCCCACGTTTTTCGTTTTTCAAATTTTTGTTTTTTAATTATTATTCTCCACTACAAAACCGTGGTTTTTAAAAATATTATTATTATTTTTCTTTTTTTTTTTTGTACTCACTTCCAAAATATCAATTTTTTCACTCACTGTACACAAAACTTTTCAACTGACATGTGACACTAGTTTGAAATAATCGAATCAACAACAAAAGACAATCGCGAAAATATTAATTTTTCTTTAATTTTAATTTACTTTGTCCGTCTTTTTTCTCTTCATTTTCATGCATTGTCATCAAATTCTGAACTATGAGTCAAATTTGTAGTCTGTAGCTAGTCGGGAAGTTATAATCGATTACAAAATTCCACCCGAACAGACATACACGAAGGCAAGTTGATATAAACGTGGTAATAAATAACAATACAAACTATAGGCTTTAAAGAGAATTGAGTTAAAAACAATTTTAGTCCATTGTGTTTCTCACTTTTTGAAACTATCAAAAATTAGTAAGGTATTTGCGTACAATTCCTTTATTTTCAACATCATTTGACAAAATTTTCATTTATTTAATTTTTTTTGTGCACATGATTATTTATAGACAAGCACCTAGAATTTAGCCAAAATGCCGTCTATAAAAAGTCGTATTAGGGACACCCCATAATTTTAACCCCATTCAGAAAATGTTATTTGTCTGTTTGATCAGTATCTATTTAGTATCTGATTAAACAGCTAAGATTATTTTTTTCTACACTACATATATGTGTATTTTAATGAGTTTAATCTTCTGCATCACATAGGGTCAAATAAAAAACTCACTGCTGGATTTCCGATAAAAATGTGAGGCAACATATTGTATAAATGGGTCACCATTTTTCAATATATACTTCAATTTTTAAATACATCTGTTGCTCCTATATAATCGATGTCCGAATGTATTTTAGAAATTTTTTTTTGTCTTTAATATGATATTGACAAGTGTTGTTACAAGCATTTGAACTTATTTTATTGCTCATTCAAATCACTCAGAAATAATTATTGAAAACTCTAATGCTATAACTATATTTTAAAATAATTAGAAAAATAAAACAAAATTAAATAAAATTTCAGAAAAAAACTTCTTTTGTGAAGAGTAGTTTTTCTTGTTCGTCTCACGGTACATGCTAATTGTGCATTCTTTCGATTTGCGCAGACTTTTATGTAAATGTATTTCTGTTTTAAACTTTTTCTTTTTAGTATGATGAAGGATACCATTTGTTTTTTCTAAAAACTAAAAAGAAGAAAAAATCCACGGAATAGTTGATTCGTTATATGTCTGATAGCACGCACCAATGATAAAGCTAAGGTAAAATTCTTTGTAATCGAGCATGAAGAAACAGAATGTTCTAATCTATAAATGAGTGCAAATATGAATTTTTTTCTGATGGTAGACGAATCATGTGTTAGATTTTTAAAAAAATAATACGCTAACCATTTTCTGTGGTTTTCTTCTCCACGTGACTCAGATGTTTGCATCGAAACTTTATGTTTATTTATACTACATAAGAAATAATATTGAATATAAGCTTTGATGTTGGCTGTAGTTACACATGTGAATGCTTAAAGCCATGTTCAAGCATGAGCATAGTTTTCTACATAAAGCTATTGAAGTATATATGAATTCATTACCTAAGTATAATTATTTTTAAATCTATTTTCTATTTCGGCTATTCCAAATTATTTTCTAAAAATTCCTGAAGAAAAAAGCACGAGTTTAAAAACCATCTAAAAGAAATATTCACTTCAATTACCTTACTACAACTTTAAATATATGAAAATATATAATATTATACTTCAAATGTACTCATTACTTTTAAATAACATTCATTATAAAAGATGTTTATAAAAATTTCAAAAACGCATTTTAATAATTTATAGTCATAACCGCTTCAATGAATGAGACAAATAATTCATATTCTAATGAAAAACTCAAATAAACGCGAAGAAATATAAAAATAAATCTCTCAAAACTGAAGATATGCCATTTATTATGAGAATATCTACTATTAATAAAGAAAATCTCCCAGGAAAATAATCTTATTTAAGTTGAATAAAAAATGCGTTATCTATAGTCAAATTATTCAAAAGCAAATACACTTTATCAAAATTTATATTCACAGTTCTTACAAAGATAAATAAATAAGTGTCGCTCCCCCGTCTTCCAAATCTTGAATTCCGAATTACTTTCTCGATTTCGAGTAGCCATTAGAACTTCTATTCTAAATTCGAGACTTAATTAAAATCATGGCCTGCTCATACTTCAAACCACTGATTAAACATTCCAATCACATAACTACAACTAGAACTCGTGAAAGGGACACAATTCCAGTATGGTAGAGGCAGCATTTTGAGTGGGTTACGATTTTTCTCGCCAAGGACGAGGAAAATGCGAGAACGGAATGAAATTAGGCGATTAGCAGAAAATGGCCGCTTGCAGATTCAAGTGGAGAAATACGATGTCAGGGTGTAATAGGTGGGGTGATTAAGTTTTCTTAATCTTTTCTGGAAGGAGTTTTAATTAATTTAACCTTAGACATTCGATAGTTCAATTTAATAATGTAATAGGAAATACTCGGAAACCTTTAAGAAATTCTTTATTGCAGAAATAGAATTCGTTACTTTATAGGTTTCAAATTTATGAATTATTTTATTTAGAGTTACAAATAATGATAAATTAAAGCTAATGATCTTTTTTCTATGTTTGCAATTTATAATCAATTTATTAAACAAATAAACTTGTAATGATTTTGTTTATGACTTGAATGAAAAATAAAGTGATGAAATAAGAGTTGACTTCTTAATTTTAATTTTTGAAACTTGTAAAATGACTGTGTTTTATTATTATACATATTTTACATCAGTTGTAAATGCTAGTTACAAATTTTAATGCAAGTAATAATTTTAACGAGTTAATATAATTGTAGTTCTCTTATCTAAAATAAGAATATCAATATGCGAATAAAATCTTTGTATAGTAAGTTTATCTAGTATACCAGAATAATAAAATGAAGTTATCGTATCCCTCTTGTAATTCCAGAACCTTTAGCGCTTGCATCCTGAAACTGGACACTGGATAAAAAGGATAATTTTTGCTTCAGATCCTAAAAATCGTTAAAAAAAATATGCAATAAAAACGTTTGAGAGAGAAGTGAAAAGAAATGGAACTTTTTCGTAATTTAAAACTAGCCGTAGTTATAAAATAACTGCTTTCTGTAAATATTTGAAATATGACATCAGTGATCTTTGCTAGCTTACAACTTTATTTATTAATCTATAAAAGGAGCTTCTTGCATGTTACTTAATCTTTAATTATTTTTTTTGTTCATTATATTAGAAAGCTTTGTGATCAATGTGGATGGCATGCGAGGGTTACAACACTGAATTTGTATTACTTTTATGAAATTATTTTAAATGTCATTTAAATTCTGTTTTCTCATGAATTTGTTTCAGCGAAATCTGAGATGTTTACTAAATTCAAACTATAAATAAAATAGGGAAAACAAAAGAACGATGTCTGGTTTATTTATTTATTTGATAAATGAATTGAGAAAATCTATAAAAAAAAATATAAAAAAAACTTTAGCTAGTTTTCAATTGATTATGAACCACTTTACACCACTTTCAAACAAGAGAGTCAAAAGCTGTTTTTTAACAGCAGCTTAAATTACATCCATAAAGAAGCAAAATTTATTGAAATTACTTTCATGAAAATCATCAAATAACGGGAAACTTTATTTATTTATATTATTTTTTTCATACAACCTTCTTATTTTACTGTAATGTACAAATACATGCAATAACTGTTATTACTCAATAGTTTTTCCGATAATTGAAGCAAGCTGCATTTCACCCAAGTATTAAGAAAAACACAATAAACATTTACCAAAAAATCGTTAAAATAAAACGCCTAAAAAAGATACAAAAATAATCACATTTCAAGAAAATATATTCTGATACTCGCAAACTTCTAACAATCGAATGAAAAAATTCTGTTAACAGAAAGGAACTCAGAGCTACCCTTCGCCAAGACACTTACGTAAACCCCCTTCCCTTTTCGGAAAAAGGGCGGCCTTCCCTTAAAATTCAATACAAGCTTAAGAATCGGCCTCGTAATTGAATTCTTATCGTCTCAATATGGATGCTATTAAATATAGAGGGGGATGATGCAGTCTTTCAACGCTATATTCCCACACCCCCGCTTGTCCACTCCACCCCTACATTGCCATCCAGCATCCAACCCAGCTTCTTTTTTTTTTCTTTCTAAGAATAAAACCCTAAGAAGTACGGATCCAGTTTATATATCTATATATTATTTGTATGTATTTGGAGGTTGTTCTATAGTCCAAGAAAGGGGGTGTGTACTGGGATAGAGTACGGAAAGAAAATATCGAGAAAGGATAGAAAGAACACAAGAAAAAGGAAGGAGGTCCCACCCTCTAGGACTCTTGAGAGAAAATTGCACTTAAATTTTTTCCCCCTTACGCAGCATGTCAGGAAATTGATTTTGTTAGGGTGAAAAAGCTAGTAATCTTCAATGCGGTTCCTGAATTTTTTTTCTCCATCCAAATTAGTTTTTGAATAAACTGGAAAATATTTATCAAAGACAAGGAATTAGATTATTAAAATAAAAATGGCTGTTTCGTTTAAATCCCATACTTTGCTTATTTAAGCTACTTTAACTTTTCACGTAAGCCCACACACTTATATTGTCCAATGGCAAGATTCGATTAAACTGCACATTCAAAAAACGGCCAAATAAAATCATGCAGCCCACCAATACAAATGTTTTTATTTACTATATGAAATTTAAAAATGCTTACTTTTCTCCAACCATCATCAACATTTGCTAAAAGAGCTTAGAAGCAATGCAGGAATATTTCAAATTTAATATTGACTTACTTTTTCAGTAAGTTTAATTAAAAAAAATAGTGATGTTCGTAATCAAACTGATCTTGTAATATTCAAAAACTGAAAACAAATCAGTTAAAAATATCATCAAGTTCCATTTACTTATTCATGTACAGCTAAAAATGCATAGCTTACAACGCGATTATTCACTAAATTAGTCACTTGTCTAAAGTCGAACCTTTCTAACTGAGGTATGGATTCTATACTTGATGTAGACATACAATATCGATGTGTAAAGCATAAATTTTTTTTATTCATATGAAATGTTTCAAAGGAAGCATTTTGAAAGAACATCTGTCAGGGTCACGTGATGTAATAACACGCATTTTCTGATGTTGCGAGCTAAAAGCTTGATATTATAGATATGATCATTTTGTTTTGTTTTGGTTTTTGAACGATGGATGAAAAAGAATAATAATAAAAAAAATGGTGAATTAGTTTTGTAGAATTTTGCGTTATTTCTTTTGTAAAAGGTTACGACTGACAAATGTGCGGGGAGACCCCAATGGATTTCGAAATAAAAGATTGGTAGTTGTTTGTTCTATGAATTTCAAGTTGTTTGATGGAAGATAGTGAGTTATTTAGATTGTCTTGAAATTGGTTTAGGAAGTGGCATTTTTTTTTGTAAGAAGGTGCAGTTTAGAAAGTAGTAGGTGAAAAATGGCATTTTTAGGAAGAGCTTTAAAAGTAGATTTGAAGTGTTTGGCGGAAGAGTTAGGAGAAACGGCAACGGAAGACATGAGAGTTACCGAATTAAAGAAGATTATATTGGCAAGTACGGAGTACGAAGAGGAGTTTGTGAAGGAATTATTAAAAAGAATAGTTAGTGGAAGAGAAGAAATAAAGCGCCAACAAAAAGAAGATGAAATTAGGCGACAAGAATATGAAATTAAGCAACAGGAAAGGGAAGACGAATTGAAGCGGCGAGAACAGGAAAGGGAAGATGAATTAAAGAGGCGAGAACAGGAAAGGGAAGGTGAATTAAAGCGGCGAGAACAGGAAAGGGAAGATGAATTAAAGCGGCAAGAAAAGGAATATGAATTGGAGAGGTTGAAGATAGAAGCTTCATTGGTACATACTGGTACTATAGGAGAGACGAGCAGCTCTCGAAATGAAGAAACAAGAGAACATGTACCTGGTGGATTGCAAAAATTAATGCGTACTTTTGATCCAAAAGAAGGTGATATAAGTTTTTATCTAATATTGTTTGAAAGACAAGCACGAAGAGTCCATATAAAAGAAGAAGATTGGGTAACGCATCTTGTTGGATTATTGCCTCTAGAAATGGCGAATTTAATTGCAAGGGAGCCTGAAGAAAAAGCAAATGATTATAAACATGTAAAATGTATGTTGTTGAAAAGGTTTAAATTGAGCCCAGAAGCATTTAAAATAAAGTTTAAGAGACATTGTAAAGCGGCTGAGAGCACTTGGCGAGATTTTGGATTTGAATTGGCGAACTATTTTAACGAATGGGTTTCGGGACTAAAAATTAATGATTTCGACAGCCTGAAACAACTTGTCATTGTCGAACAGATAAAAGAACGAGTACCTGGAGACATACAAAATCATTTTATTGATGAGTGGAGTAGAATTTGCTCAGTTGACACACTTGCTGAGAAGCTAGATGAGTACGAGAATGCAAGGAAATATAACCAAACTACTAAATTCATTGCTTCTCAACCATATAGGAACTTATACCGGGAAAAACCAAACATGGTTAGTAGAAGATATCATACATTTGGTGAAGGATATAAACATGAGCATAACAACCATGGCAGAATTGATAAGCGGAGTTCTTCCCAAAATCCAGTCACATGTTTTAATTGTGGACGAGTAGGACACTTGGCACGATTTTGTCGAGATAATAAAGAGAGGAGAAGAAACATTGAAGGCAAAGTGGCCGAGGTTCAAGTATCGGAAGGGCAAGTATCCGAAGTTAAGGTACTCAGAAATGGAAATATCGAAAGCAAAGTAGTCACTGCAAGATTTAACGGTGAAGTCATGATAGGAAACAAAAAATGTAAAGGCGTTCAACCAAAAATAGCTGCCCTTAAGAAAGTTAGAATTTCATATAATGGAAATGAATACGAAGCTGTAGTAGATTCTGGTGCACAAATAAGTGTATTTAAAAACGATATAGTGGGTAAGGAAGTGGATTACAAAGGACATATAATACTACAACCTGCGTTTGGCGAAAGTCTAAAAGCTGAATTAAAAGAAGTGGAAATCGCTTTGGTAACGGAAGGATATATTACGCCTATAATTAAAACGATGATAGCAGCCGTCAATGGGTTAAATGCTGACATTTTGTTGGATGCTGAAACTTATGAGGCATTATTAGAACAAAAAAGAGTATACAATCCCAGTTTTACTGCTGCTATGAAGCTAAGATCAGATTCCCGAAAGGAGCAGTTATATATGAGTGCAAGTGACGGAGAAGAGCAGCAGGAGCCAACAGTAGGTGAATGCGGTGATAAAAAGAATGGAAATGAAACCGAACGATTCAAGATACAACAACAAAGTTGCGATACTCTCCAAGAAGCATGGAAATTGGGGAAGCAAAATAAAGGAGGGTATGTGATACAAAATAATATACTATGCCATGAAGAGCTGTTGGACGGGAATAGAATACAACAATTAGTAATTCCCGAAATTAGAAAAGGTAAAATACTAGAAATTGCCCACGAGTCAGTATTCGGAGCACAGCTAGGAGCTCGTAAAACAATTCAAAGAATTAAATTTTCCTTTTATTGGCCAGGGATGGTCAAGGAAATTAAAGCTTATTGTAGCTCATGTCATGGGTGCCAAGGTAGAAGAGTTGTTCGTTCAGTAGACAAAATTCCGATAACACCTGTGTCACGTCCTGAACTTCCATTCCAAGTGGTGAACGTAGATCTAATTGGTCCTCTAGATCCAGTATCAGCACAAGGACATAAATATATCCTTTGTTTGATGGACCAACATTCAAGATGGCCTGAAGCAGTCCCGCTCAAATCGTTAACGGCAAGGAATACATGCGAAGCACTGCTCGAAATATTCTGTAGGACAGGAATTCCAGAAGTAATCGTGGTGGATAATGCGACAAATTTTACGGCAAGTTTAACGCAAGAGTTTTTGAAGGTTTTAGGAGCTTGTCCGCGATTTTCAACGCCATACCATCCGGAAGGGAACGGATTGATTGAAAGATGGAACCAAACCTTCAAAAATATGCTACATCACATTATTAGAGAAGTAGGAAGAAATTGGCATCGACATATACCATTTGTACTATGGGCTTATCGAGAAGTTCCAAATGCAACTACAGGAGTACCACCTTTTCTGCTAATGTACGGGAGAGAACCGAAAGGCCCGTTATCTATATTGAAGTCAATTTGGGCCGGAGATATGTTTTTACCTTTGAATATGAAAGGATCAGCGGAGGAATATTTAAAAGAGTTAAAAGGAAAATTAGAAATAGCAACCGAAAAGGCAAGGTTAACAAGTGATGTGCAACAAAGTAACTATGCCAAATATTACAATAGAAGGAAAAAATACCGGGAATTTGCGCCAGGAGATCAAGTACTTGTGCTAATGCATGATTCATCCAATTCATTATATGCCAGATGGATAGGTCCAGTAAAGGTAATTAGAAGAGTGAAACCGAATTCGTATTATTTGCAAATGCCTGAAGGAAATTTAAGATTATTGCATGTTAACAAAATGAGAGAATACAAAGCGAGAATTCAAACAGTTGGAGTTGTCTATGATATTGATGATGAATTTGGTGAAATATACGAAACACCAACTCTTCCTACAGATGTGGAAAGCTATGAAGCATTGAAAGGATTAAATTTGGATTACTTACCCAAAATGCAACAAAATCAATTGAAAGATCTTTTACATAGACGCAAAACGTTGTTTTCGGGGAAGATAAGGATAGCTAAAGTTGGGAAACATGCGATAAAGCTGAAAGCTGAGGAGGATACGATGAAACCAAAAACGTATAAGATACCAGAAAACTTAAAGGGGAAAGTGGATGCACAGATCAATGAATTGCTAGCGTTAGGACTGATTGAACCGGTGGTAAGTGAGATAGCACACCCGGTAGTATGTGTTCATAAGAAAGACGGAACAATCAGGTTATGCATTGATTTCAGAAGTTTGAATGCTCTTACCGTTCCGGATGCTTATCCAATGCAAAATATGATGGAGTTGAATTTCTTAGTAGGAAAGAAGAAATTCATTACTGTGCTAGATATGTTGAAGGGATATTGGGCTATACCGATGGAGAACGGCAGCAAACACCTCACAGCATTCCGAACTCACCGAGGCCAGTACCAATGGAATGTATTACCCTTTGGATTAAGAAATGCTGCTGCAACCTACCAAAGAGCTATGTCTAAAGTGGTTCAGTCCATGTCTGATTTCACTTGTGCTTATATCGATGATTTAGCAGTATTTTCTGATACGTGGGAGGAACATTTGATTCATCTTGAAGAAGTTTTTAAGAGATTGGAATATTTTAATTTCTCCGTGAACTTGAGAAAGTGCGAATTTGCTAGACAAAAGGTTAAATACTTAGGACATATTATTGGTTCAGGTAAACATGCTCCTGACAAAGAACGAATAAGAGTAATACAGAAATTAGAGGCACCCAAAACCAAAAAACAACTGAGAAGTGCTTTGGGATTATGCAACTTTTACAGGCAGTATATTCCAAACTTCGCAAAGATTGCTCTTCCACTAACAGAGCTTACTAAAAAGAAAGTTCCTAATGAGATTCCTTGGAGCGAAGAAGCTAAGAAGGCATTCAAGGAATTGAAGACGTCGCTATGTAAGATCGCAGAGTTACAAGTCCCAGACATAGAGAAACCATACTACTTGCATACGGATGCATCTCAAAATGCGGTCGGATGTTGTTTAGGTCAGTTAGATGAAGAAGGAAATATTCGTCCCATAGCTTTCGGTAGCCAGAAGCTGAATTCAACTCAACAGAAATGGTCTACAATTGAAAGGGAAGCTTATGCTATTATTTGGGCTTTGCAGAGATTTGAAACCTTACTCTGTGGTGCTAAGATTATTTTATTAACTGATCATAATCCCCTAGTATTTCTGACGAGTGCGACACCCCAAAGCCCGAGGTTGCAGAGATGGGCGTTAGCCATTCAACGCCATGATATTGAGGCAAGTCACATCAAAGGATCGAAACTTAGTAATGCAGATGCATTGTCCAGACTGTAAATATAAACTAAAATAAGACTCTGAACATTTTTTCCTATTATTATTATTAGGTGATTAAAGTAAATACCTAGTGTTAAGTTAAACCTAAGATTCAGTGAATATTTGGGTGAATGTGAAACATAGTTTGTTTATGTGTAAAGTGTGACCCTTAAATTATTTGCCATATTCGATCTTTGGATCTAATATGACTCTGGGGGGAAGGTGTCAGGGTCACGTGATGTAATAACACGCATTTTCTGATGTTGCGAGCTAAAAGCTTGATATTATAGATATGATCATTTTGTTTTGTTTTGGTTTTTGAACGATGGATGAAAAAGAATAATAATAAAAAAAATGGTGAATTAGTTTTGTAGAATTTTGCGTTATTTCTTTTGTAAAAGGTTACGACTGACAACATCCTAACACAATGGTATATTTCAAGAATAATCTTACTGAAACATTTCGAAAACATGAAAGTCGTGTTGCATTTTTCAAGAAAAAAAATGTTACTGATAAATTAATATATTTTGTGATATGTGCGGTATTACCCTGCATAATAATACCGAATTTGAATCTGGTTATGAGAGAGGTATTGTAAAATGCGTAAAATATTTATTTGAATAGTTCTTGATTAAAGCCATGTTAAAGATCGGAAGGTGCAATCATTCTCTTTTTAAATTTTAGACTTATGCCAGTTGACAACTTTTATGACTTTCTGTTATTTATATTTATATGTCATCAATCTCTTACAACAAACAATAACAAATATACACTATAAAAATGTTCCGTATCAAATTACAGTATAAAGTACCGGCATTTGGAATGAATCAGAGTGATTCAAATATTTCACGTATTTTTTACTGTAAAAGTTACGGTATGTCAGATTTTTTGGTCCGTAACATGTTCGGGTAAAATGGATTTTACGGTAAAAAGTACCGGCACCTTGAGGGCCAGTAAAGTTTAAAAAATAAAACTCATCTCCTTCTAAAAACAAAAATAAATTTTTCTGGTGTTAAGCCAAGCAAGAAATAATTATATTTTTCCATGTGATTTTCCTTTAGCCTTGATTTTACTACACAGCCGTTTTGCTCAAATTGGTTACCTTATATTTTAACTCTATCAGAA
This sequence comes from Parasteatoda lunata, assembly GCA_949128135.1. Lineage (NCBI taxonomy): Eukaryota > Metazoa > Arthropoda > Arachnida > Araneae > Theridiidae > Parasteatoda > Parasteatoda lunata. The sequence goes on from OX421972.1 coordinate 84,297,459, forward strand.
CTTGAAAATGAAAAAAAAAAAAGATAAAAGATCAAATCTAAAATATATACTCGAAACAAAATTTAATATTTCATTTTCTACTTAAAATGCCATACCAAACGTTGAATAATACTTTTCATGCCACTATATCATGTAAAAGATACCAAAGATTTTGTCAGAATCAATGCTTTAGACAAAGTAAATAAAAAACAAGCCTAAATAAATAGCTCCCTTGAATACAATCTTTAGATGCCCGACAGCAATAAATGAGACATTCTAGTATAAAGAAAGACACATCCCCAGCACAATAGAACAACAGTATATCACAGCTTGCTTTAATATTCCAAGACCCCCTAAAAAGGCATTGTTGTTCGTTTGTACGTGGCTCAACTGCAAAAAACACTGTTATTTTGCAGTGACAAATAGCTTTCGCGGATTTAAAGCAATGTATGCAGTTTTCCTTGCAAATTTTTTCAGAGGCATTAGTGAGAGCCGAGGGTAAAAAATCATTTCGTGTCTTCGAGCATTTTCTAGAATATATCTTTATAGTTTGCTTTTTTTTATTCTATGAATACTATTAAGGGATGACAAATCGCTTGTTTTTTTTTTTCTTCCTCTCCCATGAAATGAATACCAAACAAGATGCTGCAGATTATTTTGGAGTCTGTAAAAAAAAGAAAAAAAAAAGCGATTATTTTCCAGATATTTTCTGTAGATCCTTCGGCAAATCCTGGTATTGTTTATCATTTTATATTTACTTTTACTTAGAATTACTTCTTTTTATGCATAAATGCTCTAACTACTCATAAATTTCCCTCACTGGAATGACATACTTATAGTTAAAAAGTGTTCTTTGTAGTTTGCGGGTTTTTATTTCCGAAATATATATAATCGAAAATAAACAGAAACAGATAAAGGAAATCGCTGATTCATAATAAGATGTTTTTATAGTACATTGGGATTTTATTTTTCAAAATAGTTTTCGGAATATAAAAAAAAGTATAGAGAATAGAAGAATATAGACTTAAGAAAAAGTGTTTCTTTTCATAATATTATTCAATCTAATTATTAGTTTCACTTTATATGTAAATGTAAGTCAAAAAACTTTGGTAAATTTTTTTAATCCTTCTTATTGCAGTTGTAAAGAAAAGTTTCGTGATTGGGGATATGCATTTTGTTAGATATTAGATTAAAGAAAATAATTAGTCTTAAACTCTTAGTACTAATATTTAGTACTCTTAGTAGTTAGACAAGTAACCTAGTGAACTATTGTATCAAGTAAAAGGCCCTCTTCAGACAAGTGCATTACTGGACAGAAGTGCATTAGGAGCGAGAACTTTTTACGGATGAGAGCAGATTTAGTCAGACCAGTGATTCTGGGCGCATACACATGTGGAGAGATGAGGAACAAGCTAAAATGATCCAAAAAGATCAATTTGGAGGAGGGAGTTCTTGTATGGGGCGGTATCATGCTTGGTACCCGTACTGATCTACACATCCTCCAAGGTGCTGCAGTTACTGGTGCCCGCTATATTAAAGAGTTTCTCTTTCTTCAAGTGCTTCTTTTTAGGGGTGATGTGGGTTCTGAGTTCAACTTCATGGACGATAATACTTCATTGCACAGTGGCTGTCACGAAATTGTTGAAGCGTGAAGATATTGCAGGCATAGAATGGCCGGTGAGGTTCTCAGATTTTAATCCGACTGAACACGCATGGGAGACTCTAGGGAGACGTTTGGCAATATATCCCCACCCGCCAGCAGCAATTTCTATTAGCACTGCAACAAAAATGTGCAGAAATTTCTCAAGAGCTTCTTGATAACCTGGTCCTGAGCATGAGCAGGACGATATCAATCATGCATGGAAACCAGAGGTGATCATATCCCATACTAAAGGCTGAAATTTCCTTGTCAATCCCGTGTAACATTGACGTTTTGGTCATTTGTACAATTGTGTTTTAATCCTATATTTCACTAAAATTAATTATTGTTCCTATGGATTACATTTTTTTTTGCAAGTTGTTTACTTTCCCATATTTTCCATGTCGAGGATCCTATGGTAGGATTTTTTTCGACTTTCCAACACTCCCCTTAAACTCACATTCAAAAAATCACTTCGTCCTTAATTGTTGAACACCAGTGTACTTGAAAATTGCCATAAAAGGCTTATTTAACCTTTTTTTAGAGTAGTTTAACACCTTAATTACAAAATTCACTATGCCAAAATGTTTTTTCAAGAATTTTAATGACTCAAGTTTGAAAAAGTGACATTGTCATTGTCCTTGCATTAATATCTGATATATATATGTAATAATCCTGTTAAACTTGTAATAAAAGGGTTAAAATCTCTTTTATTTGTTATATAGATAGCTTAAATAATGCAGTCGTAAGCCATGTTACACACAAAAAATCTTTATTAATGGTAGTAGGCTGGGATCGATAACACTTCACATCCACACTCCGCAAGGGAGGGGGTGGACAAGACTTTGGACAATTCCAGAACAACTTATTCAGAATCAGAACATGATGAAAAAGCCATGCGAAAAGCATTGCTCTCGCTTTTATACTAACACAGATTTGAGTAAACAGGCACAGTCGCTGACATACTTGTATCCTTACGCATTAAGGAAAATCATTTCATGCTTCCTTATATGGAAGTGAAAGGGGGAGAGATTCTATAAATAACTCAATCGTATGTTTATCAGCCTTGACTTCCCAAAATAGAATCTCTCTACGCTTATTCTTTAACAAAGACATTTTATTAAAACGAAAGAGATTTAATTCTTTTATTAATACAAAGTATTATAATTTTTGTATTACATATATATATATATATATATATATAGAGGGAGAGAGAGAGAGAGAGTGATTTAGATAGATAGATATCAAAATTTAAAATTTAAAATTAAGTAAGGAATCTTGGCTTGCCCTACACAACTCTACTATTCATTTCCTACTTTTATAAAGTGCTGCCAGTTCTATGAAAATTTAAGTAGATTATTTTACATCAGATCCAATCACAATTCAATTCTTCACATCCAGCAACAGCAACATAACTGCAGAGCAACTACGAAAACCAGGCGTTATATATTTCGCTATCTAAGCGAGCATATTACCCGTGCTCCAGTCCAAAGCCCTTTCGAACTCGAAAATTCTATTAGTTTTGGAACGAAAATTAGCAGCGTTGGAGTACCGGTACATTTTCGAGTCCAAAAGCTCTTATCCACAGAAAACTCCATAAACTCTAGCTGGAAGGAAATTGAGTTGTTGTCCTGTACTGAAATGAAGGGGTTGAAGGCCCTCTTCCCGGTACTGGTCCTTTTCCGTCAACGTGGACTAATCATTTCACAAGCTTTATTACCGCTCTCGTGCTCAAATAGCGTTTCTCTAAACCTTTCTATATACCTCGCAGCAAAACTCTAGGGCACCTAGTCTCTCTGATTTTAGTTAGGGGAGCAATAGACGCCAGGGGGTGTTGGGGAAGCCTGTTCATCCTCGATAATGTTCTGAAACGGAAATGCGATTTGATTTGATAATATGATTCACTAGAAATTAGCAGAAAAGGACGTACTAGGGGGTGGGTAAAACAATAATTGGAAACTTTCTTGTTTAAATGCTTGAAACCCTTTGGTGCTTCCGTGTGTATTTAACTAGTGTCGTTAGTTTTGGTGTTCTGTTTTGAAATAAATTATATCCTAAGTCTATTTTGCCTTTTCATTAACAAATTTATTTATTCGGGGATGTGACTCCAATGCAACGTGTAATCTATAGGAGGTATTATTTTGATCATTGAAAACAAAATAAAATATAAGCTTTAGTGCACAGTAATGATTAGAAGTGATTTGTTTGTTTTGGTGTTGCTTGTAACTATATTATTATATATTACATTTGTCATATAGTTGAAAGTGTTATTTATTTAAATTGTACCTTGTTTCCTTTGCATTTTTACAATCTGAAAATTTCAAGAAAATTTAATTCATTAATTTTTAATCTTTAAATGATATTTTGAAGACACTTTTCTTTGCGTTTCATAAAACTTTCGTAAATACACACATTTCATATCGCACTCCGGCAAGAACAGTGTTATAACTCTACAATGCAGCATTTGAGAAAAATCAACTTTAAAATTACTATAAAACCTATTCTGAAATAGACAGAAAACCACCCCCAACTGGATAAATTGCGAGTTAGATATGTGAAATTTTTGAGTTTGATGGGGCACTTCATACATATGTTTTATTAACATAACCTCAAAATTGCTGTTTTTTGATTTGTGTTACTTATTTACTTCCCATGCTTCATTTTTTAATTTTTAAATTTGAGCCAATCAACTAAAAACGTTTTGTGAGTACGAAAATAAGACACGTAAAATAAATATTTATATCGGTTTTAATTAGCTTATATAATAAACATAATTAATGATAAAAATGTACATAGAACATCATACTATTTCATGATTAAACACGTTTTATTTTAAGCGTGTGAAAATGGTGCACGGAGAAAAAAATTCTGGCGAAGAAAATGAAATTCTAGTACTGTATTGTAATAAAATTTCTGATAAAAAAAAAAACATAATTCTGCTCAAAAAAAATATACGGTTTTCAAACCATTCTTTTCTGTAATTCTTCTGTTCATGTGACAAAGGTTTTCGAGAAGTTCTGGCTTTCAAAATTGTAGTTTTTATAACTAAACGTTAGGTAATAAATACAAAACTTTAAAAAAAATTTAGCGTAATAAACGGTCTTTACGCCATATTATGATAAAGTGATTGATGTTATGTTAAAATTGACGTAAACATGATTTAATAACCAAATTTTCCCAGATAAACCAAATTTTATTGAACAATTTATAGTTCATTATTTTTTTAATTTAACTTAATTAATTATTCTTAAATGATCCTTATTATTTCCTTAGCCAAAATATGAAATCGATCCCTAATAGTATTTATGCTAATGGTTCTAAAATATTAAAAATAATTTAAATACTAAAGAGGTTTTTATTTTCATTGATTATGAAAGAGTAAACATAATTAAGAAATAATTTGTAACGAAAATTCGCGAAGAACAAGATAATGTCAAATTATTTTTTTTTACAATTATTTTTGGATTAATCATAATATTTAAGAACAAATGGGAGACATTAAAATATTGTGAGTGTGTGTTTGCTATTGTTCTGCAATTATCTTGTTTTAGCAAGAGTCTGCCATTTTAATATTCATTTACGAAAAGAGAAAAAAGATCGAAATTGGCAATTTTCCCCATTTAGTGCCCCCAGAGACCAACTTAGCTGCCAGATACCAAAAAGCAAAGTAGAAGAAAAATGAGAGAATGAATAAGTGAACTGGTAGGAAAAGTTGCATTCAATTCGTTTTTTGCCATTGGCAACACTAAAGAAAGATGCAACTCCACATACTGATTAGATAATTGCTGATAAACCCTACGCGTAATTCATGGAAATTTTATTTGAACAAGTAAATAAATATGGAAATAAATTAGTTTCTTTTAAAAATCATTTAATAGTTTGTATTGACTTTATTTTTGAACGACCAATGCATTGTTTGGTTTGATTAATTGGAATTAAGTAAAATGTATGGATGGAATTTAAATTACATAATTACATTTTTTTTTCAATTTATGAGTATGGAGTTTTTAAGTTAGAAAATAATCGTTTGCTTGTCCACATGCTTTTGGTAGTTCATTTAAAATTTTTCAAAAATGTTAAACATATGTTGTAGCTATCAAAATCTGATTATATATTGAAGAGAAATTCGAATATTACGAGTTTGGCTTTGTTGTGTTTTGTGTTGAAACAGTTTATAGGTATGAAATTTTTATGCAATGACTTACAAAAAGTAATTATTACTTCATGCCTGTAGACATTGCACAGTGCGCAAAAAAAAAAAAAAAAAAAAAAAAAAAAAAAAAAAAAAAAACGACCAACCTGAATAACTTTTGATCTAATGATCGGATCTTCAGGACTTAAACGTAATGGCTCGAGGGGGTGAGCTAATTTATGCTAAATAATTAGTGCTGACGGTATTTAATATTACGAAATAGGAAACAAAAGCGTACTTTCTCTGAATACCTTTACCTTTTTTATATACAGATTTGGATTTCTGACCCTCAAAGTACAGGGGGTAGCCGCAATCTGAGAAATATGGTCCCAATTGTGTGGTCATAAGAGCTGTCCAAAGTTTGGACTCTTTATTGTTAGTTTTACTTTTTGCGTACTTCGTCATATCTCGAGAACTTATTAAACGAATTGAAAAGTTTTTGCACACAACTATGAAATTCGTTTATCCAAAGATAATTCTAATCAAAAAACAATTTTTAGCAAATATTAAATTATTTTTTATTGTTTTATTAAACAATAGTCGAAACAATTTTGAAATTTTAAAATATATTATTTTACATAGCGAAATGCAAAATTGGGCAAAGTCTGTTGATACCGTAAATCGGGGCGAGTCTACCCATCCAGGGGCGAGTCTACCCATTTTAGTTTTATATAATTTTCACTATTTTAAATTGCAAATAAAATTTTTTTTACCGACGGAGGACTTAGTTCAGACTCTAAGGAAGATGGCGCTGTAGTAGTTTGATCCGTTTTTATTTATTTGGTGTCTTTTTAACTGACCTGTTCAAACGTCTTTTGAGAGATTTGTATTGAAAATCAGCAAACTTTTAGTTGGTGCTCCGTAAGTATATTATTATTATTATTACTATTTTCACTTTGGTTAAGTGATAAACTTATCTAAGACTAAGATTACATTAATTTTATATGAAAAAAACTCAAAAAGAATGTAAGTTTTGCTGTTGTAAACAAAAAGCCAGAATTCGCGGGGCGAGTCTACCCATTCGTATTTAGTTTTAATAAAGCATAATAATATAATTTAGAACTTTGTTTATATTAAAATTAAGTCATTTTAAATGAATTTGAGTATATTATTTTAATTCTGCATTGATAAATTTATCATTAATGAGAAAAAAGGATTTTTCATGATTCCCAATGTTTGAATTTCGATTTTGTTAATAATATTTAATTATTATTATTTATTAATTATTTAATTGTAAATTTATATTAATTTTAATTTATTTTTATCAACAATAATCAGAAAAAAAATTTATTTTATAATGTTAATGATTATAAAGACAAAACTGTGATCAAAATGTGATAATCGATCAAATACTCAATTTGTGTTATTTTATGAAAAAAAATGGAATATATAATAAAGTTATGAATTTTACTTCATAAATATCCTATATAATAACTAAAATAACAATTTAATAGTAAAATTTGATTATTTACAATGTTAACATTCATTTTAGTAGAATGGGTAGACTCGCTCCATACGAGAGATTTGTCAGCAGTTCTATAAAAATATACAGTAACAGCGTAACTGTTAATATTTTCTAAAATCGATTTCACAGCTTTAAAAAGGGATAAATAGCAATTCCGAAACACCTATTAATAGCCTTTTTCTTTAATATTTACAAAAGTTTGACCACTTGAAAGTTGACAAACTGAAAAAATGGGTAGACTTTCGGTAGTTTTCGGTTTACGGTAGTTCTTGAGAAATGAATTTTTAAAGAAGTCAAATATTTAAAGTTCAATTTCTCAAGAACTATTAAGCCGATTTCGCTCAAATAATGTATTTTGCCATGCAAAATTACGTGGTTTAAAAAGGGGTAAAAAAAAACTATATACTCTCTATTCAAAACATTTTTCGAGTATTATAAAGTAAAACTAAAATTAGAAATAATAAATCCTTACAAAAATTTATCTTTTAGATAGAATTATCTTTAAAAAAACAAATTTTATTATTGTGTGTGCAAAATTTTTAATTCACTTAAAGAAATCTTGAGATATGGCGAAATACGCAAATAGTAAAATTAAAATTAAGGGTTCGAAACTTTGGATTGCTCTCCTGACCAAACTGTGGGGGCCATATTTTCCAGATTACGGCTACTCCCTATATGTTGACGGTCAGAATTCCAAATCCGTTTTAAAAAAAAAGGTATGTTTATATTGAGTAAAGTAGAGAGTGCGTTTTTGCGTCTGATTTAGTAGCTTAAAATATCGTCAGCACTAATTAATTAGCATGTTTGAGGTCACACCCTCAAACGATTAAAATTGAGTGAAGATCCGATCATTAGATCAAAAGTTATTCCGTGTGGTCCGTTTTTAGGCGCACTACACAATTGGAAAAATGTAAAAGAAGAATATTATTGAGATTCTGACATTCCTCTTGCTAATATTTATTATATAATTATTTATACTTGTTTTCAAAAATATCGTGCATGTAATACTGATTAAATGTATAGTAATGTTGCGTGTTTGGATACATTAGCTTTTAATTTAATATACTGTAATCATTTTTTGGATGGATATAATTAGAATGCAAGAATTTAGTTTCAGAAATGATTTTTTTTTTCATTTTTAACTGAATAATAGCCTTTTTTTTCAATTGAAGACATATTTCCAATCACTTACGGTCTTTTCCAAAATTTAGTACTTGATAGGTCGCTGATTTTATTTTATACGCTGTTCTAACTTTCGCTCTAAAATTATGGTAAAATAAACAGCAGCAGTCTATACAATCTAATTAACAGTAAAGTTTACGTTTAAGAACATATTTTATCATTACGGTTTAGAAACCATTTACAACCAGTATGATTAAAAAAGATAAATACAACACTGTGCGGTCGTAACAATTTACAACTAGCATGGTTTCCAAATAATGGAACTATTAGATATAAAAATACTAGATTATTTTGTGTTAAACCGCTTTATGGTGCTGCCATCTGCGTGAATGAGAGCATTCTATTCTAATAGTCCAGAGTCACAAATGGGGAGTGCTGGACACTTTAAATTCTTCTTGTTTCGAAGGGAATGGATGAACTATTGTGGTGTCAACGCTCGGACTCGAACCCCCATTCTGTCGGGCATATGATTGACAGACTGGCAACCTCAGCTATAAGTAACTGAGTGGCTTCATTAGGTGGGCCTAGTTGGTGTGATAAAATTTTGGTTGTTTAAACCGTACTAATTGAAAGCAACTAATGAACGGTTTTTTCATTGTTAACAGTTTGAAAACCATCTTTTTTGTTTGAATATGATAAAATAACAATTAAATAAATTGTTATTTAACCATTTTTCCCGAAAATTTTTTTAACAATGTATAACTACATCCAATAGGCAAATAACAATAATAATAACTATTTGAATGAACATTGCTTAATAACTTTTAAATCTAGTAATCGGACCCCAATCGTAAACGTTCGAGAGCCTACCTTAAGTATGTTAATTAACATTACGAAATTAAATTACAAAAGCAGGCGCCAAAACGTTCTATTTCTGAATAAATATATCCTTTCTTGCCGGTTTTGGATTCTTGATTTTTAAAATATGGGCGGGTAGCCGCATTTTCGAAAATATGGTCCTAAATGTATAGGAAGGAGGGCAATTAAAAGACTTGACCCTTTAATGGTATTTTTTTTTTCGAGTATTTCGACATATCTAGAGAACTTTCTAAGCAACCCAGAACATTTTTACTCACAATTGTAAAATTCGTTTATTCTAAGATAACCCTGTTTAGAAAAAGATTTTTCGCCTATTTAATATTTTTTATTAATTGCTATCAAAAATTAGTTCATTCAATAATAATAGTATAAAAAATTAAATAGTTAGGCATGCAATCTTTTTATTATCTCAAAGTAAGCAGTTTTCATTAACAAAACAATGCAATAAGCAATATATAATACTGTAGAATATCTTCTGACATATTTTTAAAATTTGATTTCTCGTAATTTAAAATTTGATTTGATTCCTCTGACTTACTTCATTCAACATTTAAATTTCCATTTAAAATTTCACATTTAAAAAAAAAAAGTTTTAAAAATCTATGTTTCTTACAATTCAAATTTATTTTCTGATGTTATAAAATAAAATAATAAAAAATAATAAATATTGTTTGAAAAGTTATCTATTATTTTTTTTATTTTTGGGAAATGCAAACTTCCGCATGCTTGGAAGAAATAATTTTACAATATTGTGCAACTATTGTATTTTTGATTCCCTTTAAATGTTATCGAGATATAGCACAAATTGAAGGAAAAAAAACGAAAAAACATTAAGAGCTGCAGATTTTTTACTAACAGCCACTATTGGGACAACATTTTCCAACTTTCATACTTTGAGGGTTAAAATTCCAATTCCCTCATAAAGAAAGATTGTTTATTCAGAGGAAGTACGTTTTTGTTTCCGATTTACTAACTCAAAAAATCGCCTACTCTTTATAATTAGCATACTTAAGGTGTGTCCCTTAAACCACTAAGTTTGATTTTTAGTACATGAAAATCCAATCATTGAATCAAACGTTGTTAAGCGTATTCACCTTTCTTTGCGTACTGTACGCACACTATCAAAGACATCATGTCTGTTAAAAGCATGGTATGGCCTATGTTTACTATTCTAAACAGATAAAAAAAATGAAATTACTGAGAAAAGAAGTTTATAAAATTTGCAAATAGCATTATGAAAATTCTGCATTTTGAGAGAACTAAAATAAATTAATCTGATTAAATCTTCGTAAATATTCCATTCTGAACATAATCCATGAAAAGCAATTATTGTTGAAATCAATCTTGTAAAGTTTTGATTTTCTTTGTTTGATTAATGTCTCAAGTTTATTAAGCTATAGACATATTTTTATAAAAATGTTTCAGAATACAAATGTTAATATACTATTTACCTTGATGAAAGAACACTATTCAAGATTGTTGCTTGCAAGCGTGTCTGGTACATAAAAATTTTTTTTTATTTTTATAATATTAGATTAGAACTAACTACTTTTTAGAATGTTATTGATAAGTACTGCGAAAAATTAATGATCATTTAATCATTCATTTAAAAATTTTCGATATTTAAGCTTTTATTATAGTCTTTTCATGCCAAACCCTGGATGCTTCATGTCGTGTTATTTATGCTCCATGTCTAGACAATATTTTATGTTCTTCATGATTTATAAGTTGAAATGGCAAGTCCTATATTTGTTGATTAGAGATTTCAAGCTTTGTAGTTTAACTCCCAAATAATTTCATGCTATTTGTTTTTAATTAAATGACAAGTTTCACAATCTCGTTTCCTTTTTTTTTTTTTTTAAATCTTTTTTTTGCCATTTATTCATGAATTATTTGTATATCTAAATGAAAAATACTATAAACTGAAGCAGAAAAATATATTTGATACAAGCTTCATTTACTTCAAAAAATCATGAAGATTGTTAAAATCGACACGTTTCGAGCGTTAAAAAATAAGCACTCAAGACTCGTTAAACGTGAATGAAGTTGAAATAGAAAACGTTAATATTGCTAATCGGTTACTTGGTTACGTGTTCTGTTTCAAATTTCTTTTCTTTTTTTTCATTCACGTCTAGAGAGTTTTGAGAATGGGCACCTATTTCTTTACCACATTTCAACTTTTTCAATCTTGAAGATTTTTTAAAGCATATGAAGTTTTTATTTTACTAAGTATGTTAGGGGTTATGCTAAGTTTTTATTTACTAAGTATGCGAGTATAAGTTTTTATTTACTAAGTATGCGAGTCCTATATTTGTTGATTAAGAATTTCAAGTATGTTAGAAAACTTATTTTTAAAATTCAAATATTGAATTCAGAAATAGACGTTATTAAGAAAAAATAGAAATTATGTGATTATATTGAATTTGTCATTTCCATTTGTGATACAGGCCAACAATTAAAGCATCATGCGTACGTTAGCATAGGTTTCGCTAAGATAAGTAAAGGAATGTACCATGTATTGGCTATTGATCGATTTAATCTATTGCCAAGGCTCTTTTTCTTAGCCTTACGCATTCAAATGTGTTGACGGAAAAGAAAATGTGAGAAAAAATAAAGAATTTTAATGAATTCGAAATATTAGCAACCATAAGATGATTTGAAAATTCTATGCTAATGTGTTAGGCAGATATAGAGGGAATCTCTAAAAATAGATCTTATTCTGCACTTAACTCAAAGTTGTGGTATTAAAAGATTACTGATTATATTAATTATTTTTATTTATTGAAAAAGGATTAAATAAGATAATAATTTGGTTTTTTAAATGTTAGGAAATATGTTACGTATATTTCACCATGAAAGGCGCATATACTGGCCATCACTTTATAAAGATAGAACCGTAGCTAGGTAATTGCTGTAATTATAAAAAGAAGCATCATTACTTTGGTAACTTTTTAGCTTTATATTTATATAACTGCATAGCCATCAAAGACAACTAGTTTTGTAAAATGGAGATAAGTTCTTATTTTCATACAGTCTTGGTTTGCAGCACGAATGAAAATAATGAGAATGAATGATATAATAATTGTTATCATTCTATGAAAATATAACTGTAACTAAACAGAGAAAGAAACTCTTAATAATATTATGGAAATTGAATTAAAATGCAAAATACATAATTTCAAGGTGGGTACTTTAAATAACGTAAATAAAATTTATCATTTGTTGCATTTTAATTAAATGTTGATTTTTTTTCTCCACAGAACTATAATATTTGGAATCTATTCACCCCGAGCTTATTGGAATCAATATATACTGATATATTTTATTCAGAAATGGGACTTAATGCATGGGATGCAGAAATGTTTTCTTTTTTTTTTTTGGTCTCTGATGAATTAAATTAAATTTAATGTACATATATTTCATTCCACCTACATTAAATCTATGCATATTTCATTTTAATATTTCATTCTATATATTTCATTCAAACTTATTTCAACTCCACATTTATACGAATTTAAATAAAATTGTTTTGGTGGCGTTACGTAACATAAAAACGTATTAAAAATAAAGATCGTTCTTGATTATTTTGATAATAACTTCGAGAAAAGTCAATATTTTTGAGAATTAGAAACCCAGAGCCGCGATGGCTCAGGGGATAGAGCGTTCGCCTTCCAATGAGGCGAACCGGGTTCGAATCCCAGTCGATACGAATTCCGCATCCGGCTTGCACTGACCACAGTGCTGAAGTGAAATATCCTCAGTGGTAGACGGATCATGGGTTAGAGTCCCCTTGCCGTCAGGCTAACCGTGGGAGGTTCTCGTGGTCTTCCTCTCCATGTAACGCAAATGCGGGTTAGCTCCATCAAAAAGTCCTCCACGAAGGCAACTTTCTCCCAATACTCGATCCAGGAGTTCCCTTGTCTTCTGGATTGGGTTCAAAATTACAAGGCTACGGAGTTGAACATTAGTAGCCGTAAACCCATTAAGTTGGGTCGGCTGTTCAACGCCGGCTATAAAATAAAATAAAATTAGAAACCCAAAACTGGTACTCATAAATTCGAATTAATTTGGCATTCATTTACACAGCATTAAATTTATCATTTATAATATTATGTGGTGCCACAAAAAATAACTAAACTCTGCAGAGATTTGAAATAATTTCTATATATGAATTGTTTCTTTCTTTATTAATTTTCAGAATAAATTAGATTAAAAAATATACTTTTATAGATATTTCTAATCTTAATATGTAAAAACAAAAACATGAAATGTGAAACTTTAGAAAATCACTTTAAAATTATGTGGATTTTCAGACAAATTTTTTTCCGTTCTCTCACATTCATCCTGATATAATGTATGTATTCACGATGAAAATTTTCAGTACTGTTTAATTACTGTTTCATTAACAAAAGATAATAATCTAATACAAAGCTTGATGATTAAGTACTGTAAAGAAGTGAGGGCATTGGGTTCTTCAAATTTAATAGACGATGCATATATGTTAATTAAATAATCCACTGCAGTTCCCAAAAGGTGTTCCATGGAACCCTTGGGTTCCATAGAAGAATTAAAGGTGCTCCGAGAGTTAGAAATCGTTTTTAACCAGAAGTGATTAAATTTATATTAAATCAACAACCCATAACATTACATAATTTAAAGTAGCAAAATTTTAAAAAATATATATTTTTTCAATAACAAAATAATTAAATAAATTATAAAAAGAACAAATACATCATCATCATCATAGTTGGCAAGACAGTCTAATGTGGGCCAATGCCTTCCTCTGAAGATTTCTTCTTTCCGATTTAATTTTGATCTCCAATTCTTTTCATTAATTGCAAGAAAATCAGATTCCACCTAGTCAGCCCACGCATTTATAAAATCAATTAATTAATTAATTTTTAGTAGTCCTCTTTTTCTTATTATATTTTTAACCGCTAATGAGCTTTTTCTTACAATAATACCGGCGTTCCGCAAAAAAAAAGTTCGATCATTTCGGATTCCGTAGCTGAAAAAAATTAGGAACCGCTGATTTATCATATACACAACATTTGACAGAAAGAATTAATGGACATTAAAACAACTACCGATAGATTTTGCTAACTAACAAACCACAGAGTGAAAATCACGAAAGCGGATAACAAGATTTAATTACTAAAACTTTTTCACCTTAACGCGCATAAAAATTTTCTTTAAGTATCCAATCTTCACAAAAGTGCAAAAGCAGAGATTGGATGCAATGATAACATCATTAGTAATACTGAATGATGTTATTTATGTAGCGAAAATAAACTTAATTTCTGCACCGTGAAATCGAGCGAAAAACGCGTTAGCGCGTTACACAACATTAACTATAACGCTCCGTTAACTAGCCTCGACGTCGGGGCTGATCGTAATTGAAATTTAAGGATTCTTCTCTTCGGGAACTATTTTTGGAAGTGTTTTAATTTCCTATTAAGATAATTTGAGCCTTTACTTGCATTAAAACGAGATTGGACTTTCGAATTATTCAGATTCGCGACGCGTGTTAGTCACGAAAAATTTCACTTTTCATGAGATTGACTTAATCTAGGCTGAAGTAATGTTTAATTTAGTCTCGTTTTAATGTGAAATTCTAATATGTTATTTCGCTAATTCCAAAAATATTAAGTATAAACCTTGAGTGACATTTTGGATTTTCTTAAACACGTGCGTATGAAACTAGTTTGTCAAAATTAAAAATAATTTAAAAAATACCACTCTATAAAAATTTCAGGATCAAATTACAATATTAGGTACCGGCACTTTGGATGCATCATCCATAAAATCCATTTTTACCGTAAAATATTATATCGTTATTTTCACAGTAATATTTATTTAATAAGAGTAATTCAGTGATTTTACAGTAATTATTACAGTAACAATTACTGTATATCAGAGTTTTTGTTCCACAACATGTTCCGGTAAAAATAAATCTTACGGTAAAAAGTACATTCAGTGCCAGTACACTTTTACAGTAATTTTATACGGAATTTTTTACAGTGCATACAAAAGTATGATTTTAGAAATATATTGCTTGTTGTCATACCTTTAACATAAGTAGGGAAAAAAATTAAATTACAGTAAACTGTCTAGAATCGAAAATATAAAAATGATTTGGTTTCAAAAACAGGTTGGTTTCAAAAATGGCAATCACTAATTTAAAATTAGATTAATTTGCTAAATATGAAAGAAATATGAATGCAAATATTTTTATGTATTTTAAAACCATACATGTTCGAAGAAACTTTAACACTTTAACAAATTTTTCTTTTGATGTAAAAAATGAAATAATTTGTTTTGGGTAGAAAAAAATGTTTGCCTGTCAAGTTGGTACAAGTTCTGTCAATTTTCTCAAATTCTGGTATATAAAGGAGAGTGGAATGAAATGCAGTAGTGAGGTAAAATCGGTTACCTTGATTTTGGCGAAATTAACAATATTTTTTAGCGGAAAAACTTTTAATTATACTTTACTAGTCAAGAAGTAGAATTTATCATACTTGAGGGTTGTTACTGATTAATTCAAGGCGTCTGTGTAGATAAATTTGTTTTACTATGTCAACTGTATAATGTTCTCTTATTTTCAAGCTCTCCTAATTTATTGATCATTACATTATAAAAACAATTTTCAGTTCAGTTTATTATACTAATGATTCATACCCTAACAAACAGCAAGGGTTTAGCTCGGTAATTAGTTCTGTTCTGATTTGTTTCGATAACCTCTTCGAATGGAGAAAAACTAGCTACTACGCCTTCCTATGCCTCCCCTCGTGACGTGTGTCTATGTTGGTCCCATAAAAGCTGCAGTGCAGCAGAGGAAGAAGATAACTACATTCAAGGATTTACTGAACCCACTGCAAAATTTATTGCCATGCACAAAAAGCCTTATTTGCATTTGAATGATGTATGAATCTTTAGACAAAGTGTAGTTTTCATATAAATATCAGTCCCGCAGTGGACTGATCGTTAAGACACGGCTCCCAGCAGATCACCGAAGTCAAGCATCACTGACTGCGGTCAGCATGCGGGTGGGTGACCACTTGGATCAGTCTGCGTAGGTAATGGTGTGCGGTATTGGTCCACGTTAAACTGTTCTACCGTAAAGTGCTCGACTTCGCGCGTAGGTCGTCGGGCTACCGAAGCGGAGGTGCCATCCCCTCTGCAGAGGATCAAAATTGTGATGGCATGTCTTCGGATCATCCTGAGGGATGTTTCCCAGACCGTCGCCAATAGCCCATTGTGCAGCTCTAGTGCGACGTAAATGAACTACAACGACAACAACAAGAACATATAAATATCAAGCATTCCGCTGGCCATTTTTTTAAAAAAACAAACAATATTAAACGCCATGTTTTTTCTTTTTTTTTTTAAATTGTTTGGACGTTCAGCCGTGTCTGGTCATTGGGACAATTCTCCCTCGCTTTCCCCTACCCACTTTGAGCACTTCCCTGATTACATCACATGTAAATTTCATGCATAATTTTCTTTATTTGTCATGAATAGAAATGCATGCTACTTTTTCACTGAAATTCTTGTTGTTCTAAATCTACCCTACAAGTTATGTTAAAACAAAGTGATTTGATTTTTTCTAGAAAAAAACAACACTTCTAATGAAAGTCATACATCGATGACTTTTCGAGAATGATATATTGTATACAACTAAACAATGAATATCTCAATTGAATCAGACAGTTTTTAGATCAAATGACTGAGTTCCAATAGGCCATCAAATCTTAACTACGAGAAATCTTATAAACCCACCTTCGCCCATACATTAATCTATCTTAATGTTTTTTCAGGAAACTTTAAAATTCCTTACATCTAGAATCTCTTAGATATTTTGGCGAGAAACCTTTTTACCAGAACTTTTATCTCTATCAGTTCATTTTTCAATCAAGAAAATTTTTGTAATTATTTAAATACCGGAAGGAGATAAATATCGTGAATCAAGGAGAACATTATAACTGAGTTCTAATAAAATTTGTCGAGTGGTCAAAGATGTACGAGGCTATCCATTGTGGCCTTCCACTTCTCCACTTGTGTAATTTTTTGTTTATTATGTGCTTTTCATTTGTCTATTTAGGAGCTATACTCTATAGAATTCGAAAGTTTTTTAGAATAAGTATGTACATGAATTGCTTTAAAAAGTCTAATAATTCAGTCTTTCCGTGCGCCACGTAGAAAACATTGGAAGGAACGTTTTGAATAACGTATTGGTTTTGATGAGAAATATTTAGTTATTACAAGTCTCAATAGTCTAAATCTAAACTTAACTTGATTGTTTATTGTTGGTTTTCTAAATTATTTAACTTGTTTTGAGAATGAACTGCATCTTTTCAAGGTATTTCTAAATACTTAAAAATTATAAATTTAATAATCGTAATTTAAAGAGTTTTTTTTTAAATTATTTTTAGAAGTGTTTTAATTTCCATTAAAGGCGGTTAGGGCTACCTAATAAAATCCATGTCGCTATATTTTTATTCTTCACAATATAATTTTTGGCTTTAAAGAAAAAACTTAAATAAATATTTAATAAAATAGCGAAATAACTAGGTGAAGTCATGATCAAAATCTATTAGTTTGAAACTTAACATGTAAGCATGGAAAAGAATTTAAAAATATTAATAATATTTAGAAAGTCAGGTTTTGTTTTAGGCATTTATTTTTTGAAAAGAAAATTGTTTGTTAGTGTTCGCGAGCAAAACTTTTGCATAAAACATTTAAAAGTAAATTGAAACGAGAGTTTAAGTTTTGTCAATTAAAAGTATACGTTCTGCTTCAGGTAAAACTACTTTTAGTATTTTCTTTGGAGCAATGACTTTTAATTGTTTCAAAATATTTTGTTTTACATAAGAAAAAGTAAGCCTTATTTTAATTTTAAAAGATTTTTAAAGCTATTAACAGTATAGCGTGGAAAAAATTATTTTTGATTGAAAATAATAAACAGACATCACTAAAATGCTTTTAAAATTCAGGTATGCGTATTAATTTTATTTAGTTGTTTAAAAACTTTATTTTCTTAAATTGCTTTAAGCCGGAACAAATTGAAGAGTTTTTGAAGAAAATAATGATTGGTAAGTTATTAAACTAAAAGCGTTTTCTTGCTTTAAAAATATTGATTTATAAAATAAATCTCCTTTTAACGTTCAACGTTTGTCAAATAAATATATGAAATAGTGTGTTTAAGTGAAAACAATAAATACCAAACCCACCAAACATTTTCAGAACTCATTAGAAATAAAGTAAATGCGCTGTTTATTGCTTTCGTTTTGTTACAAGCGTCTCTGACTTAACTTCACGTGTGTATCTCGCCCACAAGGTATTGATTTCTGTTAATGCAAGTTGAATGAATGACCATAATAATGGGAAATGCCTGTAGTTCTCCAATGTCATCAGTAAAACGGGAAACAAAAATTACAAGTGAAATTAATCATGATGTCGGTGAAAAATTAGTGCGTGGTTTAATTAACTTCATTCTTAAGTAACTAAATTAAAATATTCAAAATACTTTAAATATATGTTTATGCAGAACTATCAAATTCTTTTTAATTTAATTTTATAAGAAAAACAACTCCTTAATATAATAATAAAAATAAATTTAAAAAAAATGGTTTTCGTTATTCTAAAATATTTACTATATCTAAATGAAGGAAATATGGTTAAATCAGACAAACTGGGAGAACAACAAAACAAATTAAAGTTTTTTTTTTTCTTTAAATACAACTCATTTGGTGTTATAATAGATATCATTAATTTGAACGTAAACAAGTACCATCATCAATTGATAGTGGGTCAAAGCATAAAAAAATAGCACCTGTATGACATACAACTCGTATTATTTATAAAAAATAAATAAATCTTACTCACGTGAAAAATAAATTTCTTTGTTATTTTCCCTTGTTTATTTCAAAGGTGTTACTCCTATCTGCTATCTGAAAGTTGTTAAAGGAAAAATTGTTATGTTAAAAGTAAACTTTTGACCGTAATTCTTAAAAACTTTCTCAGTAAATTTAAAAAAAGCTTGTGTTTCATGCATAGATGCTTCGAAATTCTCTTGAAAATGTATACTTACATAAATACTGTAGTGTATAATAATGACATTTCTAGTTTAAAAAAATCATACTTCTGATTAATAAAACCAAAATATGCGCTATTTAAACCAGTATTTTTTCCGTTCATATAATAACAGTATACCAGATGTTCTAGTTTTCAAAATTGTAATTCTTATTACCATACATTCAGCAAAATTTACAAATCTGAAGTGTAAATTTAACCAAATACATGATTTTTATGCCATGCTCCAAGGTATATTGATAAAATTGTCAAATTTTATCTTATCTGCCAAAATTTATCACACGTAATAAAATTACCGAACATTTTGGTGTTCCCATAAAGCCAGAAACACGGTACATTTTACCATATTCTGGTACTTTTTACCCTGTTTTTTTTTCTCGGTGTAGAAATATGATATCTTTATAAATGTTTCTGACAATGTTATTTTTTAAAGGTGCAAGAATTTTGCATGATCATTTTAACCATTTTATTTGTTTTACCTTGTTTAATAATGAATTTTTTTTTAAAATTTCATAATATGACAACATTTAATTTCATTATATGGAAAATGGGATTAAAATCAGAACAGTAAATTTGTATAAGTGTTCAAAATATATTTAACGGGGATCTGGATGTTAAAATTTCATTGAGTACAAAATTTGAAACCTTCAAGCATGATATTTTTAAGATTTTATTAAATTTATTGAATTTTTTATTGATTTTTAAAAAAAAAATAGTTACTTTTTTTTTAATTTTATAATATGACCCCGCAGTTTATATGGAAAATGGGATTAAAATCAGAACGGTAAATTTGTATTAGTATAAGTATTCAAAATTTATTTAAGGGGATCTGGATGTTAAAATTTCATTTAGTACTAAATTTGAAACCTTTTTTTTATCAATCATGATATTTTTAAAATTTTATTAAATTTGTTAAATTTTTTATTGATTTTTTTTAAAAAAAATAGTTACTTTTTATTTAATTTCATAATATGGCATCGCAGTTTATATGGTAAATGGGATTAAAATCAGAACGGTAAATTTGTATTAGTATAAGTGTTCAAAATTTATTTAACGGGGATCTGGATGTTAAAATTTCATTGAGTACAAAATTTGAAACCGTCAAGCATAATATTTGTAAGATTTTATTAAATTTATTGAATTTTTTATTGATTTTTTTTAAAAAAAATAGTTACTTTTTTTTTAATTTTATAATATGACACCGCAGTTTATATGGAAAATGGGATTAAAATCAGAACGCTAAATTTGTATTAGTATAAGTGTTCAAAATTTATTTAAGGAGGATCTGGATGTTAAAATTTCATTTAGTACTAAATTTGAAACATTTTTTTTTATCAATCATGATATTTTTAAAATTTTATTAAATTTGTTAAATTTTTTATTGATTTTTTTTAAAAAAAATAGTTACTTTTTATTTAATTTCATAATATGGCATCGCAGTTTATATGGTAAATGGGATTAAAATCAGAATGGTAAATTTGTATTAGTATAAGTGTTCAAAATTTATTTAAGGGTGATAAGGATGTTAAAATTTCATTGAGTACAAAATTTGAAACCTTTTTTTTATCAAGCATGATATTTTTAAGATTTTCTTAAATTTGTTAAATTTTTTATTGATTTTAAGAAAAAAATAGTTACTTTTTTTTAATTTCATAATATGACACCGCAGTTTATATGGAAAATGGGATTAAAATCAGAACGGTAAATTTGTATTAGTATAAGTATTCAAAATTTATTTAAGGGGGATCTGGATGTTAAAATTTCATTTAGTACTAAATGTGAAACCTTTTTTTTTTTATCAAGCATGATATTTTTAAAATTTTATTAAATTTGTTAAATTTTTTATTGATTTTTAAAAAAAAAAAAATAGTTACTTTTTATTTAATTTCATAATATGGCATCGCAGTTTATATGGTAAATGGGATTAAAATCAGAATGGTAAATTTGAATTAGTATAAAAGTTTAAAATTTATTTAAGGGTGATAAGGATGTTAAAATTTCATTGAGTACAAAATTTGAAACCTTTTTTTTTATCAAGCATGATATTTTTAATGTTTTATTAAATTTTTGAATAATATTCTTAGAACAAACGACATTCAAGAAGACTAAATTTTAAGCAACAGTATAAACCTTTTTAACGCCAGTAAAATATTCTTTATTTAAACTAGTCTAAATGCCTATATATTACACATTTCATGCTTGTAAAGATAAAATCTAAAGCCAGTTTCAGGAAAAGTAGAGCACTAAAAACCCTTCTCAACTTCTGTTTTCGATAGTAATATATTTTTGTTTCATTTTCTGACCGATATAAGCTTAATTTTTTGTGATATAATGCCCAAACGGTAATTATCGTCAATAAGACTTTTAGCGAGTTGACCAACTAGAACGATTAAATTTAACCTGGGGCTCTGTGCACTAGTGTACATCACAAGCTTTAATTATTTCTTGACCTCTATAGATAGAATAGATAGAATTGATTTCCATAAGTATTAATCGCGTCACTAATAAGTATTAATCGCGTTTTTGAAATATACTAGAAAAGAGAATTTTTTTTATATTTTCGTCAGATTTGTTATTGTAAACAAAATAGTTAAGGCGCATCACTTTCATAGCTCACTTTTATAATCGTTCCCCCACTTTCTTTGTATGTGACCTTCGTTTTTTAGTCTGAAAAAATTATTTTTCTACCTCTTTTTAGACTACATCTCCCCAAAAAACCATTTGTGCAAGTTTTTTCTAAGTATTAACTTTTTATTACCATTTAACTACATTTATATTGAAAATAAGAAAAAAAAAATTTATTACACATTTTTCCGCTTCGATAATTTGAATAGATACAAATTTCATTCTTATGGTTCTTCGTTCATAATCACAACATTTATGAATAAAAATAAAACATTTAACTTTTTTTTATTATTCCCAAATATTTTGGACAAAATATTTTTACATAGAATTATTTCAAATATGCCTCAAATATAATACAGAGAATTAATCTTTGCGGAAAAAAAATATTTTTAAACTTTCAAAAAAAATACCTATCTTTCAAATATTTTAATTAAACTGAACATTTAAGTAAAATCTAATAGGTTACTTAAAAATCTAATCATCAAATTAATCTACCAAATCGGAACATTCGACCAGTCAATTTTCTCTCTCCCTCCAACAATTTTCTAAGATTTATTTTTCCGAAGCCAACTTTGCCGATCCAGGGGACAGAACGACACCGGAGGGAAATTAAAGCAAGACACACTTTCCTAAAAGTATGGGGTCCGCTTTCATCCATACATCTCTATTTACTCTCAAAATGGTAAAGCTATGTTAGCTGGGCTATCTAAAGTGCTCACTTATAAGCAGTTTGTGTCACGGCAATATATATATATATATACATATACACATATTCTGTAAGCGAGGATGTGCCATCAAGCACAGATTGCATTCTTGATGACCATCATCAAGAGTTAATAGTTAGTGTGGGCGTAAAGTCTCAAGCTATGTTTTTTTTATTAGAAAAAAACATAAATGCAAGTTTTCGGATTCTGAACTATTTTTTTTTAATATCCGTCGTTGAACAGCCGACACAATTTTGGGTTTACGACGAATAATGTTCAACTCCGTAGCCTTGTAATTTTGAACCCAAACCAGAAGACAAGAGAACTCCTGGATCAAGCATTGGGAGAAATCTGCCTTCGTAAGGACTTTTTGAGGGAACCAACCCACATTTGCGTTATATGGAGAGGAATACCACGAGATCCTTCCACGGTTAGTCTGATGGCAAGGGGACCATGATCCGTCTACCACTGAGGATATTTCACGTCTGGACTGTGGTCGGTGCGAGCCTGGTGCGTAATTCGAATCAACCAGCTATGTCTGGGATCGAACCCGAGTCACATCATTAGGAGGCGAACGTTCTATCCCCTGAGCCACCACGGCTTTTCGGAACTACACTGGTGGACCTCCTGCCTGTACCTCTGGGCATTCACGGAACCATTGTCAAACACATGGAGCGGTGTGCGGGTATCTTGCATGATCCCTGCCCAAACCATGAGGCCTCCACCAGCATAATGGTCCCTTTCGTTAATGTTGCTGGGATGGTATCGGGTTCCAGGTTCCCTCCATATCAATAACCGTCCGGAATCAGGTTGTAGACTGAATCTGGACTCATCGGTGCAGAGAACATTAGCCCATTGAAGCTGTGTCCCATTCTGATTAATTTCTGATTTTCTCTTAATTTTGTCCACCAGTGTATTTTGTAAATTGTTAAGTCCGGAGGATTTTTTTAGGTGGGAATTTGTATTTCCGTACTAGGTTTGTGCAGTAATGAAGAAGTTGTGATTAAGAAATAATCATAATATATTTGAGAAATAATATCCTATTATATTTCAGTACAAATTTATAAAATTGGCCTTCCGCTTCATTTTTTTAAATGGAAGCAAAACAGTGAGTTGTATATAAAACTGTAGCATAACAATGTAACACAATAGAATAATAAATTAGAAAGCCAGAGGGAAAATGCTAGAGGGTTGCTGGAAATGAACCTAGAAAATTGGCATGTTCTGGTGAGGACAAATGGTGATGCGTTAGCTATTCACAGTTGAAACTGGCGATTCATTTTGAATTTTAAATAAAATTATTAGACAAAAATGGAAAGCTTAAGATACTATAAAAAGTTAGAAATTATCCTTAGAGGTGCTCGGTTAAATAAGTTCAGAATGGTTAAAAGGAGATAGGCAAGATCTTATTCAAATTTAATGTAGAGATGCATTAAAAATAGAAATATTATTGATGAAAGTGAATAAAATGAATTAATAGATCGGAATATCATTTCATCTCTCCAACCAGAGTCGAGTACAGATTCTAGAATATAATATGACTTAATATTGTTTTGTTCTTTTTTATCTCTTTGTTTATTTCTTATTATTCTTTCTAATTTTAGTAAAACATGCTTCATAGACGCGATTAATTCCGTTTTCTTCAATCGAATTGTTATGCCCATTTATTACATAAAAGTCGCGGCTGGTTATTTTTTTACCAAGTTGTTTTGTTAGAAACAATTCATCTAAACTGAAATTAAACTTTGGTAACGGATTGTGCACCGAAGAAAAAGTATAATCAAAAATACTGGAATGTGGTAAAATCAATGAGACTGATTTTACCACAATCTGATTCAATGAGAACACAAAAAATCTTGGTAATTTTTTTCCCGAAAAGCTTTGGTAATAATTTTAGTAAAATTAACAATAAAATAAAATTTTATAATAACTAATAAAATTTGTTTAATCTAGCGAAATTCGGTAATTTTATCACGATGCCTCAGCATGCCATAAAAACATGTATTTGGTAAGATTTATTTTTCAGTGTAGTATTATTATTTTTGTGTATGTGTGAGTGTGGTAATAGGAACTGTAACTTTAAAAACCAGAATTCCACTAAAGTGTCATTACATGACTGGAAAATTACCAAATGAATGTTTTAAATGCCGTATATTTTTGTTTTTTTAACCTGAATTATGTTTTTTTCTTATTTATCAGAAATGTCTGAACCAAACAGTACGGTAATTTTACCATAATTTTTTTTTGCGTCCATTATTAAAATGTCAAATCATGAGAAATAAAATAATTCACTTTATTTTATTTCACTTCTTTTTAACGATAAAAAAAAACATGAATAAATGAATACAGTGAACTCTCACTTATGCACCGGTGTAATGGGCCAAGAGAAAAAAGCGCATAATTGAAAGAGGCGCATAAGTGAAAAACTTCAAAATTCTAAAATGCAAAGTAAACTGCAGTGATTATATGAATAAATATGTTTCTAAAGATTAAATGTTAATATTTATACTGTTTTGGTATTTACTATAATTATACAAAGAAAAAATTTAACAAACCTTAAGACAATTTATTTTCTTACAAAATAATCTTAATACATGTTTGTATTTGTTTTTGCCGTCATTTTTTCCAGTTCATATAAATGGGATAAGGGAGAGTTTCAGAAGCAAAATTAAATTGTAAATA
The DNA here is from genome assembly GCA_949128135.1 of Parasteatoda lunata. NCBI lineage: Eukaryota > Metazoa > Arthropoda > Arachnida > Araneae > Theridiidae > Parasteatoda > Parasteatoda lunata. The sequence goes on from OX421972.1 coordinate 84,322,838, forward strand.
TTCACGAATAGTGAAAAAGCTTCTAATACTGCGGCATAGCTGCCAACTCTTCCGGTTTAGCCGGAAGATTTCCGGGTTTTTATCGAAACTTCCGCCTTCCGGTTTTTTATTTTAATCTTCCGATTTTCCTCGATTAAAAAAAAAATTTCCATTTTATTTCATATTTTTTACAACAGCGCCACCGAATTTGCAGATCCGAATTTGTACCCGAACGCATTTTTTAGAGCAGGAATCAAATTCTTGCATCTTCTCGGCACGTGCTCGAACAAGGTAGAAAATTAAAGCTACGACGCAGAAGTTAAATCACTCGGAAGCGCAGCTGCGTTTCCGAATCTGATTGGCAGTGAGAACGCTCCCTAAATGTAGATCGGGAAGGAAACGCTTCGCTCGGCTACCGAGCGCAAAGGAATTTTTTTTAAGCAATTTCAGTTGACGGCATCTGGCAACAGAGCAAATGTTTACTATCGTAAAGAAATCGCGTTCGTTTTTTTTTTTTTTTTTTTTTTTTTAATCTGCATTTTTGAATCTTAGTTATGAAAAGTAATTTAGGTCATCTCTTAGTGATGAGATGCTAGAGAAAATATTACAAGCTGATTATTTTGGTAAAAATCAAAATTGCTACAACGTAACATTTGATGGAAATTTTTTAAAGAAAGCCAAATCGTGCACAGATCAAACTTTGAAAAATAATTAAAATTGATGTCCCTAAGTGTTCTTAATTGTCTTAAAATCTTTAAATTTAATTGTGTTCTGGAGAAAAGATACATTGAAATTTTACAGTTTTAAATATCTTCCGTTTTTTGAAAACCCAATGTTGGCAGCTATGCTGCTGTGTAATGACACAGCAATGGAGGAACTTTATCATCCTCGTCAGTATCATTCACCACGTTCTCATCGTCCACAATTTTATTTAAGTGTTACACGTTGCTAAAAAAGTGACTTTGCTTCGATTAAAGTGCTATAAGTGCTAACTTGCTAAATTCTGAAACTGTGTTAAGTAATCTTTGTAAGTTAAGTTAAATTATGTTTGAGTTAACTTGATTAGGGAATCTCACGAACGAATGGAATCTCTTAAACTATTGGAACTATACTCAGACAGCTTAATTAATTAATAAAAATCAGTTTAATTCAATTATTGTATATTGAAAATATTATATTCATTGAAAATGTTACATGATTAAATCTATTAAATTTCTGAAATATAAAAAGTTTTCCGATGTATTTTTTCTCTTCTTTTTAACCCAGTGTAAATATAATGCTGTATCTTTACCTTATAGCGACACCATATGCAATATTGAACGCCGTAACAATTTTGGGGGAACAACGCCTTTTCTATTGCTCTAAATGCAGAAGATGACTATGCCACATAAACGCTAACTATAACGTGTCATTAACCAAGATCTTATAATTTACCAGCAATAATATTATTCGCCTTTGCCAAACATCTAAGAAAGGTTTTTTTCATCTAAAGTTATTGACATTCCCTAAAATCTAATTTTTTATTGATGCTATTTTTTAAAATGAATGACTCCAGCAATTTGAAATTCATATTAAGATTAATAAATTATTATAATAATAACTATTTTCCTTCGCTTCCAGCTAAAGCATATAATCTAACATGAAATTCATTAAAAATCATATATTAAATTCCTTAATCGAGTTTTCTGTAATAGTTTGTCTAGGCGATTGTCTAGATGTTTTTGAGAAAAAGGTTAAGATGCGAAAACAAATGAAAAAGGTTAAGATATTTTAAAGATCTTTACTTATGAGATTCCGGAGAGGTGAATTTAAATGGTTTGTCCTTAGACCATCAACATTGCTTGAACAAAAATAATGAGTTAATTGCTATACAAGATAAATTTTTTTGTAAAATTCTCGGCATGATATTCATTGGAATGTTTTTAATGGACCTATAATTTTTTTTTTTTAAATATTTAATTTACGGATATTTTAGGTACCCGGTAATTACTCTGTATCTAGCATACTCGGCCAGATTTTCATTACCCGACTCCCGTAAAAAAAAAAAAAAAAAAATCATTACCCGGTACAAAGGGAATTAAAATATTTAAAGCGATATATATTTTTTATAAAACTTCAATTTAAAATTAATTTCTGATTTTAATGAAAAAGCTAAAAGCATATTTCAACTATACGTATATTTCTTTAAATGTTTCACTTTTCACGTTTTTTCTTTCTCTTTTTTTTTAACTAAATTTTATTTTGCTTGTTTCTTTAATTGTTCTCTCTTTTGACTAACAACTTTTACTTTCGAATCTTGCCGTGTTGGTTGCATTGTTTTAATATATGTCTGAATACGTGTATTTCGGTCAATATGATATTGTCAGAATTCTAAATTCATACAGTTAACATTCATGCCTAAAGTAATCTGATGTGAATCGGAACATTTATGAATTTTGAATGTTTCTGCACTCAAGGTCACCCATTAGGCATAGTAAATTAAATCTTTGACTATCATGGCTAGGACCGGAGTTTGATTCGCTGTGCTAAAAGCTTTAGGTCTGATCGGACTACAATTTTTATGATCGTGTCTCAGTGGTCCTGAATCCATTCAAAGGCAATGCATTCGGAGAATTCAAAGTGGGAAAGTCAGACAAAATAGGGTGGTTTGGGAGCGTGGTGAAGAGGCTAGATAATTAATTCCTTTGTGAATTCCGATGGAAGGACAGCGCTCTGTCTCCTGAGCCACCGCGGCTCAACAAACTTAATTGTTGTGGTGTAGTATGGGCATGCACCATTACTGTCGTTATATCATTTTCAGCAAAAAAAAAAATGAAACCTGAAGTAACGCCAATAGCCCACCAGTGTATCTGTAGATTGACGCTAATAACAAAACGAAGCAATGTAGTAAATTAATGGTGGAAAAATCTAGAAAGCATTTTATTATAAAATAAAACACAGATAACAAATAAATAAATGGTAAGTAATTAAACAAATTTCAGATTGAAACCTCGTAATAACTTCCCATAAAAGGACAGTTGTTGGGAAGTGAAATAACCAGTTAATTATGGAATTGCATAGCAGTTTGATAAGAAAAAAAACCCATTATTAATAATGAAATCATTAAAAATATAATGGCGTAATATTGGTACACAAATGGTGCATAATATAGAAATGGTATATGTGCAGATCTCTAAAACCTTTATCTTTTGATAATAAAAAAAAAATAGTATAAAATAATAGGCACACTATTTTTACACCTCCAGAATTGTTTAAAAATGTATAAAATATCAGAAAATAATCGTGAACATCGAAAATTTTTTGATGCCCTTATTGTGTTAAATTCAATTAATTGATCCTGAGGTTACGGTTTGACAGGGTTACGGTCTGGACAACCTAGAGAATAGATCGAATTCGATTAATGATTCCTGAGATTCGCCCAAATAATAGCACATAAATGGTACAAATAATGGTATCGTAAAAAAATTTCTTATTGGGAAATTGCATATAAAGCACTTTCCAGCTAAGCATTTATATAAATATAATAATTGCATATGAAACATAAGAAATAACAAAATTTGAAAGAAATATTGCAAGGAATTATTGATTTGATAAAGTCGATTAAATAAGTTACACAGATAAATATTTTATTTAATTTCCTATCAATTAAATTTAAATGTAAGCAAAAAAAAGTATTGAAAGTAATCTCCAATTATAAATACACCCACTCTTATAAATTTCTTTTTTTTTCTTTCATTTCACTGGCAGCTATATTTTTCGAAGGCTGCTACGTTGGTTGCAATTGTTTTTCATGCCAGTTTTCCAGTGAGATTATCCGTAACCGTATTCATGGCAGAAGGGTGCCAGACAGACAGCCGCACTCCATCATCAGATGCGTTGCTAATGCGCTCAAAAACGGATGAAGATGAGAAAATGATGAAATAGCACTAACTGCGATGTCGAAATTGATGAATGAATTCTCTCAATGTAGAAAAAAAAAGAATGCATCCTTCTTAATCTCTTCCAGTCTCTCTTTCAAACAAAAACATGACGAATGGTAAAGAACCGAAAGGAAGTTCGAACAATTTTTTTACTTTGTTCCACCCTTTTACCCAACCCATTAATAACAGCGGGAAACTATATAGTTCATGGAAATCGAAGAGAAAATACATTTCTTCATTTATATACATATATATTTTTCTTCGTTTAAAAAAAAAAAAGGAAAATTTTGATTTATCTGTGAAGATATCTTCAGAATAAGTCAATGTCAAATGATGTATTAATGACCAAGCGAATGGAAAAGAATGAAGAATTGAATCGTGGAAAAAAAGTAATTTCCGGACGGGAGGGTGTTGCAAATGAAAATAGAATAGCATATGCATTCGTTGAAAAAGAATGAATTTCTGAACGCGGAGATGAGCTATCGATAATTTGAATTTAAAAGTAGTTTTCTAAATCGGACAATGATAAACGGTCGTTTTTTTCCATAGTAGTTAAGTAGATTTTAACTAGCTGCATTAATATTATTTTGATTCAAAGCCAAGTTAAACTGATTTTAAATGCCTAATGGAAGATTATTTTCGAGTATTTTTTTAGATCTTTGTTATTTTGAACGGAATTATGATAATTGAATTTGTAGGAACGTGGTATAAAGGTTTTCATCAAAATATTGGCTGTTTTAACCAAATGGCCAAATGATAAATTGTGACTTAACACCTCAACTTCTATCGATATTTAACTCTTTTATTGTATAAATTTATTTTCCATATCTCTTCATTTCTAATCTAAATCTTACTAAATCTCCATGCATTGATTGTAAATTCGTAGAGCTATAATATTTTGGAGTAATTCAGCTTTGATAGAGCTATATGTTGCATAAATGTGGTTACAGTACAAACTTGTAAAATCTACGCTTACTCAGGGCTCAGCGCAAGTATGACTACCGCGTCTGTTCACTTTTATCCATATTATTCATTGCTGATCTGCTATATTCTGTTGCAAGTTAAGAAAAGCCCATTATCCCTATGTGAAGAACCTGTTTGCAAGTGCACGCCAAATGGATACAAGCTCCTATCGTGAACGGATATCAATATCGCTAACTCTTGAAACGACGTTTCTCAGCCTCATTTTTGTTTGCTTCCTTATTAACAACAATAATTAATTAACAAGTAATAAAAATTATATCTAAATGACGTAGCAAATATACAACTTTCTGTTCGCCTTTAAAGAAACTGATTTGAAATTAATAAATATTGTTTCTTGCAAACGATTTTCTTCTACAGCAAAACAAAAGTAAAAATTCTTTATCTCGCATTTGATCTGTTAAGGGCAGGTCATTATAAGATGCGCCTTTTTTAGTGGTCCAATCAAAACCAATGATCTTGCAACGTCATATAGTTGTTTCTTTCTCAAAAACGAATGCTCTCCTTCTTATTAGACATCTGTCGCCAAGTCTAGGATTCCAGTTAGACAACGAGGCTGTAACTTTTTTTTAATAATTCTATAATATATAGCGTAAAAGGTAGAACCGATCTGACTGAAGTGTTAAACTTTTAAAAGCTTTTATATTGCTTTGAAAGCATAATTGTAGAATTAGAAAATTATATAAACAGTCGTGGTTGATTATTTAAATCCTATACCGCAATATTATTTTTTTCTTTTAACTAGAAACGGAGTATAGTAATTTATAGCATACGAGTATGATATTAGATCACTTTTTTATATTTCTTGCATATTAAGTTTGTAATTAAGATTCACTAGGTTAAGACAAAATTACATATTGTCTCTATGATTCCCTTTTTTGTGGCTACGTGGAAAATTTTGTTTCATATAATTCCTGTACCTATTTGTTACCTGTATGGCGTAGCTTGCTATCTACGTTAGAAGCAGGGATTCTTTAACAAATTATGGAGATGCGCTAATGTATCGATAAACCACTTTTATATAATATCTTGATATCTTCAGAAAAACTCACTCCAGATCGAAAAAAAAATATTTTGCTTTTTTGAGTAAAAAAAAAATGGAAATTCGAAAAAAAGTTATATTTTTGAAATTGTACTGCTTGAAAAATAAAATATGGACCACCCTGAATAAATTTTAATTCAATGATCGGATTTTTATCCTCTAGGACTTTATCTTAATGACTAGACAGGGTGATTCTAAATATGCTTATAAATTAGTTCAGACGATATTTTAATTTACAACATTCGACACGAATAAAGAGACATCTTTTTTGACAGATTCTGATTTTTGAACCTCAAAATAAAGGGGGTAGCCGCAAACTTGGAAATATGATCTCTATAGTTTGGTCAGGAGAAAAATCCAAAGCTTTGACCTCTTAATGTTAATTTTATTTTGCGCCTATTTTGCCATATATCGATAATTTTTCAAGCGAATTTAAAAACTTTTGCACACAATTTTAAAATTCATTTATTCAAAAACAATTCCGTGCAAGAAATTTTTTTTATTAAATATTTATATTTTTTTATTATTTTAATTTAATAATATTTGAATTATTTATTATTTATTTAATGATATCCTTCAAAATGATGTAAAAATATTTAAACTTCGCAATTTAGAAATTTATTTGATTTTTATTTAATAAAAAAGAAAAATAATAAATATTTACTAAAACTTATTTTTTGTATGGAATTTGGATAAACGATTTTGCAATTTAAATAAACAAAGTTTATAACTGTGTGCAAATTTTTTTTTTTTTAATTTGATAAAGATCTTGAAATACGGTGAAATACGCAAAAAACAAAATTAACATTAAGGTGTCTAAACTTTGGACAACTCTCCTAACCAAACTATAGGGACCATGTTTTCTAGATTGCGGCTACCTCCTATATTTTGGGAGTGAGAAATTCAAATCCATAGAAAAAAAAGGTATGTTTATTCACAGAAAGTATGCTTTTGTGTCTGATTTCGTAACTCAAGATATTGTCTGCACAAATTAATTAACATATTTGATGTCACCCCCCACAAGCCTTCGAGATTGAGTCCATTCCTAGAACCTGAAATTCTGACCATTAGATCAAAAGTAAGTTTTTTTTATTTTGCGCACTGCACGTTAAATGATTAGTTATGTCGAGGGGAAAATTTCTGGCTATTTTTGAAAATGGCAGAATGAAATGGAATAATTGAAAACAGCAATAATTTTAATACAATTTTGAAATTATTCATTTGGAAGGTTTCGTTTTTTTTATGTTACATTTTGAAAAATAAGTCATAAAATAGTAAAACGAAAAAAAGTTTTGATCGAAATTGAATTTTCGACTGATTTTGTAAAAGAACTTTAAGAATCGGGACAAAATGTCTTTATCAGGATTACTACAATAACACTTTTAATTTATAGAAGGCTTTGCCATAAAATAAAAATAATATAAACTCTGACTCTCCAAAGACAGCTAACATTTATGGAAAATAAATACCGATTTTGGTGCTAAAAATTTACAATTTGAATTAACAAACGTATTAATTCACACGAATAATATTTCGTATATCTAGCGAAAACTCCAAACGAGAACTGTCTAAAACAATCTCTAAGATTAATCTTTCTATTTAGAACCATATATCCTAATGTAAAATGAATAATTCTCGCCAAGCAATCAGGACATAGCATAACAAACGTTCCACAAATCCTTTTACGATCCATGCAATAACAGTTCCAATTCCAGATAGAAACTCATTTCCATTTTTCAAGATTTAAATAAACACGACTCCGCTGAGCTGGAGCATCCAATCTTTCCCGGAATCTGGAGACCAAATTCTGGAGTCATCTTGAGAAGTATTAGGCGATAGGGGGGAATGCCCAGAGTGTCAGCAACAGTGCCAGCTGCAGCTGATAAACGATTCTCTTGCAAAGATAATCACAGGTTACAGTTATGTGCGTGAATCCTTTTCTATCAGATGCGTTTTCTTCATCAAGTACTAAACTTTAATATTTTGGCGTTGCCAGATGTGTAGCCTTTTTTGTTGATGTGACGAACCAAGCATCGCTTCATGTGCATTGTTGTAAATATTTATCATGAGTTGCACGGTCTTAGTTTTTATGTATTAACTACACTACAAATACACTAGTCACTTCGTTTTATTATTGTTTTATTCAACCATTAATGGTAAATGGTAGTATTACGTCCAAAAATTTATACTCAACATACATATTTTAAATAATTTTTTTTCAAAAAAAAAAGTATTTTAACACTCCTATATTTGTACTATACTTCTATTTGTTGGCCTCCTGTCTTATCAGAACTGGTCAAAAGTATTGAAAGTCTTGCTGCCTTGCGGAATTTTGTTTTTAATTTAAATTTGTAAATTTTTTTTTCTTTTGTTTTCTACTTACAACTGTAAGCCTCATGTTATACTTTGTGGTGCATGAGGAGTTTTAAGTCGTTTAATAAAAATAAAAAATTTAAAAAAAAACACTCCTATATTTTAACGCTTCTATATTTCTTTATATTTTAGCACTTCTTTATTTACTTAAGTTACTGTGATTGATAAAAAGACGAAACAAAAATTACTTTTCCTAAAACTCAAACATATTGAATCGAAACCTATGATCAAAGTTTCATTTAAAAGCTCAGGAAAGAAAACAAATTTTTATTTAGTTTTTACATTTTATTTTCATTTTGAAACTTGAATTAACATTAAAAATAAATAAACTATAACTATGTAGATAAGATCAAATTAAATGATCGTTAATTGATCGAATAAAAGTTCCTTAGTTTGCTCAAATAATTCGTGAATTTATTCTGATTTTAGTTATTAATTGGTCCTTCAATTTATTAATCAATTTATTCCATGATTGAATAGGTATTCTTTTGAATAGGTACATAATCGAAAATGTTTATTTATGATGACATATAATATTGTAAAATGTATCTTATCAAACATCTTCTTAACCATATCTAATTATTTTCATGCAATAATTCAAAATGCACAATCTTTTTTCTTATATTTTAGTTTTACTTTTTAAGTACATTAACATTAATTAATATCTTGAACCAATATGTTTTTTGATAGATTGAAAGAAAATTAAACTATAATATGTAGATAGAAGTCCTTTGAAGTTCAAATAACAAATAATATATACAATTATTAAAAATTTTATGACACTGATCATACTGATGAATCTTTAATAGATGACGCATCATTAAGTTAAAATACAAAACATAACCAAACTTAAAATATATATGACGTAACTTGTCACATCCACAAAAACCTTTTCTTTCATAGGGTATGTAGCATTTGACGTTTTCGAAGAATGTTGTCATAAGGAATAGAATTTGAAACTTTTATTGAAGAACTCTAAAAATTTGATGATATTTTTTTGTTCACAAAAATATCTGTGATGTAGAAATTCAACAAATACGTAATGTTTTTTTAATGCTTGATCTTCATTTTACAAAAAAATATTCAATATTCTTAAAATTAGATAGGAACAAAAAAATGAAAGCCATGCCTCTTGAAGAAATAGTGTTCCTATTTTCCTCGAATTAAAATTCTTAACCTTACTGGTCATAGCTTAAGGTGGCATTACTCTCACTATGTTACTGTTTTTCATTGTTATCAATAGATAAAATGCACAAGAATCTTTTCGAAACATAAAACTACGCATAAATGTTGTCATATCATGAAAAATGTTTTTTTATCGTCTCATTTCTAATAAGTGCTGCCTTATCAGATTAACTTAAGAAATGCGTGAGAAAATTACATACTAAATAGAGAAATATTTTCACATTCTTTCTTTGCTTTTCTTTCTTTTTTGTACTCTTTGCTTGTACAGTGTACAAAAAAAAAATAAACAGAAAGAATAAACAAAAAATGAATAAACCGTAATTTGAATACAGAAGCATAGAACTATTAACAATCTTGAATTCTCTATGAAAAAGTGAATAGCATCACATATTAATGCTAACTAGAGTACAAGTTCGAAGTAAATTAACTAGTCGGTGAAAGATTAGCAAGCCAAGCAGTAATTATAATAGCTGTTATTTCCAATTAATGAATGATGAATATTGCACGCCTGCCATATCTGAGTTGACTGGTAAAAATAATGTCAACATTAACTACAGCATGCTCATTTTCTTCACCAGATTTTCCTTCATTAGATGTATAGTACACCAAAGAACTGGACTACCCTGAATAGCTATTGATATAATAATGGGATGCTAACGTTCCGGTGGTAGCACTTCGCATTATCATGCCACAGGTTCTGGGTTTGATCCTCGGACTAGGTAAGGTTGACTTTCACCCCTTCAGTGGGTCTATAAAATGAGTATCTAGTATGTTTGGGGACTAAGTGCTGGGGGTTGCACATTCGGCTGATCACCAAACCGAAATATCTGCTCCTTCACCCCAGAGCCCTAAGTCAAGAAAACTGAGATGGGAACAGTAGGCCTTGGCCCTCTATGGGCTGTCGAGCCACTGAGTTTATTTTAGTTAGTCAACACGTTTTAGTAATCATTCTTAACGGTTCGAGGGAGTGACTTCAACTATGTTAGCTAATAAGTGCAGACGATTTTTAAAGTTTCGAAATCAGACACAAAAAAGTATTTTTTCTGAATAAACATTGACGGACTTAGATTCCTTTCCCTCAAAATGCAGGGGATAGCGGCAACAGGGGAAATATGATCCCAATAGTTTGATCAGGTGAGCATTTCTAAGTTTTTTTTTTCGATGAATTCGGATTTTTGACCCCCAATATGGTTCTGATAGTTAGGACATGATTCAAAATTTAGGCCCCTTAATGTTAATTTGATTTTTTGCGTATTTCACTATATCTCGAGAAAATTTCTAATGGATTGAAAAATGCTTACACGCAATTATAAAATTTATTTCTTCAAAGATGCAAAAAAAGCACTTTTTGTAAACATTTATTATCTTTAAATATTTTATTTATTCATAGTCAAAACATACAAACTTTAGAATTGTAAGGTATAGAATACAGTTTTAAGGAATACAAATTTAAATGGAGAAATAAAAAAATTGAGTGAAATCTGTTGAATAGTTCCTGAGAAATCAAATTTTAAAATTTATCTTTACCTACGTTTCTTAGCTAAATATGTTTGTTACGTGAATTTATTCTGCGATTAAATATGTGAGTGTCTGTGGTTATTGAAACTTTGAAAAACTAAATTCAAAATTTAACTTCTTTCACTGAGAAAGTGAGTTGATTAAATTATTATTACTTTTGATTAAATTATTATTACTTTTGATTGAATTATTATTACTTTTGATTGAATTATTATTACTTTTGCTCATAACAGTTATTTACATCAAAACAGGTACATACATAATTAACAGAACCTTTTTTTTATAATTCGTTTTTTTTTTTTTTTAAATAGCCGTATAATAATTTTTATTACATAGTTTTTGTTTATATTATAAAATAAATCAATGCCTATGCTAAAACAGATGATGAGAGAAACGTACAGTATACAAAAAATAAAAGTATCACTCTACTAACTTTTGATCTAATGATCATTTCTTCGAAAGAGCTAGATTCTGAATTTGAATCCTAAACTTTGTTTTAAGTTACGAGATTGCATTTTTTCGAATTAAAACGTACTTTTAAAAACAGCTATAAAATAAAAATAATGATTTGATTAGCTGATATTATTTAAATAATTAGTAAAAATCTCGGTAATGATATAAACATTAACATGATGAAGTAAAATCCTGTCAATTTGCCAAATTAAAATCTTGCCAAAAATTTTACTTTAAACAAAAGGGAACAATTTTTAGGATATTTGTTTGTTTAACCTAAAACTTTTGGCTTTTTATGCATCAAAGAAATTTTAAACTTACAGTCGCATTAAGATGATAATTTAAAATTTGTACAGTGCACAGAATAGAAAAAGGACTAGCCAGAATGACTTTTGATTTAATAATCGGATCTTCAAGTTCTAGGACTCATTTTATATGATTCGAAGGGGTGACTTCAAAAATGCTAATCAATTAGTGCAGACAATATTTTAAGTTACGAAATCAGAAAAAAAAAAAAAAAAACGTACTTTCTCTGAATAAACAAAAACTTTTTTGACCGGATTCGGGTTTCTGTCACCCAGGATATAGGGGGTAGCCGCAATCTGGGAAATATGGTCCCCATAATTTGGTCAAAAGAGCGATTGAACGTTTGGATCCCTTAATTTTAATTTTATTTTTTGCATATTTCTTTATATCTTGAGAATGTTTTAAGCGGATTGAAAAAGTTTTGCACACACTTACAAAATTCATTTATCTAAAAAAAATTATACGCAACAAATAAATTTTAGTATATATTTATTATTTTATTTAATAATAGTTGAAAAATTTTTTAATTGTAAGGTATATAATTTTTTTACGTCATTTTAAAATATGTAATTTTGCACGACGAAATATTAAATTTGAGCGAATTCGGCTGATTGTCGGATCATGTGAAATCGAATTTTAAATACACGACATCTTTAAAACTCTATTTCTATTCCCCTGATTTCGCGCAAATTTTCTATTTTGCCATTTAAAATTTCATACCTTAAAATAATTTTAAAAAATTTTATGCTTTACAATTCGAAAAAAAATTTTTGTCGAGTATCATTAAATAAAATAATAAATCTATAAAATAATAAATCTATACTAAAATTAATTTTTTTTTTGCCTAGAATTATCTTTGGATAAACTTAATTTTATAAGTGTGTGCAAACATTTTTCAATTTGCTTTAAAAAGTTCTCGAGATATAAGGAAATACGCAAAAAGTAAAATTAACGATAAGGGATCCAAACTTTGAACAGCTCTTCTGATCAAAATATGGGAGCCATATTTATTAGATTGCGGCTACACCCTATATTTTAGGGGTCAGAAACCGGAATCCGTTGAAAAAAAGGTATGCTTGTTCAGGAAAAGTTCGTTTTTCTGTCTGATTTCGTAACTTAAGTTATCGTCTGCTCTAATTAATTAGCATATTTGAAGTCACCCCCTCAAATAATTAAAAATGAGTACGCGTAGATCTAATCATTAGATTAAAAGTAATTTAGAGTGTTTCGTTTTTTTTCTTATTTTTGGCACCCTGCACATACATTTAAAGTTAACACTATTAACGGTTTCGAAAATTTGAATGAAACTAACTTTTATCTTACATTTTTAGTTGAATTATAAATAAATTAAAACTTTATTTGCCTATTTATAATTGTAGTGAAAAAGTGTTATCTAATATCGAATTTTTTATCTATTTTTTTTTCAAATTCAATAAATGCTTCACATCTTTTCTACTCATTTTTTTTCAATAATAGAATATACTATTTATGTCAGTTTCATTTCTATAACTTAAAAAGCAAATAAACGAGTTATTCTATCCACTTTTAATAACATCAAATAAAGATATCATAATACACACGACCTTATTAAGTCAAATTCAAAATTCCACAGAATATTAAAAAAAAAAAAAATTTCCAAACTTTTGTTGTATCTGTCAGTTCCACATTCCCTTTATTTTCATACCGTAAATGACAATTGACATCCTCGAAGAGTATTGCCATAGAGAATAAAGGAAACAAGTTACAAGATGGAAAAAAAAAAATAAACTTCCATCAAAATTTTCCGAAATATAAAAAAAAAATGCTAAAATGACAATATAAACTTGGTAAAGATTCTATCAAACTAGACATCATTTTATTGATTTGCTGACATAAAACGCAGATGGTTTTGATAGCATTTCTTTCAAATACATTGAAGTACTTTTTTCTCCATTTTGTACTCGATACTTTCTTCTGTGTACTGCTAACACCCATAACTCCGCCTTAACGTATCTACTTTGCCATAGTATCCCCGTGGAACGTTGTTTACACGTGGGAAAAAGGGCTTTTTAGAACAGAAAAGCTTTCAAGTGCCTGTTTAAACAACTCTAGTTTTGCTTTTTCATATATTTTTCTTTAACGGAATAGAATTTAATGCACGTATGTTTATTCAGAAGATTGAAGTTTATTTGCTTTGAAGCCTATCTTATGGTATTATTGATATCATTCCATTTGGAATGTAATGGAATAACTAATATTTTCAGAACTTTTCGAAGGTTTTTCAAATTTGCGCGTTTTTAAAAGCTTGAAACTCGTTAATCCGTTAACATGTTTTTCAATTTTAAAATGAACAACGTTTATAGCGGACAAAGGAAAATTTAAATCAATGCTTTGATCAATAAAAATTAAGCAATCTCAATTACGAAAAATCAAAAAAAAAAAAGAAAAAAAAAAAATCTGAAAATTTATTAACATTTAAAATTTATACTCTAATGATATTCGTTAAATCAATAAAATCAATATCCACTCATTCGAAAGTTATGAAAGTAGCTTAAAAGACCTTTATAATATTTTCTGTTAATGCTAAGGATGTTTTCGATTTAAATTTAAAATTCTGAAAAATTCCTCTTATCATAAGAAATGTATGTTAGTTGCAAATTTTGCTATTTTACTCGAATAAAAATATTGATTGACCAAATAATTTGATGTCTTAAATGAAGATGGTTTTGCTTGAGAGGCCGTTAAGATATTGTATCTTCATATAATATCTTAACTGTCGTTGATATTTAAATGCAATTTTTAGATGATTTTTTCATTCATTTAACAGTACCATGTTACCAATAGTTTTTACGTAACTGTATAAGCATTACATTGGCTATAATTGAATATATAAGCATTATATTGAATATATAAGCATCACATCAGCATGACTTTCACAGCATAAATATCGCGTAATCTTTTGATAACGCGTTGTGCTTATTTTATTAAAAAAATATTAAAACCAAACCTCGTCGAAAAATATATATCATGTTAGTTTTTTCAATAATTTAAACTGCATTGCTCGATTCTCATTCATTGGATCCTTTATTTAGAATTTTCTCTGATTTTAGGGTTAAAAAACACAAATAATTATATTTTATAACAAAGACTGATATTTACTTTTGCGAATTTTTGATTACCTTACAATGAAGTCTAAAAATAAACATTATAATAATAATATTTTCTGATAATCTAGTCTTTTTATTCTAATACTTTTCATTATGTGCTGAAAAGTTTCGAATTTGCCATTTTGAGGCATTTTATGATAAAATTATAGTACAAAGTTAATAAATAAAAACGCATGAAACTTAAAATTGAAATTATTATAAATGTCATTTCCTGATTTTTTTCGAGGAGGATGATGTCTAATTTTTAACAATTGATGCATTGCTATAAAGAAGGGCTTATTGTTGTTGTTGTTGTCGTCTCTATGCATACAGTGCTAGTGCAAAGATTAGAGTCCTCCAAAAGCCTTGACAACAAGATTTGCAATGGCCATGGCCCGATGGCCATGGAGAATTTCGATGGGGGGGGGGTGCTCCAAGTTGAAAGAGGAAGCCGATAATGACCTGGCTGTCAAAAGCATGGTCTGGGGTTAGTTGCAAATGAGGACAGTACTTGCAGATGGGATAGGATTTTATATTGGTGCGTGAAATCTTCATGCCTTTGAAATGTCTAGTACGTAGCCTAGCTATTGTAGATGAGATGCTTCTCGGGCAGTTTAGGTCGGGCACCTTGTTGCCTTGCTAAAAAGCTGGTTGTATATCCTTCGCCTGGCGACAGCATTCGCATCTGCTCAGGTGACAGCTCGAGGTTGATCTTCGTCGCATGCTTCCTTTGCAAGGGCATCTGCGCTAGAAGGGCTTATTTAAAATACCAAGTATTTTTGTAGTACGTGGACAATATTTTTCCGGATCCGTGAAGTAAAACTTTAAACTTTTTATTTCCCTGATTCATTAAGCATACGATCACTAAAACAACTGATTCTAAAACATTGTATTTTTCATACAAACATATTTTACGTACAGCTTTTAAATTCCAATTAACGCAATCAATATGCTACCATTACGTCTTTAATTTATACTATTCATTTTTAATACGCTTGATTTTTTTATAATTAAATCTAATACATTTATATTAAATTTTCTTATTTAAAAACACTTTACAGTAACTATTTCTAAGTTTTGTCAGCAATCAATGTTCTTACAAGTGAGTAGTTATGTTAGAAAAAATAAAGTTCAACCTCGTGTCAACACATTATGTAAAAATATAGTTAAAAATAAACTAATATAAATTAATTTTTTTTTGTAATGTTAGGTATTTTTGTTTTGTTTCTAGTTTTTAATATACTTCTTAGAACATTTTAGCAAGTTCCTCAATGCCACTTTGTTTTTCGCTTACTTTAAAAGCTATACTTTTTTTTTTTTACAATCTGATTCATTACACATTCTGAAACTTTTTGCTTGGATATTTTTTTACAATATTTTCTTCTTCCAAATAGAACAATTAAAAAAAAGGAATCCTTAGCACTAGAAAAACTGAAATACCTATATTGCCCAAAAGCAGTCAAAATGACTGCATCGTGAAGGAATAACTAATGTATAAAGAAATTTGTTAAAAATTAATTTTTGATATTATTTCCAGTTATATAACTAGTTATTAGTAAATATCAACAATAAAAATAATTATAAAGGCACAAAATTCTAAGAAATTGTGTCATTATATACATCATTGTTTTTCTAATTGAAATTAAAAAGCAGTCAAAATGACTTCCTTGGGCAATCTAGTGTTAAACACTAGAAACCACGTTTCTTCCAACCCAAACAGAACAAACCACAAAAACCTGCGATAAACAATTTTCTCCATCCATTTTTCAACACGTCCAGACAGGTCCTAAATACAATGTTCCAGGCAATGTTTTTCTAATTTACCAAAAGACTTTTTTTTTCCATTCCTCAATCACTTAAAGAACACTATGAAGGCAATTTCCTTCCTCATTCCTCAGAAGCTCAAAGGACTCCAATGAATGAGTAGTTTTTAGGCTTCTTTCTCCATCAGGAGACATTACTGCAATTTCCGCCCAAATCCACCCGGGAGGATTCTATTTGTTGTCTTGTATTTAAGACATCCACTTTCCTTGCTCATGTACCGAGATGCGAAGACAGTACTAACACCCCTAGCCAAATCGCATTACTGTCTAAGAGCCTCCTTTTGCTTGTTTTTTTCCACCCCATGTTTTGCTATTCTAGCAAGTATAGTTATTTTCTTGATCACCTTTATATTTCCATGGTTTCCTGTAATCATTTCTGGCCCGCTTTCACGATCATCGCCAAATTAATTCAACTCGGCATCAGATCGTTTTTGGTTCATAAATATATTTAATTTCCTGTGGACCTGGTATCGATTTATATTTTTCCTGGCGGTATTTTCTTTGACAGACGAAATAGTAATTTGCAAAATAATAGGGAATAATTAAGTGAAGAAAAGTAAAAAAAAAATTATATTTGTTAATTACAAAGTACATGAGCCGCAATGGCTCAGGGGAAAGAGCTTTCGCCTTCCAATGAGGTGAACCGGGGTTCGATCTCGGCGATGGTTAGTTGATACGAATTCCACATCCGGCTCGCACCGACCTCAGTGCTGACGTGAAATATCCTCAGTGGTAGACGGATCATGGGTTAGAGTCCCTTTACCGTCTGGCAAACTGTGGGAGGTTCTCATGGTCTTCCTTTCCGTGTAACGCAAATGCAGGTTAGTTCCACCAAAAAGTCCTCCACGAAGGCAAATGTCTCCCAATACTTGATCCAGTAGTTCCCTTGTCTTCTGGATTGATTTCAAAATTACAAAGTTGAGGAGTTGAACATTAGTAGTCGTAAACCTAAAAATTGGGTCGGCTGTTCAACGACGGTTATAAATAAAATAAAATTAAAAATACATGAGCCACTATAGCTTAGGGGATAGAGCTTCACCTCCCAATGAAGAGATCCAGGTTCGAATCTCAATGGTGGCTGGTTGGTACGAATTCTTCTCCCGGCTCGCACCGACCACAGTGCTGATATAAAAATATATCCTCAGTGGTAGAGGGATAATGGGTTAGAATCCCTCTTGCCATCGGACTAACCGTGGTATATTTTCGTGGTTTTTCTTTTCATGTAACGCAAATGCGGGTTAGTCTCATCAAAAAGTCGATAACGAAGACTAGTTTGCCTCAATGCTTGATCCAGTAGTTACTTTATCTTCTGAGTTGGGTTCAAAATTACAAAGCTACGGAGTTGAACATTGAAAGAATCAGAATTGAACCTGCTGTTCAAATCTGGTTTTAATTAAACATAATTGTTTTATTTGCTGTTTTATTATCACCAAAACAGCAAAACTATTAAAAAGAATCAGTACATAGAATATAAAATTATAGTATATAGAATTTGTATATGGAATAATGGATACTATGCAATAATGGTGGAACGATTAAGTGGCTGTGGCTAAGTCCCCTAATATCCTTCAACTGTCAGTTCACCTATATTCAAATGTTGGTTATTTGGTCACGAAACCCCAATCGTGATCTACCAACATTCATTCCATATAATACATTAACCTCGGAATTTGAATATGATCTTTTCAGACCATAATGGTTACTCACTTTCGAAAGCCATTATTAATAATAATCTGAGATAAAATTTGGATAAAAAAAATGAAGCAATCGAAAAACTTATAATCTTAAGAATTTTTACGAAATAAGAAAGGTAATTTCCAAATGTTTCGATTTCAAATTGTAATCTCACTGACTGTTTTCTCTTTTTCGGTATTGTGCCTTTTTACTATTATATGTATTTTTAATTTTCTTAACATCGTAACTATGTATTTATATCAAAATTTTGTTGTAAAGCACGATTACATTTTTCATCTATTTTTTTTTTTAATTTAATCTAAACCAGTATAAAAAATTAATATTCAAAATAAAATTTCAATGTGTGGCATTTTGATTTCTTCGTACAATTATTAATATTTATAGGAGATTCTGTGTAAGATAAAAGCAATGAAGTATTTATAAAATAAAAATATTACAAGGCAATATACTTAAAATAATAAAATAGAAATAAAATTTGCAAATTTTGCTAAAAACCGTATTACTAGCAGTAACTTCTTAGTATTAATAGTTGCCAATAGTAAATAATTTGATCCCAACTCACCATTAGTCTATTAATGTTACGATGACAAAAGAAATTTTATTTGGGGCTTTTCTTTTAAGAAATGCTAATGTACACTATTAAAATTATAGTGATGATAAAGCGATAAAAATTACAAAAAAATTATTAACTTAATATAAAATAGCGATCAATTCAGCATCTAAAATCAACGATATTTGCCTGCTAATTTAAATTTACTGTGAAAACATATTAAAATAATAACCCGAAAGAAAGCGGTAGTAAGTTTAGATTTTACACTTATTTTAGAAGAAGATAAAAAAAAATTTATTTAGAAAAAAATAATTAAAAAAATTTATTTAGAAGAAGATAAAAATATTTTTTTTTTAAGTGGTTTCACAGATTAATAAACTGTAAAAAACGTAAACAGCTTCCTTAATAATTAATTTTCGTCTATAATATATTTGAATAGTTAGTTAAGTATTTATGATATAAATCTGCTCATGGTTATTAGTTATTAAAACTTACATTTTTCAGTTATTCTTAGTGCACTGAAAATCTAATACTATCTTTACTTCGCAAAAAAACAACATATTCTTAACTAATGGCTATTTTAATGTAGAATTTGAGGTAATTATCACATACTTTATTAAAAAAAGCAATAATTTTTAGCAATAATATATATATATATATATATATATATGCAGTCATACCCCTCTATAGTGAACCTTCAAGGGACCGAAATTTCAGTTCACTATAACCGGGAGTTCACTATATCCGTTCCATAAACAATTTTAACAAATGGTTCCGAACTCCTTCTTTTTATTATACATTATTTAAATAAATGACCAATAAAATGAAATACAAAAATGACTAAAAAATAATACGTAGTAACAAATAATGTGTTAACTTGCTTTTATTTTTAATTACTCTTCGTCTTATGTACAAACAAAAAAAAAAAAAAATAGTAATCTTTAGCTGATGCAAGTAAAAATTTGTCCATACATCTGCCTGGGTAGGACTTCGTTTAGGGATGGAAAAGTGTGATAAACGAAGCAAACAGGAGAAAATTATTATCGCTACATTCCGCTCTATATATGGTTTTAAAAATCAGTATAAGTATTTATTTTGAAGTAGATATTTCAAAATTATTTAAAAAAATATGAAGAAAAAAAATCAGTCGAAGACATAAAAAGGTTCATTTCATAATATCCAACTTCCTCACTTTTTTCGTTCATTACATCCTCAAAAAATAACATTATACGTGTATAGCAAGGCACGGGACCGAACATTTCGTTCACTATATCCGGGATTTCACTATAAACCGTGTTCACTATGGCGGGGTTTGACTGTATATATATATATATATATATATATATATATATATATATATATATATATATATATATATATATATATATATATATATATATATATATATAAAGAAATTTTATTTTTTTGTATTTATCATATTTAAATAGTCTTAAAAAATTTATGTTCACATAAACTTTAATAATTGAAATTGAAAGAATACTTTGATTCTTTGTACATGCTCTTTCCAGTTTCTTTCTCACTTATAAATGTAAAAATTTTAATATTAAAAATGTTATTTAATAATATGTTTAATGCAATAAAATAATTAATTCAAGTACATTTTTTTGTTAAAAAATCTATTTAATGACTAATTTAAATTCGATGGAAATATTTAATTTAGTAATAAAAACTCATCGATGTTAATTAATTAAAAAAGATCCAAAAATTGGAAGATAAACATTAGCTCTAAGTGTTTTAATGCTTATTTTGCCAATATAATCATTTTTTATTTATTTAATGGAAGCAATTTCATTTCTGGGAACTTCTTATTTACATACTTAAATAACATTTTGAAACTAATCCTCAATATCAATTAATTTAAATCTGATTTCTAACGTAACTTTTTTTCTTCAAAATAAACTTAGTAGCTTCTAAGAGAATGGTAAAGTGAATGAAAAGCAATCCGAATAATGAAGGTGTTTGGAGTAAGAAAAAAAAAGAATAATTTTACGATAATGTGTACTACTTATGTGAAAACCATAAAAATAATTTTCATACTTAATACAGTTTCATTACAACTTCACATTAACTGTAAATGCTTTTTTTAAATGAAACTTTTCAAAAAGTGAAATATTAACATAGTTAAAGTCATCTAACTCTGTAGGTTCAATGTTACTTTATATGAAAAATAATAGCTATACACATACGCATATATATATATATATATACATACATACATACAAGACATAAATATATATATATATATATATATATATATATATATATATATGTATATATATATATATATATATATATATATATATATATATGTATATATATATATATATATATATATATATATATATATATATATATATATATATATATATATATATATATATATATATATATATATATATATGTGTGTGTGTGTGTGTGTGTGTATGTGCAATAAACGTGTGAGTAAAATCTGTAGAATCGTGCTGGAATCTGGGAAAAATTTCCATCCCCTTAAGATCTTTTCAAAATTGAATACGTGGCTGCATGAATGAATGGTGCTGCCATCTATCAAGGAAGTTTGGAGATAAGACGTACTTTCACTCTTGCGGTGCTCTCTTGCCAAACAAAAGGCTTCACTTAATTCGCAAAGAACAATGTCTGCCGTGCTTGGCTTGTCCAAGTGTGGAAACAATAATAACAGAATGCAATATTATAAATAAATCAATGTAACCGTAAAAAGTATTGTGGGTTATTAGCAGCCAACAGCACCACATACCCTTTAAACGAAATGTTGACTTTTGATATAACAAAGTGCCGAATATCAACTGAAGACCACGTTGCTAACGGCTAGTCTCTACACAATCAGTTAGAAAATGAAATCACAAACTATGAAGAGCATTTCAAAAGTGAAGTTTCAAACTATGAAGAGCAATAGCAAAACTGCCTTTTTTCTATGTCGTTGTACACTAATTTCGCAGCATCAGCAGCAATTTTCCAAATTATAGGAATGAAAATTGTGCGTTATAAATAAATGGAAGTATCTGTTACGGTTTAGGCATTGAGGACACTGTAAATATTTTAAAACCAAACATGATGCAAACATAAAGTTAATGCAAACATAAAATTTAAATTGGACGAAAAAATGATTTATGAAATTAATTTGACTGTTATTGCAAACAAGTTTAGCTTTAAAATTTTCAACTTCCAAGTTGATTTGATTGCTACATATCAAAATTTACACTGTCCACAATGCCTTAACTGTTGCCGACAGTTTGATTTATTTAAAACGTACCATCGTCCATCCAATAATTTTCAAGGATGTCAGTTGAAGCTGTAGTAATAGTGTACTGCTACCTGGAAAGAAATTTATATTGCTACGATTTTGTACTAAACAAATTTGCTCTATATTTAAAATATTCTTCATGTTTTACGTTCACATGTTTCAGTTGATAGTGTAGGGTCCAGCTAATAGCAACGTGGCCTACAGCTTTTAATATTCGGCCCCTTGTTATATCGAAAAACAGTTTTCTATTAAATAGTATGCGACGTTGTTGGCTGGTGAGTTACAACACTTTTATTGTTTTTAATAATGATTTATTTACATTATATTTATATTTTTAATAATAATTTAATATTTTATTTATATTTTTAATTATAATTTAATATTTTATTTATATTTTTAATAATGATCTAATTTTCGTCAACACCTTTTGCACGCGTTTATCAGATGGTTTATTTTTAATGGTTTTGTTTACTTTAAGTGTTTAGAATATTTTATAAACAATGATTCATTTATATTTCATTTGCCTAAATGAGAATGACTTCATCATAAAAACTGTAAATGATTCTATCTTGAATTATGTATTAAAACCACGGTTGACAAAATGCAACAAACCAAGCTAATCTTTGATTTCTTTCAAAATCAAATTTTTGTTTATTGCAATTTAATACCATTTAAATGTGATAACTTCACCAAAATTAATCACAATGTATTAAATTTCTGCTTAGTCGAAAACGATTCCGTAGATTTTAATTCAGTTTTTCTTCTCTTATTTGCTTAAATATTGATTTGTACATTGTTGTAAATAAATGTAAATATTGCAATAGATACAAATAAATGCACATTTTGCTTTACTTTTCATTTTTGACAAGTGTATTAAAATATGTATAATGAAAGCAGTGATTACGTAAAAAAGTGCGGCTTGGAGTCATATCAGTCGTATCAAATCATGCCTGTAATAATGGAGCACGTTGCCAACTCTTTAAATCAAATTGTTTTAAGTAGATAAGAATGTTTTGTCAACAGATATTTATGATTTTTCTTTTCAATCTAAATTCGATTTTCTCAAATTTACTTAACGTTTTTTTACCCCTAGCCTTTTAGTTATTGTTTAATCACATTTACGATAACGTTTCGTTTGATGAAAATGTGCAATCTAATTAATTTCAACTAATATTTTATAAGTTTTAAATAAATAAATTGTAAATTAATTTGCTAAATTTAAATTGTTTTATTTATTATTTTTAATGAGACTTCTTTAAATACTCGAAATATATTTAAAATTCGAATCTTAAAACATATTTCTAAAAAGGAAATGAAAATTCAAAAATAAAATAATATTCTACATTCCATATTTAAAACACAATAAAGATGTTTTGTCAACAGATATTTATGATTTTTCTTTTCAATCTAAATTTGATCTTCTTAAATTTACTTAACGTTTTCTCACCCCTAGCCTTTTAGTAATTGTTTAATCACATTTACGCTAACGTTTCGTTTGATGAAAATATGCAATCTAATTGATTTCAACTGATATTTTATAAGCTTTAAATAAATAAATTGTAAATTAATTTGCTAAATTTAAATTTCTTTTATTTATTATTTTTAATGAGACTTCTTAAAAATACTCGAAATATATTTAAGATTCGAATCTTAAAACATATTTCTAAAAAGGAAATGAAAATTCAAAAATAAAATATTATTCTACATTCCATATTAAAAATACAATTTAAACTGGTATTTTCTCGGAAATTTAAAAAAAAAAAAAAAAAAAAAAAAAAAACTTGCAGTGAGGTCAGTGCAAATCAATGCCGAAGTAAATAAAGAAATTGTAAGGTAACTTTAGATTGGCGAGGAAAGGAATTTAATCAACTTAAGTTTCCGGTTCCAATACTATAAAGTTCTCAATGTTAAAAAGAATACTTTTTTTTTTCTTCCTTTACTTCCCCTTCTTCCATTGTCATCGTTTCTTCCTGAAAAGTGTTGTCGATAAGGAGAGAAAATCAGGGTTTATCAAATTCTCTATTATGAGTCCAAAAGAAAAAGAAGTGTTTTATTTGTTCGAAGTAAATAGGAAGACGAATATATTTTTGAGGAAAATAAAAGTTTAAAAAAATATTGAGCTGTTTTATCTGCTGATGCGAAAACTATCTCAATTTCTTTAAAAAAAAGTTAGTCTTAGTGAAAATAAGAAACATATTGCTCTGGAAAGTGGGAAAGAGTTTTATATAAATGCCTGCTTAAAAAATATTTCGATTACCGACTTCATATTTATTAATTTTATAATGCACTATGATGTGCAAACTGCAATCTTAAATTTAGTGATACATTATTCAACTTGAGTTAAAAGCCATGCGATTTCTATTTACAATGCAAGACGATGAGTACGTGCGTTTATGCAATGTATATAAGGTAAGTAAATATATTGTAATTCAGTACACATCATTATTCAATTTAGCTGCTATCGTAATAAAAGATTAACTTACTTACCACACTAAATTACTTACATCTCAACTTACCAAGCAATCTCCATCGATCTGAAGCTGGCAAGGTTCCACTTCGGATTGAATCCTTCACATGGACAGCTCAGTGTCTTTTACCATTGAGCTATCACGTCTCATTGAATTATTAATCAATTATTACTAATCAGTTATTATCAATGAATAAAATGAACCTTAGAAAAAATACATCACTATGACTCTTAATCACTGTGACATTTAACCACTGGCGAGTCATTGTGGCTTGTTTAATATTATTATTTAACTATTATCATTGATTAGGAAAAATTGAAAAAAAAAACATTATGATTATTCACCTCTTTTATGAAATCCCACTTTGTCATTTAACATTTGTCACTTTGTCATTCGTAATTAATAGTAAGAGATTCAACTATTATTACTGAAAAGAAAAAACCAAACAAGGAACATCGTTTTTGACTTTCAACCTCTTTTATGACATTTCATTGTGATATTTAATAAGTGAGATCTTGTGGCTCGTTGAATGTAATTATTAAACTATTATTGTTGAATAAGGAGCACTATATAAAGAACATCGTTATGACTTTTAATCTCTTTAATGAAATCTCAGTAAGATATTTAACTAGTGTGAGCTTGCGTCTCGTTGAAAATAATTATTAAATTATTATTATTGAATAAAGAGAACGAGACACACAAGGAGCATTGTTATGACTTTGGACTTTTTTTATGACATCCTCACTTTGATATTTAATCAATGAGATATTACTGATTGTAATCATTACATTATTATTATTGAATAGGAAGAATCATATGAGGAACACCACTATATGACTTTTGACCTCTTTCATAAAATACCATTGGGATATTTAAATACTGAGACATTTGACTCGTTGAATGCTATTACTACATTATTATTTTTGAAATTATTGAATAGGAATAACTATATTAGGAACAACTTATGACTTTTAATCTTTTTGATAAATTCCTATACTGTGACAGTTCGGTATCTTTTATGTTAAAAAAAGTTAACCGTAACAAGTATTTGATTGTTTGAATTATGTTGATACCGAAATTAAAGTTCATATAATCATATTAGAATTTCAATTCTAATTTGATTACGTGAGTTCAAGTCAAGTTCGATTATTGCATCTTCGTTTATGATGCAACAATATGAATAGAGATTTAGATTTTTTTAGACATGATCTAAATTTCATTTCATATATTTTACTATGTGTTGAAATCTACTTTAAAAAATGTCTACAACTTACAAAAGATTTTTGCTATAACACTTCATATGTTTTTAAAAATGTCATAATATAATATACATATTTTCTGATAAAATATTAAAATTGCAACTTAAAAAACATAACTAAAAAAATATTTTTCAAGAAAAAAAAAAATTGCTATTCCTAATAATTTTCAATTTTAAAAATTATTTTTGATTTAATAAAGACATATTATACTTTTTGAATCAATTAAATATTTGCAACAATATCGAGAGCAAATGTTGGTCAAAGTTCTAAAATTTAATTAAAAAAATATTTAAATAAAATGACCAAAACTGCATTGATGTCGAAACTCTTATAACATTAGAAAATTCACCATTTTACATTAATGCATCATAAAAACATCATTTTTTTAGAAAATACATCATTCACTTGATTAAAATCTTCATTCCCTACAAAAATATACAAATTGGTAATAGCAGTCGACATGTTTCAATTGACGTGTTTACGTTTTATGAAACGTAAAATAAAATACAAAACGTTTTATAATTTAAATCACTCTTATTTCTTCTCATTCACGTCTGGGATGTCTTTAAAATGGGCGCCTCTTTTTGAGCGCTTCGAACATGTCTGCTGTTATTTCCAATGTGTATATTTTTGAAGCGAATAAAAATTTTATTCAAGTAATATCTCTCCGCTTCAGCTTCTAGGGATTATTTATGAAATGATAACTATAACAACTATAACTTAATAACTATATATTTAAATTCAGTATTTCTATATATTTCAATCAAACTGATAAGTTCCACAAAAAAAATTAACTTTTTGTGTGTAAGATTTAGCTTCTTATATAAACTGCTTTTATTACAATTTTTATAATTAAATACATAAAAAAATTATTAATCAAACATGAAAGCCTTAAACTCTCATTCAATATTTGATCTCAAAAGTTGAACCCAAGAAAATCGAAACTGTTCTTTATCGGGAATTTTCTTCTTGATTGCTTTCTTCAAAATATTCTATTCGTATTTTGGATTCATTCCTTTTAAAAGTAAGGAGCTGTGCTAAAACGGTCTAAAAAGAATGCCGCAAGAAATACATAAGGAACTAAGTCAGGTGTGGGTGGAGAAAGGAACAAGGAAGATTCGTTTGACAATCAAATTAGAACTTCAATTCAAAATACAAAAGGGTGTTTTTCGAAAGAAGATATATTTTTTTTTTCAGCATCAAACTATCTTACTACAATCTCTCTGTATCTCATTGTTGTTTGACAATACTTGCATGAAACTTTGATACAAATATAAATGCAAATAAGAAAGGGAATATATGCAGTTGGGGCGTTTGCTGTTTAAAATTAAATTGTCGCGCAAAATTGTTAAAAAGTTGTGATTCTTTTGACAAAAAATAAATCTAGTTGAACAGAAAAGCATGAGCAATCGTTTTTAATCAATATTTCAATCAAACATTCAAGGAATTAGTCAGTATATGGATGACGAGGATATTTTAATGAAAAAAAATTCTTCCAAATTTTGGAATAAATATTAATTATTTTTTTTAAATAATTTTTTAAGTTTTACATTTTCACTTAATTTTCATTTTCATTTTAAATTAAACTTTTAAGCTCATGTTTTAGTGTAGATTAAAATCTTATTACACTTTCTATATATGACATTTATTTCAATGCATTTTTATTATTTTTTATTATTCATATCACTTAAAGCCATTTCAAATCTTTAATAAATATTGATTTTGCATGATCACGTGGCTTTATTTTTCTTTTAAACTCTCTCTCCCATGTTGCTATATGAAACGTTATTGTTACATTCTGTGTAAGAAAAAAAAAATTTTGCAATTAAATGGTAGAAAGGGTAAAGTAATTCTTTTTCTGCTGTATTTCTTTTCGGCTAGAAAAAAACTGTTTAAATATTTATATAGTTTTTGTATATCATCCTATTTTATAATTCTGCAACATGCGAAAACAGTGTTTGTCGTATTGAAAAAAAAAATCTTTTTTTTTCACCGCAAATTTGCTGGGTCAAAAAATCTGTATAAACTGTTTTTGATTTTCCATTTAATTTCTATTTTCAATCAATTCCAATTTTTTCCTACAATTTTTCCTTGCTTCCTGTTATTTTTTCGATAGATAAATAGCTTGCATTTCTATTTGAGACAATTTTTCATGATTTTTAAGTAATTTACAAACATCTTCAAACCACAACATTTAAAAAAAATATTTAACTTTTTTGTCGATTTATTTCTCATATAAAATACAATTTTTCAGAAACAGTTTTATTTTTTAACCATAGATTGTTAACAGAAGTGCAAAAATCCTAGCGAAAAAGTTAGCCATTTGATGAAAAATTTTGGCAAAATAAACAAATAACCAAAAAAATCCAGTTTTAGACCTATGAGGAAATTTGTAAAAAAATTTATCATTTTATATCGTTGAAAAACAACATTAGGTGTTAAAAAGGAACTGAAATTTTTTTTTAAAAATCATAAAAAATTCATAAAAATAAGTATGTTTAAATTTTTAATCCTCTAAAAGGTAGATTGTTATTTCTGTATTGGGAAAATTTTTAATCTTTTTATTTGTAAATTATTGTTTTAGTAGTTGGTAAATTGCTAATCTTTGTTTTATCCTATTTCTTAGGCTAGCAGGGGCGTTTAAAGCATGTGTTATAACACTATCATTATTACTGTTTACCGAAATTAATAAATCCAAAATTATTTATTAAGATTTCAATAGCCTTATTTATATAGATATTTGATTCCATGATCATGGCACTATTTGATTCGAATTTCTTATTTTATTTTGATCATTTAGTGATATAACTGATTTGGCTTTATGATAACCTTTTGACTCTCTTGTTATCGTTCAAAATAGTCTTTTGTCAAGTTTTATCACTCTATTAGATTTTATCATGAAAGAATTTTACAAGTATCTCGTGGAATTTATAAAAGTATTTTGCAAACGAAAAAAAAATAATAATATTCAGTTTCTACTGTTTTGGACTAACAGGATTAGATTTTTTTTTCAAATTGATGCAATTTCATCTGTTTTTATGTTATTTTGCAGTTGAGAAATATTCCAGATTGTTGAGTAATAGAAGTAAACCATTTGAAAAACTTGTTGATTCATAATGTTAATATTTTTTTTCACGCGAAGCAAAGAATTTTGGTAAAATTGACGTATTGTATGACAATGACATTTTTGAAAAAGTAGAACATAATATGTATGAATATAGAATATATAGAATATATATAGAAACAAAATTTTAACCATTTATTTGATAATTGAATTTTTCCGTTCACATGGGAATGGTTTACCAGAAATTTTAGTTTTAAAAATTATAGTTCTTATTACCAAACATTTAGTTAAAAATACAAAACTGAAAAGTAAATTTAAACGAACAAATGGTTTTTGCAGCATGCTCTAAGGTACCACGATAAAATTATTTAATTTTACAACATTTACTTAATTTCATTACTTATTATATAAAACCATATTTTATAGTTAATTTAATTTTACCGAAATCATTACTAAAGCGGTTCGTTAAAAATTGTCGAACTTTTTAGTATTTCCATAGAGCCAGAAACACGGTAATTTTTACCACTTCTTTTTCTTGATGCATTTCTATGGCTAAAAATATTGCAGAAAAATACACGCAGTGTTTTAAGATTTTGAAGATAATTTCCTTTTCAGGTAAATATCCCACAATAAATATAAATTCATTTCATTTTAATGTTTAAAGTGAAATCATAGATATTAAAATTAACGTTTAGATATTAACATGTTCAAATTTACGAAAATTTGGCTATCAAAACATACATCGACATATTTGTGTAGATTATGACCTCTCTTCACCTATTTCACTTTTTATCATCGTTAAGTCTTACATGTTCTCAATCCTAATTTGAGTTCATTGAGATGTTAAACCTCAGCTATGAACTACGAAATATAAAATCAAACATAATGAAATGCTCCTTACTCTACTTTTCTAATGAGATTAAGTTCTCTGTGTCGAAGACATTGTAAGTCCCATTATACTCCAATGATTCATATTCCGTTAGACAAAATTCCGTTTCCTCTTCATATTCCAGAAGCTGGATATGGACTTATAAATAGGGGATAATTACGCTATTATTAAGCAAAGTTAAAAGGGCGAATATAGAATTCAGTAAATAGCAGGGATTGCAAGATTTTAGAACTTTGGCGGCCTCATTACATTCAAAATCCTAAAGAGACGGCGATTTGATTTGGTCACTATTGTGATTATATATGTGATTGCTGTTTAAATATAGTCAGAAAATTATTAAAATATCAGTAATTATAATAGATAGGCGTGGCGAGAGGGGGAGGGAACACTTTCTGTCTTTAGAAAACAGTTCGTTTATTTTAAGTATTATACTTACAGTTATATATAAATGTGTATACATACAAAAAATAAATACGCTTACATACATAACACTTAAAATAAACGAACAGTTTTCTAAAAATAAGAAGTGTCTCGCTATGTCCATGATTATAAACTAATTTCTTTTGTGCTTAAAACTGCGTGCGACGCTGTCATCTGTAGAAATTGAAGTGCCATTGAAAAGGAGGAGAGTTAAACTGCTGGTGTTAGTTTGAAACTTACCATGTCTTCAGAAAATGATGATTGACCATTGATGAACACTTAACTCGGAAGCGAAATATTTCGTTTCTGATCCGAAATAATCAATTTTGAACTTTGGACATCTCGTTTGAATCGCGATGATGTCACACTGGTCAACAGAAAGAGCAGTCCTTATGAAGTACTTTGAATTTTTCTCCGGTTTTGGTCAAAACAGTTTTTGATTGTTGAGAACCAGCTTATCTGGGAAGAAAAAAGTGGCTTTGCACTCAATGCTGACCACATTGCCGCCATTTTAAATTTGTAAAGTCTTAACCTCCATAACCTCCTTGCCCCAAAACAAAGAGAAAGTACTTCACAGTACTATGGCTGAACAGCATAATATAAACTCAATTTTTGCGCCGGCTAATTAGCAAATTTTAAAAGTAGAGCTTCACCAGAGTTCTAAAACCAAACGAAACATTATTCAGTTCTAAATATATTCCAAAATTTACCCATCGTTTGAATAACACACTTTAGATTGCTCCAAAACCTCTCTAACCTGTTCTAACATGATTTGATTTAATTAATATAAATCCTCATCTATAAGCAATGAAATATAACCTACAGACGCACTGCCGTCCTTTTCAAAGGAGATTAAGTTTCCTACATCGAAGACGTTGTAAGGTATCTCATCCTCCATTATTCTCCTGTGCTTCATTTCCATTAGACAAAATTCCATTTCCTCTTATTATGTATATTCCACCAAGCTCTAAATGGACTTCTAAGTGGGTGATTATAGCGGTATTATGCAGTGTCCATGTCAGAAGGACGAATATTAAATTTAGTTAATTACAAAAGGCCACAAGACTTTAGAACTTTGATGGCATCATTACATGCAGAATCTCAATGGGGCTACCATTTGAGATGGACACATTTAGTTCAACAATTTCAAATCATGCATTCCATCTTATCTTGTCTCCTGAAAATAAACTGAAATTGATTAAAATAATTGAGTGCACAGCATGATAAGTAAAAAAAATGACTCTTTGATAACTTTTAATCTAATGGTCTTATGGGGAGTTGGTTTGGCGTATAACAATAATGCTAAAACTGAAATTTTTTGATGTACCTTTTATCAGCATTTATAAAAGATATTGCTTCAGATTTTTTTGACAGAATATTTAAATATACATCTTTGCTCTGTGGTAGCTTTTGATACATATCTTCGGCAGAAATTGTTTTAAAAAATTATGAACTGAGAACCTTAGTTTTCTTAAAAAGTTTAATCAATAATCTTTCCTAGCTCAAAAAGTAATTTTGTTAATTGATATTATCTCAAATATAACCTAAAGATTTCAAGATGATATCATAAGTAGTTTCTTAGAAAAATTACAGTGCGCCAAAAAAAACGGACCACTCTGATCAAAGTGCGCCTAACTATTTTAAAAGGTGAACAAACTAAAAGCTTCAAAATACTTTGCCCCCCGTATATTTTTCCCCGGTATTATTTTGTCCTTACAAATAATTTTAATAATGTATACTTGTCCCCCGTATAAATGCAAAACGGGAATAAAGAACAAGTAAAGTTACAAAAAGGGACGTACTATTCTATAAATCAGATTCTTCTTCAGTTGTGTCTTAACGCAAAATTGTTTAAATATATTTTGAGTTTAAACAATGAGGAAGATTTTTGTTTATAGTACCGAGACTATAATATGACTATTTCTGTATGCTTATTTGTGCCATATTCACGTCGTTTTGTTTTATTCAAACTAAAAGAATGTTACCAACACGATAGTCTCATTATAATATTTTCCCAATTCGTGCCATCTCTTTGAAAGAACAAGATTCGAACGCATCCAATGAGATTCGAATCTGATTCAAGAAATAAAAATTAAATATCATTGCTACTAAATTTGCTTCGATGCTTTTAAAGTGCAAATATGTTTCTATTAACATAAACTTAAAAAAAAAAGTATAAATAACTATACCAAATAACTGCAATACTCTTTGAAAAAGCTAACAGGGGGAAATAATAACATCTAAGATTTCTGTCCGATATAGCACAGCTTTCCTATTCTTTCGGAAAAATACTCGTTTCAAAAACTTTCAAAAAAAAAAAAAAAAATAGACGAAGGAAAAAGAAAGCGTCAGAAAAAAAGCACCAAATCTTTGAAAGTTAGCTTTTCAGTTCATTAGGCTCTTTGACTTGACTGCTACAGACCCTGTTAGTTGGTGTTTTTAAAAGCGCCAAAGCTCAGTCTCTGTTTTCGAAAGTATAGAAATATGTGGCTTTTGTGTTTTGTGTATACCTATTTTTTTCCAACTCTTTTTTTTTAAAAAAAAAGAGTAGGAGACTTTCCAAGTGTAGTTATTTCTTTTAAAATGTACAAACAAACTCTTTAGAAATGTTCCTAAGGTCAGATGTAAAAGTTTTATCAAATAAATTACTTTTTTCAAAGAACTTGAAAGTTGCGACAGTTTTCTGGGCATTTATCTTCGTTTGTAAGTTTTGCTGTAGCTCTAAAATGAACAAGTGAGCTGTTTTGGAGACCATTTCTTTTTCTTATTTTTGTCAGTACGAAAATACATTGAAAGATTTCAAAAGAGGTTTTAAGAAGACCTGTAAGTGAAAATATGCCAAATCAATTGAATTCAGTCTACAATATAAAATGAAAATGTAAAAAAAAAGGGTTATTACTGATAGTAATCATTATTTTGGCCAGCTTAAACTTAATAAAAGAATATTTCTTTAAAACCGGTTGATTGTTTTTGATAAATTTGCTGGCAACAGTTATTTAGTCATTTTTGAGATATAAAGGCTAAAATTTGAGTGGAAGTAAGTAAAACAACAATTTGTCAGGAGGGTAACTTTAAAAAAGAATTGTATGGTATTGTAACTATATGTACTATAAAATTGTACGATATACGGTAACTATGTGCAATGCCCAGCATTTTTATGTCCACTATTAAATAAGTTAAAAACTATTTCGTTACCAAGGAATTGCATACTATGACAAATGCTCATTAGACAATGTATGAGAGTATAGTTTAACGGATGTATAAGGATGAATCAAAAACGTATGTTACTAACAATTAAGTAAAACATTTATTAACAGTATGCAGAAAATACTAAATGAAATAAAGAATAATAATTATTGATCATTTTTCTGCACAATCATAAAACCTATCTAGACATTTATCAGAACGCACAGTGTAAAAACGGCTTTCTCAAATTTGAGCAAAGGCGTGTCAAAATATCTCTGAAATAAATAATAATAGAATTTGAAAATCCTATTTTGTAAAAATCTAAAACACGTATTCTCATTTTTGTGTGCAAAAAAGCTTGTTAAGGGAAAAATGTTCGTTGTCTGACGACTCAATCCAAGGAAATCCGAATTCTTAGTAGGATGCTCTAACCACCATAGTTGTACAGTGTGCAAAAAAGACGCGCCACCCTAAATTACTTTTGATGTATTGATCGGATCTTCACGTTCTAGCACTCAATTTTAATGTCTCGAGAGAGTGACCTCCAAAATACTAATTAATAATTGAAGACGATATTTTAAGTTATGAAATCAGACACAAAAACACTACATTCTCTGAATAAACATAAATTTTTTTGACGAACTCGTTTTTTTTTTTTTTTTTTTTTTTTTTTTTTACTCCCAAAATATAGCCCCAATCTGGAAAATATGGTCCCGATAGTTTGGTTAGGAAAGCGCTCCAAAGTTTGAACCCCTTATTGTAAATTTTACTTGTATTTCGCTATATCTCGGGAACTTTCGAACCAAATTGAAAACATTCATTGATTTGTACGCACAATTATAAAATTAGTTTATCCAAAGATAATTTCCATGCAAAATATAACTTTTAGTAAATATTTATTATTTTATTTAATAATGGTCAAAAACATTTTGAATTGTAAGGTACAAAATTTTTTCCCTTCATTTTAAAGAATATAATAAGGCTAAATACAAAATATGAGCAAAATCGGACGAATAGTTCCTGAGAAAACGAATTTTAAATGTCTGTAATTTTTGAAATTCAATTACATTCTTTAAAATGACCCAAAAAATTGCATACTTCACAATTGAAAATTTTTTTGACATTTACTAAATGCAAAAATAAAAATGTTTAAAAGTGTTTTTTTTTTTTGCATGAATTATCTTTCGATTAACAAGTTTTATAATTGTGTGCAAAGTTATCGAGACACGCAAAAAGTAAAATTAACATCAAGGGATCCAAACTTTGGAGCGCTTTCCTGACCAAACTATTAGGACCATATATCTCAGATCGCGGCTACCCCCCATATTTTGGGGGTCAGAAATCCGAATCCATCGTAAAAATAGATGCCTGATATCGTAACTCACGCAACTCACGGTATCGTCTGCGTAAATTAATTAGCATATTTGAGATCTTCTCCTCAAACCATTAAGATTGAGTCTTAGAAAGTGAAGATCCCATCATTAGATCAAAAGTTATTCAGGGTGCACTGCACATGCCAGTCCAGCGAGAATAAGAGAGCCGTTGACACATCATGATATACTAATTTCCAATTTCAATGATGCATTTGGCTCAATTTTGAGTAAGACATTTTTTCCCAGTGTTTTAACCAATCTGTTCTTCCCGACTTGATCAAAATAACTTTCGATCATATTGATCAAAGCTCCAGTTCTAGAAGAAGCTTCAGGAGGTTACCTCTTATTTAGCTCTGATTTTGTATCTAGGAACATTTTCATAAATTAAAAAGAAATTTATCTGCCTCAGGTTTTTTTTTTTTTTTTTTTTTTTGACAACTCTGTGAAAGCAGGTGCCGAGAACTGGCTTTCTAGGCATAGCCATAATTTCTAACAAGATTGGGATACACAATTTGTTCTAACATTTTGATGGTTTCTTGGATAGATATGCTGGTTGAGCAGAAAAGTGACAGACAAGCATTTCTTTTAATACTGTTTTATATTGTTCCGATACTTTTAATAAAAAAATTTTTTTACCACCCTAGAATGTTCTTTTTATCTTTTAACTAAAAACAAGATGATGCATCTCCAATTATTCCTCAACGATATATCTCGTCTTTCATTTTATTTTATTTTATAACCGTTGTTGAACAGCCAACCCAATTTTATGGGTTTACGTCTACTAATGTTCAACACCGTAGCCTTGTAATTTTGAATCCAATCCAGAAGACAAGAAACTCCTGGATCAAGTATTGGGAGAAATTTGCTTTCGTGGAGGACTTTTTGATCGAGCTAGCCCGCATTTGCGTTACATGGGGCCGAAGACAGCGAGAATCTCCTGCGGTTAGTTTGACGGCAAGGTGACTCTAATCCATGATCCGTCACCCTATGAGGATATTTCACGTCAGCACTGTGGTCGGTGCAAGCTGTATGTGGAATTCGTAACGACTGGGATTCGAACCCGGTTCGATGCATTGGAAGGCGAACGCTCTACCCCCTGAGCCATGGAAAAATCTATTATTTTTTAAGCTATTTTCTGGGAGAGGAATAGACCCTGGATTATCTTGCTATTTTTGATCCCGCAAAAATGAAAATATGTTGACATCTGGAAATTCAATAAGGACAAAATATGATAGTCTTATTACACGGAGAAACGAAATTCCGGTCAAATAACTTTACTACGTGGTAAAGACATTTCTTGCAAAAAAATATAACATAATTCTGGTAATGAAAACCAAAATATACGGTATTTAAACCATTAATTTGGTAATTTTTGCGTTCAGAGGATGACGGTTTACTGGAAATTCTAATTTTCAAAATTATCGTTCTTATTACCACACATTGAATAAAATACAAAACGCGAAAGCAATTTAACCATGGTTTTTATGTCATGCTTATTACGATAAGAAATAATTGTTAAGTTTTACCACATATACTAAATTTTATCGCATATTATTGAAATACATTTTATCTTTAATTTTATAAAAATCGTTTGCAAATTGCTTCGGTAAAAATTTGCAAACCTTTTGGAAATTTTTACCGATGCTAGAGCTAGAAACATGGTATTCTGTAGCATATTTGACGATACTTTATTTTTACTCAATGTAGCATATTGAGTTAAAACTGCTTGCTAAAAAATAAGTTCGAATTCCCATGATCACATAAAACATTTTCCTTTTAAAACTGGTATACTACATATTTAGAAGCTTGAAAGTGTGCCACAAGACTGATATGCTTTCTAAAAATCCATAGCAGAATTTTCTGCACACATTAAACCGTTAAGTTCCAATGTGTTTCTATATATTTTATTTCAAAATTTCTGCTGTGCATGAAAAATAAATATTGGTCTCTTTCGTAATATTTTATAATATAAAAATACAAAATTTAGCGTCCATTTTCTTTTTCATTAATTTCTAGCGTAAGGAATAGACAAAAGATTTGCCAACGTCGCAATTTACTTAGAAAAAAAGAAACAAGTTTTATTTGTATAAATGTCCCACTAAACTGCACTAATGATGGAACAATTCTTTTTAATCCCGCCAAAACTGAAACATATTGCCTTAATCACACTGTTGAACAAGGCGAAACGATATGTTGACACTCATATTAGCAATCACCGTTTTTCTTCTCATTACGTAATAATCAATCACAGTTCTTTTGACACTTAATTCTAGCTCATGTGCCAACACCCACTATCAGTCTTCACATACCCATTCCATCACATTACATTCAGTGGACATTTTTCTGACACCCAAAGCATGCTGGTGACAAACACACTCAACAACTGGAAAAAACAAAAATTTTATAATCAGCTACCAGGCGCCAGAAACAGAGGACCTTATTTCTCAAATAGTCTCATTTTCTGGCAGAGCGACCAACCGAAAAATCATAGTACGATGATACGGAAAATTTTGTCTAAGGGGAAAAAGTAAATCTAGGGCATATCTTCACGGCTCATGTAGTACTCTGAAATTAATTAAAACTAGCAGAACAACATTGTTGACAAAAAAATTGGCTGGCAAAAAAACAAACAGTGGCTGTTTAACTAATGAATATGATGTAAAGACAAAAACTGTGTTTGCTTGTTGTCTTAGAAGTTGTTTGGCACGATTCACAGACTACTGCCACTTTTCCTTTTTGCAATTATTCATTTTTTTTTCTGCCTACTGTAGCTTTTAATTTTGGGATTATAATGACTTGATTGTAATGTATAATTTATCTTCATGTTGTATGAGTCATTTAGCATGTTTCTTATGAAAATTATTTTTTCAAAAAATATTTTTTTCTTCTACGATTTGTTATTTACTTCTTAAAAATATTATTCATTAGAATTTTTGTCATAGTCAAGTTTCGGAAGAAGGTTTTAGTTAATTATTTATTTTTATTCTAGCTTTTTTCTGTTTTATTATGATATCTCGGTATTTTTACCTCACCGTAAAATTTAAAACTTTGTTTATTTCAAATTTATTTGTTTAAAAAATAGGCTTAGGCAGGCTTAAGAAAAATATATAGTTATAAAAAAATGTTTCGTACGTAAGTGAAACATATTCTAGTTATTTGAAACATCTAATAAATCTAGAAACTGAACTGATTTTAACTGAAACATCTAAAAACTTTAGTATAACATTTCCGCTTTTTATTTTCATTTTTAAATTTTTTAAAATGATAATTTAAAGGCTATTTTATCTAATTGTATTGAGAGGATAAAGGGTGTTTATCAAAGATAATTATTTATTAAAGACAATAACTTGTTTTTAAAATTTGAATCCTATTTCTTAGATCTAAAGTTAAACTTATAATATTTTTGAAAAACATGTTTTCAACTGAAAAAACATAAAGTAATAATAAAATTAATTTAATGGTTATTATGGTTATTAGACATGTTCTGTTCAAAGCCACAGACTTTAAGAAAGGTAATGTGGATAATTTGGTTTCCAGTTCCAAAACATCACGCAATTTAAAAATTATAATTTATTTTATTCTATAAAAAAACACTATTTTTGGATGAACTTTTTTTAAATTTAAAAATATAAATGTAATAATTATAATAATTTACTGGTTTAGGCATGTTCTTTTCAAGGTCACAAACTCACAGAAAGGCCATGTGGATAATTAGGTATTCAGTTCAAAGTCTCACAGAATTTAAAATTATTATAAAAATAATTTATTGGTTATTAGACTTGCTCTGTTCAAAGCCACAGACTCTAAGAAAGGTAATGTGGATAATCTGGTTTCCAGTTCCAAAACATCCCGCAATTTAAAAATAATAATTTATTTCCCCAATTTAAATATATTGGATAATTTTCTTAAAAAACACTCTTTTTTGGATGAAATTTTTTAAATTTAAAAATATAAAAGTAATAATTATAATAATTTACTGGTTTAGGCATGTTCTTTTCAAGGCCACAAACTCACAGTAAGGCCTTCTGGTATTCACTTCAAAGCATCGCACAATTTAAAAATAAAACTTTGTTTTTAAAATTTATATTATATTGCATAAATTTTTAAACAAATTTACATTATTTTTGGAAAAAAAAAACACCTGAATTTAAAAGTATAAAAATAATAGTAGCAATAATTTGTTGCTTTTGGCTTGTTCCTTCCATCGCCACAGATTCTAAGATTGAAGTCGATAATCTGATGTAGTGCTTGTGTAGTTGATGGTGTTTTGGAATTATGAATTACTGGATATTTAATTTCAACAAATACTCATTTAAAATGAAAGATTTATTAAATATGCATCTTGTTCAATGTTAAAAAAATTTCTTGGAAAAAATGGTTAAGTAACAATTTATTTATCTGATATTTTACCATAATCAAACAAAACAGTCAAATAACCATAAAGAAGAGGGTATACAAATTGTACACCGCGGAAAAAAAAAAACGTTTATTAACTTCCTTCAGCTAATACGTCATCCAGAATTTTAATTGCAACAATTAATCCCACATAGTTCTTAGTAGCTTGGTACATATTATAGCCGAATGGGCTAATTTGTCAATCTCCTGATAGACAGGACGGGAATACGGCGTTGACACCACAATATTCCTTCCATTCCCTTTAAAACATAAAGATTTTCCAGTTTCCTGCATCTTTTCCTTAATTTGTGAGTCTGGACTATTATAATACGATACTCTCATTCTCATGAACACAAAAAAAAAAATCAAGCATTTCCCATCTCTTGCGATAGGTAAATATATCAAATAAACTAATTAAACCACATTTCACGTTTCATTTGATAAAACACAACTCAAACACTGCCTAACTACAATGCCCATTACCTAACGAAAAGTCTAGCTCCAATTTTCAGTGATTTTCTTTTTTAAGAATTTGAAGCCATGCTAGTGGTAAATGGTTAAAAAACCGTATAGTTTTGTTTTCGTGGTTAAGTCACGAATAACGGTTTCAAGGGCTTGAACGATTTCAAAACTGTAAAAGTAAAATACGTTCTTTACCATAAACTTTACGATTAATCGGATGATTAAACTGTTGCTGGTCATTTTACCATAATTTTAGAAAGAACATTCTAAGAATTTTTAGTTAGTTATATAAATTACCATTTATATTTACATTTGATCAGTTGTTTAGATTGTAGCCTAATTAATTTCTAGAAAGTACTATATTTCTGTAGTAAAGGTAGTTCATGATTTTTGTTTAAATAATAAGTAGTGAAAATGAATTTAATAGGTAAATAGATGTAAGAATGCATATTTTCTAATACAAGGCACTGAATTTAATAGGTAAATAGATGTAAGAATGCATATTTTCTAATACAAGGCATTTCTAATACAAGGCATTGGATTTAATAGGTAAATATATTTAAGAATGCATATTTTCTAATACAATGCATTTCTTGAAATTGGGGGTCAATCATTGCAAAACATACAAGAAGTAAAAATATTTTTCTAAATTTTATTTTTTTATTTTTTTTACAGTCATTATTTTTAGAGACGCAATTATATCCCGAAGCAGAATTTTTTTATTTCAAGTATTTTTTCTAACATTTCGCATTCTGTTGAGAAATATTTTGATTTTAAAAACAAATGTTTCAAAATGGAGTGCGAAAATTACTTGCTTTATTACAGCAAACCATAAATAAATCATTCAGTTATAAAAAATCCTAAAAGATGAAAGAAAATCTACAGTTAAGGAATAAAAAGTATAACAGGCATTTTATTAAAAAAGAATTTAAAAAATATTATGTTCTTCGAGATTAAAAAAGTATAACGGGCATTAAAATAAGAAACATACAATTATATTAAATTGCTTATTCAGCTGATACCAAAAAGTCATCGTCTAAAAATCATGTCCGTCGAAATCTCTAAACAAATCCCGATGTCAGAAAGAACTTCCATAATAAAAGCTTCAGTCTTTGCCTTCTAAAAGTCTATATTAATCACACCCAAGGGGGCTTAAAATATTTTTGACATCTCTCCCATAGAATCCCATAGGACAGCCGTGTTTACGTCTAAACACTAAGTTACGATCCTCTAGATAAACCATAAAGGAAATTAATAGCAGCGGTGCAACTGTTTCTCATGGTTTTGGGATTGTCGCTGAACTTTACGACCTCCACCCGGGCCATAGGGGTGGAGCAGGGTAATTCTCTGCCTTCTTGTATCAGAACACCGAATCCACTACTATTCTACCTTAAGTGACTTTAATTATTCTCGATTTGAGATTAGTTTACGAGAATTTTGAAGGTCCTTATCTTATAAATATCTCTCACTTTGGAGAGGAAATATCCAGGATATTTAATTAACTGGAGATCTCTCTGCGATAGCTGGTGCTCTATTGTCGTAAAATAGGACAGATCGTTACCCAGTGGACATTTAATGGCGTGTTTATACTCGGTGACTTGGTCCTCGAGTAGTTGATGACGGTATGGGAACAGGAATTACTGAATATTTAATTTCAATAACTACTCATTTAAAATGTACGACTGATTAAATACGCTTAGTTTAGTTGTTAAAATTATTAATTTATAGTTACAAATTTATCTTTTATTTAGACAGTAACAGTACCCAGTACTTAATTAAAAAGGGTAATATATGATATTTTTTTCAAGAAATAAGCGATGTTAATGATTTTTATAAGCTTCTTTAAGTAAAAATAAATATTTTTTAACAAAATTTAATAAATTTGGTTGTCTTTTCTTTTAATTTTGTTTCTATCATTTTAAAACATGTAATAAATAAAAAGGCTTTTTATCCGGTCTTTCTAAAAACGTTAATATGTCCCCAAAAAGAGTTTTTTTTCTCTTCTAAACTTTTCGCAATTTTCTGGAAAATAGGTTGACTTTAAAATTAAATATTCTAAAAATAGAGTATCAAATTACTTGATTCATTATAGCAGATCATATAAACAATTCTAGCAATAAATTTTTTTTATAAAAGGTAAAAATTGAAGAATTTTAAAGTTCTATACAGAATTTTATTAAAAAAAATTCATGATTACCATATAAATAAATGCATTCAACAAGGGCTAACTTATTGCACAAGTCATACGTGTGGATATTGAGATATAGTAACACATTACTAGTTTCTTTTCATTAGAAACCATGCATTCCTTTAGCATCCTGAGGTAGGAAAATCTATTTTAATCTAAATTGCAAGAAAGTGGGTTATCATTTTTTATTCACGAGGTCTTACATTTTATAAATTTAGAGTTTTTGTTCACAATTTTGTCAAAAGCAATAATAGTTTGACCCACTCGGTGAAAACAAATTTGATCAA
This sequence comes from Parasteatoda lunata, assembly GCA_949128135.1. NCBI lineage: Eukaryota > Metazoa > Arthropoda > Arachnida > Araneae > Theridiidae > Parasteatoda > Parasteatoda lunata. The sequence continues at coordinate 84,365,062 of OX421972.1, forward strand.
AACTACCAGAATATGATAAGGTTTACCGTGTTTCTGGCACCATAGGAGCACCAGAAAACTCTTTAATTTTCACGGAAGCGCTTTGGTAAAGATTTTGGTAAAATTAACAATAAAATATGTTTTTATAATATGTGATAAGTTTTGTAAAATTTGGCAATTTTATTATAATACTTTGAAGCATGGTATAAAAGCCATTTATTCGGCTCAATTTATTTTTCAGTGTTGTATTTTTTACTAAATGTGTGGTAATAAGACCTAAAGTTTTATAAACGAGAATTTTCGTTAATCCGTTACCATATGCACAGAAAAGTCCCCAAATAAACGGTTTAACTACCGTATATTTTGGTTTTAATAACCTGGATTATAGGTTATTTTTTCCGGAAATGTCTTTGCCTAACAGTACCATGTAGTAATTTTACCAGATTTTTATTTTTTATCACGGCAATACTAATAGTTTAAAAATGAGTTTCAAGATGTTTCGCACTTTAACATACACTCTATAACAAAAAAATCGACGCACCAGGAAGGAGTTGTACGATTGAAACGAAAATTGGTGGATAGGAAGACAATATACAGAATAGTAAATGATTAAAATTTCAGAACAATTGAATAATTTATTGCAGAGTTACAGTAACAAGTTCAATAAGGTGCTGACTCGCCTCTAGCCTGGATACAAGCTGCTACACGGCGTGGCATAGACCGATAAAGTTCCCGGATGGTCTCTTGCGGTATTTCCTGCCAAATTCGATCCAATTGTCGAACGAGGTCATCAACATTCCGTGCCAGATGCAATCGCCTTCCCATCATATCCCAGACATGCTCGATGGGAGAGAGATCTGGTGATCTGGCAGGCCAAGGAAGAGTTTGACAAGCTTGCAGACAGTTCATAGCAGCACGTGCCGTATGTGGTCTGGCATTGTCCTGCTGAAAAATCAGCCCAGAGCGCTGCAAAAGGAACGGTAGCAAAACAGGTCTTAGGATGTCGTCGACGTACCGCTGTGCAGTAAGTGTACCTCTAATGACGACCAAAGGGGTCCGGCTGTCAAAGGAAATGGCACCCCAGACCATAATGCCTTGTTGAGGGCTGGTGTGGCGTGCAATAGTGAATGCAGGATCCCCCCTCTGCCCTGTGCGTCTCCATACACGTCTTTGATGATCGTCAGGACACAGTTGGAAGCGGGATTCGTCGCTAAAGACTATACGTCCCCAGTCGGCATCATTCCAGCCTGATCGAGCCATACACCACTGTAATCTGGCTCGGCAAAGCAATCGGATGATTTGGATGATCGATTTTTTTGTTATAGAGTGTATATTAAAACGGGAAAATAAGTGCTTTTTAAAAATAGTTTTATATGGTTCATTTTTTTTTTTTTTTTTTTTTTTTTTTGTTTGAATGTTTTGCTTCAACTTGGTTGCTATTTTTTTTCCATGAATATTTCAACTGACTTTCGTCAGATATAAGTTGAAATAGACTAAATTTCCACATAATCTTTACAAATAGCTTAAAAAACATGCAGAAATAGATAAAAAGAATACAACTTTCGGAATGAAACTTTAAATAATATTAAGCCTATACTATATATAAGTGCGCAACTGCGATATTTTTAGAAGAACATTCGTATAAATAATGTAACTGAATCACTTCGGGAAGTTCGATTTTGAAACATTTTATCAAATTAAATGCACCGTACTTTCTTTATATTTTAAATATTCAAAACTAATTTATGAGATGATGTATGCCAAAGTATAAGCATGATAAGAAAAACGCATATTCAGAACGTGATATTTGTAAAACGATATGATCACGTATTGCTATATCGGCATATGTACATAAATCAAATTTTTGTTGGAGCGGGAAAACTAGATAGAACATTAAATATTCCACAGGCTTAGAAACGATATAATACCAATGTGCGTTTTTCTAAAATATATTATGGAGTTTCCAAACAAAAACGAATGCTATAGAGAAATATGAGTTAAATAATTTAAGCAAACGAAAACACCCATTCTGATTTTTTGTTTGATGGAATGGTATATAAAATTAGCATGGTTTTTCTCTTTATTGAAATTATTTTGAATAGTTTAAAAAACGAACATGAAATACTCATTGCTTCTAACATTGGATAAAGACTTAATTAAAAATGTTACTTTAGGTAACAGTTCTATACTCTGTACTACACTGCTGGACAAGATTAAGAGATGGAAGACATTTTCCCAAATATCTCAAAAAATACTGAATATAAGTAAATGAAATTTGGTACGGATATAGCTTATTCCATGATAATAAAGTATGCAAAACCAAAATAAAGGTGCCATTCACTGGCAAGACCTATTGCCAATAAATCCAATGTAGTCTGAACTTAAGGATAAAAGATGACAATAAAAGTGAGGCTTGTACAGTGTGTGTTGCCTCTAGTATGGTGTATGGTCACCCCTGAGACAGACAGCATGCACAACGAGTATGCATGCTGTTAATAAGGGGGTTAAGGAGGACTTGTGGAAGACCCTCCCATTCTTCCACCAGAGCAATTTTTAACTCCAGAATGGTTCTGGGCGGTATGCGGGCATCTTGCATGATTCCTGACCAAACCATGAGTCCTCCACCAGCATAATGGTCCCTTTCGATAATGTTGCTGGGATGGTATCGGGTTCCAGGTTCCCTCCATATCAATAACCGTCCAGAATCAGGTTGTAGACTGAATCTGGACTCATCGGTGAAGAGAACATTAGCCCATTGAAGCTGTGTCTAATTCTGATTAATTTCTGATTTTCTCTTAATTTTGCCCACCAGTGTATATATAGTTCTCGGGCCACCTCTTGAATAATTGGTTTTTATGCAACTTGTCCTACCCTGGGTTTTTACATCAATTTTAAAACTTAATTTTTTGTTCAATAATCGCATATAACTGCCTGTAATAAATAACGGGAAATACGTATTACTGTTTTTTTACAATGATCTGACGCATTTGCAGAGAATAGCATTCTTAGAATAAGATACATAAAAGACGTGAATGTTATTGCGAAAAAATTATAAATTTCAAAATATATCTTATAATATTTTCTATAAACAATTTTTACATTGTTTGATGCAGTTATTTCAAATTGATTGGTGCAGTTGTTTAATATTGTTTGATGCAGTTGTTTTGCATTATTTGTCACAGTTGTTTAGCATTGATTATTACAGTTATTTTACATTGTTTGGTGCTGCTGTTTCACATTGTTTGATGCAGTTTTTTCCATTGTTTGATGCTGTTACATTAGTTGGTGCAGTTGCTTGTGTTAGACAATATTTTTGAGAATTTTCTTAAGAGGAACATTAATTAACTAAAGAGAAGAAGGGGTTTCTTAGAGGTACGGTGGAAAGCAAGAGAGGGGAAAACGTCTATGGATTTTTCATTGAAAAAAATTTTGTTTCATTAGATATTTCGTACATTAGTTTTTGTTGTTTTAATGAAATGTATACAAAGAGACAAGCCGTATTCATGGTATACCACGTGAATAAATTTCATACTGAACCAGATAAGTGTCAACAGCTAATCCCTATGAGGATTTATTTTTCGTAATTTTATCAGTATTTAAACATTTTCTACATATTATTACAAATTTAGGCAACAATTGTATTAAATCTGACGACGAAATAATCAAAAATAGAGAGAGAAAAAGAAACAAGAATAACGAAAGAAATAAAAAGAAAGAGACATCAACACTTTAAAAAAATTATACAAATTATTATCAAGATTGTTTGCGATACAGGTGAAACAGTTATTGCATCAATAACAGGTTATTCGCCAATTGGTGCTCAAATTCGTTCAAGTTTCTTTAGGAACCACCTTTAAGTTTCATTATCAAACAAATCAGTTTATTTTTTTAATATTTTAAAGCCTGCTTTGCCATAACCAACCTTAAATCTTCCAGTAAATGATAACTTTTCAGCTTTATTTCTTTACTTAAAATATAAATTTAAAATTCATTCCAGGGATATTTCTTTTTACTTCATCTTTTTTCAAAAAATCTAAAAATACATATCAAAGGCGGTGGACAAGAAACATCTTACATATTTGAACAGAATTGGACATCGCATTAAAAAAAAAAAACGTTTTCACTTTTCAAAACTCTTCAGAATATAAAATTTTGGCGTTTAATCGGAGAGTGGATTCTCCAAGCATCCTCGAAATTTTTATTCTTATTTCTAGATTAGATTACTAGGATGGTCGGAATCATTTTCTATCGCATTCCTCGGGTGTCGTTAGCTTTCCGAATTGATTTTGCTGTCATCTTATGGGGATTCCCAAAGAAAGCATGCCTTCATTAATCAAATGGGAGTTATTCATCTCTGCGTAAGGAGGTTATCTTGCAAAGGCTTTTTTCTTGTATGTCTGAGTTTTTCTTAACACAAAGAGGACGTAAAATGCCGTGAAATTAGTCTAACTTTTGAAGATCTGTTTTCAAAAGACAATACTTACAGTGAAAAAAAATTTAAAAATATTCATTTTTTTTATCAACAGAAATAGATTGCATCAATATAAAAATAACTAGATAACGAAGACTTTATTTTTGTAAACACAAAGAGGATTTAAAAGGCAGCTAAATGATCTTAACTCTCGAAGATATGATTCCAAGAAAAATCTAAACTATTAGCTCAAAATTCAAAAACATTCATCGGGATTTTCTGTTACCTATAGAAATAGATTGCCTTAATAGAAGAATAGCTAAATAGTGAAATAGCGAAAACTTTTTTTGTGTGTCTCAGTGTCTGAGTTTTTTTAATCAGAAAGATGACGTAAATTGCACCTAAATTGATTTAACTGTAGAAGATTTGAATCCAAGAGGAATCTATACTATTGACCTATACTATTAATCTATACTATGGAAGACCCCTCTCTACCACCACTGGTATTCGGGCAAAGAGCCGGGCTCTTCGTTTGTTCTCAACTGTGAAAGAGCCTCACAAAAGGCTTTTTTAAGATTGGCAAGTGGACACACGAAGAATTTCTCGTTATTTGAGGGTAGGAAGATCTTAGCAGTCTGCTCTAAATGTCAAGCTCAGAAGGCCTCTGCAGAACACATCTTGGACAGCTTGGGTCTTTCCAGGAAGAACCTAGTTGGAGAATAAGCCACAGTTGAAGGATAAGACAGTTGGAGGATAAGCCACAACAACAAAAGTTGAAAAACATTTCTCCGAGGTTTTCCTATAAATTGCATCAATAGAAAAATAACTAAATAGTGAAAAAACGACGAATTGAAAAATGTGTTTTTTCATTTTTTTCACATTGCGCTGTAATGGAAACAGCATCTTTATAAAATGTTTAAATAAATAGAAGCAGATGAATCTCGAGAAAAATGAAATACCTATTTAAACCTTGCTAAACTCATAGCTTAAATGGTGAAGTAAAAACGTATGCTGGAATGCTAACACAAGTTATCAAAAACTAAAGAAATACTATATTTAACCATCACATGTACTTTTAAATACTGATTCTTATTCTTCCAAACTAAAGCCCTGGATACGTAGAATAAGTAGCAACACGCCGCCATCTTGGTGACTGCAACTTCTCAATGTAGGGGATACGTTACTTTAACACCGCTTTTTATGGATCAATATTTTCATATTCTTGAAGATAACTTAAATATTTACTACTTATTCATTTAATTCTGTTTTTATCTCTGAAATTATATGTTTTATTTTTATTGTATTCAGTGAAAATAATACCTTAAAAGCTAAATTTTTATCATTTTATCTTTCATAATCTGCTATAACTTTTTTTCTGAACTTTTTAAAATTTTTTGCAGTCAGTTTTTTTTTTTTTTTTATCAGGTTCAAAAAGGCTGTATGATTTGGGATTTAAATCATCATGGACATTATTATCAACGTTCAAAGAAGAAATTTTTCCCAACAGTTCAAATCTTTTCTGCTTTATTAATACCAATTGTTATTTGGTCTTTTACAATAAAAAAAATGCTAAACTGTAAGTGCAATGAATTAAAATAAAATCCTAATTTAATTTTTAGATGCAAATAACTAATTTGAAAAATATTTTAAAAATACTGTTTGATTTTTAAAGCACTGAACAAAAAAAGTGCTTGCCAATTAAAATATAAAACATATTAAACCTATAAATTTACTTAATCATCGGTCAAGTTTTAAGAAAACGGTCATAAAAGTGTCTATTTTTTTTATCCCTGAAAATTATACGAAACTATGTGTATGAACAATATATGTATTCATTTTTAATTTGTTTTTAGCTTGAAATTTTAAAAAAATTAATTTTTAGGAAAAGCCAACATTCAGTGTTACTATGACTTAATGTTGGTTTTCCAGCAAGCAAGGGAAATTTTAAAAATATGTGTTTTAAAAATATCCTGGTACTGCTATCTGGTGTGTAAAATAAGAAATAAAATGTTTTCCGGGGGGAAAAATGAATTAGTTTCCAGCCCGTCAATATCACGGGAGCGAGAAATAACGAACGGAATCTCAACCCGTCATTTTCACGGGAGTGAGAAGGAAGGGGTTAACAGCATTAATATTTTCGGAAAATTTTGCATTTTTTCAAATCACAATAATCATCTTTTTATTTATTTTTTTTTTTTTTAATCTTATCATCATCTTATCGATATTTCAAAATGAAGTATTAAAGTCATTTTTATATATAGATTCATTATGATTGAGACATATTATTTGAATATTCAGGGGTCTGTCTAGGTTTTTCTGAGAGGTACCTATTTTGTGAAAATTTAGACACAATTTGTGAAAATTAAAAAATATTAAAAAAATCAACACAAAAATATGGTAAAAATATGGATTTATCGTTTCTTACGGGATACAAAAATAAAATTTTAAGAAAAAGTAGTTTGTGAAACTACCGTTTTTCCTACAGTTGAATTTGTGAAAGTACTGCTAAACGGTAGTAAAGTTGACCTGGACAGACCCCTGGTATTCATAACATTTTATGGTAAATATTTTATTTATATAATTAACTCTTGATATTTAAGGAAAAACATCTTATTTTTATCAATTAGATAGAGTAAAACTGTCAAACTGCGAGGTACATGAAAAGAAAAAAATAATAAATATGTATTTTACTGAATTAGTACAAAAATAATTAAAATTTATTCAATTTGATTCTTTAATAGCTTTATATTTTATTGATGACAAATAATGTTAACAACATATCTTTAAAGAGGAAATTATTTGCCATAATTGTTACTTTATTGGAATAGTCACAATATTCTTTAATTAAAAATTGTTTTTTAATTCTAATTAAAAAACAATCTGAAATTCGTATCTGAAATTGAATATTTAATACTAATTGTGACTTATTAGAACACCCAAATTTGCAACAACCTGTCATCATTTATTTTAAAACACGAAACAAATAAAAAGCGAAAATAGAAACAGAAGATCGAGTGCAATGATACTTCACAGCTCAAACTGGTCAACAAAATGGCGACTATTTACCCATGTGATCGGCAACAGCCAATCAAAATTGGCTCGAAGTTCGACACTACTTAAAATAGATAATCTAGAGCTTTAGTTCAAGCGGCATTTCATTTTCAAAGCGTTTAAAATTATTAAATTCTAATACTAAAACATTTGTTGCCGAATAATAATATTAATTATTACTTTTTGACACCTATTTATGACAGCGTTGTATTTTTTAATTCTCTAAATACTTATTAATACCACTTAAAGCAAAGAATCATAAAAAATCTCAATTTTTAATGATGTGAGGTTGGATACCAACAGCAGCTAAATGCATTAAACGTAAATCTATATGTTTGTATCCTCACATTTAAGGCCTAGATCAGTTAAGTATGAAATTCTGGGTCTAAATATTACGCAGAGAATAGTAAAAAACTATTTTTTCATGGTTTAAAAAAGTTAAATAAAACTGACCAATTAAATGTGCCATATATATAGATAGACTGATTTTAACCTGGTAACCTAAATACTCTTTACAGGGTTATGCTATCTTTTAGTTCTTGAACAGCGCCATTAAGCTAAATTATATTTTTTAAATTTATTTTTTGCTCTATGTTGCATTGTTTTACTGCTTTAGATTTACATATTTTTTAAAAATTTAGAAATTGATTAAAGTATAAGTCCAATTCACTTTGGCGAAGCAAACCTTACAAATAAAATTCATTGATTCCCATGATTAATAATAGCAAATAAGGGAAACTGGCCTTGCATCGGAAAGGTCCTGGGTTCGAATCCCGTTCAAGGCATGGATGTTCTTTCATTCTCTGTAATATCTGTCCTTACTGTGGGAGCAACGTTGGCCCACCTAATAAGGGCCCCCTGAAAGAGTGATCAACAAATCCGCCCTGTAAATGCCTGAATTGACGAAATGTCAACACAGGGGGGCATGGGAAATAAAAACAAAAATAATAATGGCAAACAAGAGCACAGTTTGATTTTAACAAAGTTGCTGAATTGTTTTATTATCCCTTAAAAGCGCTATTGAGATAATAAGAATTTTTTTTTAATGTTAGCATGCGTTGTACTGAACATTTTAATAATAATTCACCACGATAGTACACAAATATATTAGATTAAATCTACCCTCACTTGAGTATTATGAGTTTATAATTATATAGTGTCTTGATTTTTGAATGATCAATCTTAAATACTTAAAATTCTACTTATTTGAAAAAGCGGGCCAGCTGATAGCCGGAGGTGGCTAGTTTATAATAAAATTATTTAATACCGTTTCCATGGGTTTAAAAATTAAAATATAAATATATTTATTATGCACGATTAAAAACGAACATGCATATCTTAAGGGCTAACTTTAATATTTTCAAAATAAAAGCAGCATTGAAGACAACCGCAAACAATCGCCAACTCGTTATCAAAATTTAACAAAATTGCCCAAAACGCGCCAACATTGGAGTTTTCGGAAGAATGGTGTAAGGGCGTTTCTTCCTGATTTGAATTGAAGGTGTTAAAAGATTTTGTACACCATTTAAATTGTATATGAAAGATCCGTTTCATTCGAACGTGTTCCTTTACATAACTTTTGTGGTTATTATTCAATATCAATTTTGGAGATATATTGTACCAAAGCGTTTACAGTGTATATTTACACCTCTTCTGTGAAATATTATAAATATCAGGTAGAGTGCGAAGAGTATATTTTGTTTTTATTTTACTCTGTCATTGCACATGTGCTTCATAATAAGGCTTTACTTTTATTAATGATATAGATTTATAATAATGTATTTAATAAATATATAGCTTACAAACGAGATATAATTGAGAATAAAAAACTTGCATATTTAAACAGATAGAAAGCAAATAAAAGAAATTATTTTTGAGATAACAACCATTTACAGTTTCAAGTTAATTTGATAAAGTACTAGCTTTATCTTAAAATGATGAGAGAAAAGAGCATTTTTTCCGAAGTATTATAAAAAAAATCAATAAATATTTATCTAACTTTATTAATATATTTTATATTTCCTATATATTATTATTACTTTAAAACATATAAACTGTTCCATATACTTTCCTTGCTTTAGTTTAACTATCACAGAGCTCATTAAATTAACTAACCTATACTGGTATATTGCTACTCATTCCGGACTATCGAAATATGATATATAATTTATATTTTGAACTGAAAAATGTATAAAATTAAATGTATAAATCAAATATGCCAGTTTTTATTTATAACTACTAAATGAAAGAAAACTTAATTGGTGGTTGATAAATGAAATTAAAAAATAACTTCACAGATATTCGGAGTTTTTTTTCAGAGTACAAATTTTATATCGATCTTTCAGTTATTCATTTCCCAGATTGATGATTCGGCTATTCTTTTCTTCATTTTATTTAGACTCTCGCCCATTTCAAGTCCTTTGTTGTGACAACATTAATCTTTTTAATGGATTTTACTGGCAATTAATCATAATCCATCAATTTCAAAAAGAAAACATTCCTCTTTTTTAAGTACGCAAGGTTAGATTACGATATAAATAGTAATAAAAGAGAACCCCACCTTCATTGGTTTTATATATATGATAAGTTATATTAATTTTACAATTACGAATTGCTTTAATTTATAAATAAAATATCGCAGTTGAATGCTCTAAAAATGTATATAAAATAAGTACTTTTCTAAAAAATAAAGCACATTGAAGCACCAAATAAGATATTTTTTTAAAAATTTCAAATGGGGCATGAGTCTTTGTTAATAGCTGAACTTTTCTTTAAAAAATATAATAAATCATAAATTTTAATGGATTAGTTCATATATAAAAACAGTAATTGCGGTTTAAAACACGTAATTATCATTTTCTATTAAACTGTCAAGCTCTCTTTTAAATTTTTTTAATCTTGTTAATCTATGACTTATTAAGTTTTTAGATAAAGTACGTTAATATATCTTGTAGATGTAGTTGTAGATGTAGTTAATTTACGTCACACTAGAGCTGCACAATGGGCTATTGGCGACGGTCTGGGAAACATCCCTGAGGATGATCCGAAGACATGCCATCACAATTTTGATCCTCTGCAGAGAGGATGGCACCCCTGCTACGGTAGCCCAACGAACTGCACGCGAAATCGAGCACTTTACGGTAGAACAGTTTAACGAGGACCAATACCGCACACCCTCGGTCCCAACGCAGACTGATCCAAGTGGTCACCCACCCGCACACTGACCGCAGCCAGTGATGCTTGACTTCGGTGATCTGCTGGGAACCGTGTCTTAACGATCAGTCCACTGCGGGACTAATATATCTTGACTTGAGACATTGTGAATCACAGTTTTCTAATGATTTCCAATCAGTTTTCTTACGTTTTGTTTGAAGGAGTTCTTTAAAAAATTTGTGAACTGAAAATTTCGGAATTTAAAAAAAAAAAAAAAATCAAGAGCAAGGAGGTGAGGAAAAAATAATGCCTAACATTATTGAGAAAAAAAGTATGATCAAATCCATCAGAATTTGCTTAAATTTACCGTGTTTATGGCTTTTACCGTGCTTTTCTAGACCGTTTAACCGTCTTTTGCTAGAATTTACCGTATTCTACCAAAAAAACTCAGTAACTTTTATCTAAGCATTTTGGTTATGAATTTGGTGAAATAAACAATAAAATGTAGCTCTATAAAAGTTGGCGGAAAAAAATCGGAAAATTTAATAAAATTTAGTGCTTTTATCATCATACCTTAGAGGATGGCAAAAAAATCTTATCTTTTCAATGTACTTTTCACTTTTGCATTTTTTACTAAATGCTTGGAAATAATTACCAAATGAATGGTTTAAATACCGTATATTTTAGTTTTATCAGCGAGAATTGCGTTTTTTTTTCTTTTTTTTTTTAACCAGAAATGTTATTACCATATAGTTGGGCCATTTTACCAGAATTTTCGTCTCCATGTAGGATTAAAGTGGAATGACTGAGGCGTTACGTCAGTGGCTTATTTGAGCATCAGAGACTGAATGTTTTTGTAATAATATACTTCCATCTCTTAGCCAGTGTAAAAATCACAGAGAGAGAGCAAAATAATAATTAAAAAAAATTCTGGGAGAGTTTGGAAATACATACGCTATCGTTAATAGCTAGTTAACAACTTTTCTGTTATTGATAATGCTCAAAAAATAACCGGGATCAGTACTGTACATTGTACGTCTGAACAAGTAATAAAAACCATTTATTTCTTTTCGAATCAACATGACAGCCGATGTCATTCTAGTTTTTAAGTTTAAACAGATATAACGTTCACCAAAAACTAACACAGGGATCGAACTGACGACCCCTTGGACAGTGATCCAACGCCCTTCCAATCACCATTTTTATTTTTTTATTTAATATTTATAATTTTTATTTGTCTTTTCCAATGGTTGTCATTCTTTTCAGGGGCATCTAACGGACGAGTTTGCCCCAATCATTCAAATACCTCTACAAGCCATTGATTCAAAATCTTCACCGATATATCTTACCATGCCAGTCACATTATTTCCCAAGAATCTTATTCAATTTTATGAGTCAAACACTAACATCTCGACTGTTATATGCTTGTGCGTCATAGTTTATGCTTGTGCGTCATAGTTTGTTCAAAGAAAGTCGTCTTTCAATTCGGAGCACCTGCTTATAGAGTAGAACGCATGAACGAAGTTTGCTTAAACACGCTTTATTTCAATAAAATGTGAAAAAATTATATGGATAAACGAACAAAAATTAAGAATTGTTTAGATCTGGTGGAATAAATGTCCAAATGCCCAAAAGTTGCAACCACAAACACCAACTAATGATTATGAAGCACAGAGACGCAACCGGCACCTTCTCAATACGTTGACTCGACATTATTCATCGTTAGCATCATTTAAAGGCTGTGACAGACGTACGTAGGTGGATCAAATATAACTAAGACTCTAATAGCAGCAGAGGATTTTTATTCTTAGTGTCATGGCATCAATAGAACTTTATTTAGAGTCTAACTAATTGTTTGGCAGTGTTCAGTTGTTAAGTTCTTTACAAAAAAAAACTTGAATAATGAGAGAACGTAGCATTCCCATTGCAGTTGCACACGCATAATAATTAAATATAATAATAGCTGATTAGGTACTCACCAGTGTTTTTCCTATGGCTTGCAAGATGTTGCGTTCATTGATTTCCTTCATGAACGATGATAAATGAAGGCAAATTATTATTGTGAACTTTTAAAGAATGCCAAAGCAGCCTATCAGTCCAAGAAACGTGGCATGCAGATCCACAAAGCGGTGTTGCAACAAGACAATGCGACATCCCATAAAGCCGCAATAACACAACAAAAGTTACATGCATTACACTGAAAAACAATTGAACATCTTTCATGTAGCCAGGACTACCATTTATTTGGACCTCTTAAAGAAGCCTTGGGTGGAGAGAGATTTTCATCCAATAAAGAGGTAGAAGATTTTGTATTCAGTTAGTTCACTACACGGCTTGCTTCTCTCTATGCCACCGGGAATTAAAAAAGAATTTCAAAATTTTGTCTACCTCCCCCCCCCCCCTATTTCAAGGGTTAGGATTCCAAATATGTAAAAAAAAAATATATGTTTATTCAGAGAAAGTACGTTTTTGTGTCTGATTTCATAACTTAATTAATAGTTAGCACTAATTAACTAGCATATTTGAGGTCACCTCCAGGAACCATTAAGATGGACACTTAGTTCGTGAAAATCCGATCATTAGAACGAAAGTTATTCAGGGTGATATCCTTTTTTTTTTTGCGGACTGTACATACAGCTATCAAATTTTCTGAGCAGTTTCGTATAACTCTCTGAAGTGTTATGAACCTCAACTTAAATGATATCATGAAATTAATAAAATTTATGCGATATCTTTTCATAAGCACTATATAACAATGACAAAAGTTCACATAAGTACAAGTCAAAAATAGAGCTTTAATTAAAAACTCTTTCGACTTTTGAACTATTAGCCCCATCGTAACTTCTTTAGTTTTATTAAATTCAGCTTTAAAAAATATATTAAACTATGCTTCATTTATATTGACAAAAAAATTCTTAAATAGGTACAAATACAAAATGGTATTTTTATGCATGAAACGAAAATTAAACTATTAATTCTATCATTTGGTATGTTTTTATTCCATTCATTTGATTTGGAGAAGAAAACTAAATCTCAAATAATTAAATAATACCCCATTTTTCTAATTAGTAATACAAACGTATGTGCCCTCCCGAATTTTTCCTGATCTCATCAAAATCTAGAGCGTAAAAGCGTGCAACATTTCCCCACTTACTATGATGAGGATACTTAAACTTTTGCAACCGATTAGAACAGGTTTTTATGTTGATATAACATCCTTTTTTTTAACTTTTTTTGCATATTTATCAATAACTCTGATTTTGATTGAGCTAATATCCATGAAAATTCACTTTTAGGCGTCACTCGATTATATTACAATTCTAAATAAGTATTTTTGTTTTATTAAATCACTTCACGGCATGTGTAAATGTGACACAAACTCAACATCTTAAGAGAACAGTAATCAAGTTAATTGGATAAATAGATATGGAATTAATTAGTTACTTATTTGTATAGATATCTTTAGATGACAAACTCAGTTATCTTAACAAAGTAAACATAAGTTAAATGTTTAATTGTGTGCTTTCGTAATTATACTTACATTAAGTTTAGTAAATACATAGTTAACTAATACATAAAAATGGTAATTATGAATCCTAAGAGAAGGGGGTCACATTTAAAGAATCCCAGTTTCATTAAAAGTTCTATTTAAAATGTTTGCGATTCGTATTTATTGATGAATGCAATGTTAATTAATGGAGTTCATCTTAAAGATTAAGTAAATAGAATTTTCTGTAAAAGCATTTCTTAGAATTCTCATTAAAGTACTTCTTTTATTATAAATGGCACAGCTAGCAAAATTTAAAGTAATATAAGAGAGTTAAAGAACTGAAGCGTAAAAAGATTAGCACATAAGATCTGCAACCGTAGGATATCTATCTTAAACTGTCGCCAAATTATCTTTTTTTGGCATCAACAAGAGATGATGAAAGATCTATATCTTCTTGAGAATGGACGATTTACTAAAATCCCAGATACCATCTTTTGGCGCTTAAGACTTTTCTATTTGCAAAAACACGAAATACTTGAAAAGAGAAAAAAGTAAGGAAAACAACGAAAAAAAGGAGCGTTTCCTTCCTGTTTACTGTTAATGAGCAGCTGTTAACGCATTTTTCATTACTGGAAGTGTCAACTGTTATCTGTTGTTTCTTGTCAAAACTGTCACAGTAGTCAAAGGAACGATTTCATCTCTGGTGCGATTTTTATGTTTGAAATCGTTTTAAATAGAAAGAACAACGTTGGAATGGCGAGTGTGAGCTAAAAAAGAAAGACTTGTTGGTAATTAGGGAACAAAATGGCAAGGGAACATTTATTCTTTTTTAATTTTATTCGAGAACTTCACTTAAAGAGATTAAAAGATAATTCCTCTCAGAGTGAGTTGCGTATCTGAACATTTATTTATTTTTTTTTTATTTGTTCGTTTTAAAATACTCAGAAAACTGAGACACTGTTTTAAAGAATATCTGATTTATTTCAAGAACAAAAGAGTATTATTAGCTTCACTTTATTTACCAAACAAACTTAAATTGCGGGACAAATCGCGTCACTCTTAACTTGCCATGAGTTAATAATTACGGAATATTATTTTGTTACTTATTTAAATAGTTTCTAACTAATTATATAAATACTAGGAGGCTTCGCCCCCTGCTCGCTGGCGCTCACCAACCCCCGGAACTGCTTTCGCAGTTCATTTCGGATTGCTTCGCAATCCAATGCTCGCTTTGCTCGCTCATTGGATACGTTCTTAACGTCTAGCTTTTGTATACTTTTTTGAATACTAAAGTTCCGAAAACTTTTCACTGTAGAAAATTCTAAACCTGTACATTTCAATATTAAGTTGAAATTGCAATTGTTAATTTGGGCATTTGGCGATACAACACTTATAGAATTGAAGGATTTGTTACGTCAAGCGCTCAGGTATCATAATTTTGATTTATGTTGATAAGTTAACTTTCAAAAAATTCTATGGCTGGCAACAGCATTTTTATTTTTTAAGTTGCTTATTTTTATTTTTTCCGCAGCTGAATTGAACAACCTGATAATGCTCACTCTGGTTATTGTTTCCGTTTTTAAAAGCGCTATATGTTGAGCCACATCAGCTAGATTTGGCATGTGACATTTTTAGATGCAATCATTGGTCGATTTTCTAACGTTGCCATTCGGGAAGTTGTAATGAGGCTTTTTTTTTTGGTGCCGCGTAAGAGAAATATATATATAGATTTTCTGCAATTATTTTTCGATTGAAAAAGTTTCGTATTTCCTTGAATATTGTTTTAAGTGTTATTATTTTAAACGCAACACTACGAGAAGTTTTATCACTAAATTACAATCAGTGATCAGCAAACATCTTTGAAATCACTAATCGCAGAAATAAATTTATGTCTTTAAAGCTATTATTGCTTATTCACCAACGCAGAAAGGGTTCGAGAGAGAAATTATTCAATGTCGGTCTGGTTCGGACCCGTGACCTCGTGTCTGTTGTCTGATAATGCAACAACTATGGAAAAATTATGCTTCCATGAATTGATGTTGGAAATTTTATGTGTATAATAATCATGTAAATTAATCGTTAACTCTGAAAATGTATTTGAAATTCTTTACAATTTTGGGTATTTTTTTTCATAACAGAAAGCTGGCCATAGAAATCAGCGAAATTTTCAAATTTTTTCTTCTTATACAAGCACGAAAATTTCTGTCATTATTATTGAAATTTAAATTTTAATTTCCCCATATCAAAACATAAGAGAAGCTCGTTTGCGCTGTGAGAGAGTATGCACGTCAGAGGAAATAAAATCTGGAAATTCGGATGTTAATATGATGATACTTAAAACATTTTGTCTCTTGGTTATTCAATTGTGACTAATTGTTGATTAAATTACTTAATAAAATCTAGTTTATAAAATGTTTTATAATACTTAACCCAATAATATACGAGCTTTTGCAGTTACACTAAGCTCTTCAACTCAATATGGCGAACTTTCATGAAATAGTTCCATGAAATCTAAAAGCTATCATGAAATAATTAAATTAAATCTATTACGTGTGTTATTTATTTATTTGGTTTTCATTTTAAATGGGGAAATATAGATCTTAATATTTTACATATACTTTCTCTAAGCTCTTCAATTTTAGCGACTCTTCTTTAGGAGACGAATCATTCCTGAAATAAGTTGATAAAACATAATATATAGAATATGTATTATATTTTATCAACACTCACACACATTGATATGTATTGCAATATTAAACCGTGAAATATTGATGCTTATACAATAATACTGAACTTCTCAATTTAGTGCAGTGAATCTTTCATGAAATAATTTAATAATATCTTGTATAATACTTTGTTTTGCCATGCAAAACTCGGAAATACAGTATCTTATACTTATTATATATACTTTCCCTTAACATATACTTTCTCTTTCTTTAAAGAATTGAATTCATTGAGGCAATTCTATCATGAAATAAATAAATTAAACCTATTAAGTGTATTATTTATTTATTTAGTTTCCATTTTAAATGGGGAAATATAGATTTTAATATTTCACATATGCTTTCTCTTAGCTCTTCAATTTTAATGGCTCTTTTCTGAGCGACGAATCTTTCATGAAATAAGTTGATAAAATATAATAAAAACAACATGAATATGTATTTCAATTTTAAATGGCGAAAAATTGATGCTTATACAATAAAACCTTTTTTTTTTTATTATTTCCCTTGAGCTGCACAATCAGTCTTCCCGATGAGCAGACCTAGCGCGTTCTCCAGAAGTGGTATCCACTCTTTCAGGAACACCACAATGGGTGCGATTCCGTTAGCCATATTAATTTAGACGTCAAGTTTCTGCCATACTAGATGGTAGCACCGAGACTCTATTAGGATGCTAAAGTGCACTAGGAATTTAATTTTGCCGGAAATGCCAAGAGCCAATAAGGCACTCCAGGGATCTTTTACATACCGCATAATCATACGACATTATTATACAATAATACTAAGCTTCTCAATTCAGTGTAGCGAATATTTTACGAAATAATTTAAGAAAATTGTGTATATATTTTGTTTTGTCATGCTAAACCCAGAAATACATATGTTTATACAATTTCACTTTATGTTTCCCTTAAGCTCTTCAATTTAGTGGGGCGAATCTTTCACGAAACACTGTATCGAAATCAAATTTATACTTAGTTTCGTAATCTACCCAAAGATCATTTGGTAGTGAAAAGGTCATACAAATCCACTTAATTTATTCTATTCGTCCAAACTCATAATTCCTGTCAATGTCATCATTATCTCTCAAATTCCAGCATACCCTATTCGAAAATGAAACCTCTGCAGTTGTTGTTTTCGACAACGCGTAAACTTCCTCCGATAACAGTCAGGAGTTAAATATTTAAAATGAATGTAAATCGAGTCAGCAGCGAACATAAACCTTAGTCAGAATATACGGAGCTTAAAATTTAGAGGTATTGAGATATTACCTTTCATATAGGGATGGGGGTAGGCTAGCGTGGAATGCACCCCCAACATAAATCAGCGTCAGAGAGTCGAACGATCAGCTTTGTCATAACACGAGCTTAAAGATTATAATCGTTTGCGGTATCTCAATTAATGCGCTTGCCTTTTCCTCTAGAATGTCCCATGCATATTTCATGCACGCCTGGAGCGAGGCTAATTTCGTACACACCTCTCCCTCCACCCATCTATGGCTGAGCTGAGTTGAGTTGAAAGTTTGCCACTTCATTTGTGGCCTAGTGGTGGAAAACTGTGCTTCTCTTTGTTTTAAGTCAGCGACACAACTGATGAGGGAAGTGTTGGATATTGACGGCAACGTGAATTGTTGATAGAGAACTCTAAAATTTAGCTGAAATAAATGAGGAAGCTGGTATTTAAATGACTATAATACTTAACTCAGTACTGCATCGCATGAGTACTTAGTTTATAACTTTAACAGGAATTATACCCTAATTCAGTTTAATTAATATCTTTGTAGCGTTAAATATTTATTTTTGTTGAATGAATGATATTAGTTCATTTAATATTATTATGTAAATAGGATAAAATAGTAAATAAATTATATTGAATACATATACATTTGTTTTCTTAAGTGATATAACTAGTTTACCAATACAGTATGCCATGAAGTAGCAAGTTCCACTTGTTAATACTAAGTAATTATCTGTACTTACGTTTAATTTATTTTAGTTAAAATATATTGGTTTTAAATATAAGTTAATTTTATGTTCTTGGCCTGAGTCATTGAACCGGCTTTATTATAATCAAAATCTGTATCTAATACTTCCAATTGATCTCATGGAAATTGAATTTTAGTGAAATCCTTTAAAAACGGTACTTTTGCTTCTAAAACATGTTTAATTCATTTCTTATTCAATGAAAGTTGAAAAAAATATTTCAAGTCCTGCGTGCATTTTTTTTTTTTTTTTTAATGATTCTAATTTTTTTTAAAAATTCCAACTCCTTCCAATCGTGTATTATCAAGTCTAGTTTTTTTTTCTTCCCTTTTTACAAAGCTTTCTTAAACACTTAAATATTAATACAAAAATAAATGCTAAAACTTTTTGGGGCAAATATTTAAAAAAATAATAATATTTATT
Source organism: Parasteatoda lunata (assembly GCA_949128135.1). Lineage (NCBI taxonomy): Eukaryota > Metazoa > Arthropoda > Arachnida > Araneae > Theridiidae > Parasteatoda > Parasteatoda lunata. Next base: position 84,384,268 of record OX421972.1, read on the forward strand.
ACGTTATTTCTTAATGATGTGCAGCTGTAACGATTAATAGACGGGTATAAATATTTTTATTTCATTTTATTTATTTTTTGACTTAATGAACTAAGGGAAAAGAAATGTAAAGTTATCAATATGGAACATTTCTCGAGTCAAAACCAGCTTGACGCCAAATGAATAATAATAATAATAATAATAAAATATGTTTTGATTTTCGCTAAAAATAAAATTAAAATATTTAAACTTTAAAAGTTGTGATATAAATTAATTCACTTGAAATATATTTCATTTTTCTTTCTTTGAGAAAAATCATTAGACAAAATTCAAATACTTTTTCGCTCATTTATTTCTCCGGCTAAAATTTGCTTAATATTTGGCAATAAATAGAACTGTTCTTGTAAGCTGATCTATGATACGGTACATATTATCTTGCTGTAAAGCGAAAAGAAAAAAAAAAAAACTTCAAACAAAGATATTCAGATTTCGATATTTTAAGGCAAAGCACATGAGCTGTAAAGCATGTAAAGGTTTAAATTTTAATGTTTGAAAATTAAAATGTATCAATAACCAGATTGTGTGCCACGGTTAATCAAAATCATCGAACATTTTTTTAAGACAAACAAGCCCAGTTTAATTAAGTAAATCAACTACGTCACTTTTCAGTAAGATAATACGTAACCTAAGAATAAAATTTATTAGTCTTAGGTCTCATTAGAAATCTTAACATTCAGCTAGTAAAATTGATTAGTTGTATCGTTTTCTAGATTTTACCACATGTAGATACTTAATTATGTATTACAATAAGTGATAAAAAAAAATTAATTACCACTTAAATTGTTAAATTTAGTAAGTAACAGCATTAAGCAAGTCTCCTTAAAGAGAATTCTTCGAATACTGAGCAACAATATTTCCCAATAGTTACAATATTTTCAATATATCATCCCAATAGTTACAATATATCATCGTATTTTCTGTAGGAAAATCTTTTCCTTCGAATTTCCTTCTTATTGAAAGATTTCTTTATATTCTTTCGAGAAAATTAATCCAAGAAACTTCTTCACATAAGAACATAAAGTATTCCATTTTTTTTTCTTCCTTAAATTGTACTTTTATTATTTGGGTATCACAAATATTTCTCCGCATTCTATAAAGAGTAGAATGTTCTAACTTAACACCCTTTTTTAGCTGTGACTATGCTTAGGTTCTAAGATAATTCATAATCATAACTAGTACTATACACAAGTGTGGGTACCTTAGAAGCTTCTCCGATACGTAGCAGGGGGCCAGCAAGGTCCCTCTGTATGACAAGAAAAGCGCCAAAGGTTTTTGAGCCGACGCATGCTCACATCTTTCATCCATCATAGCGTCTCTAAACTTGTTTAACAACAAATTTTTCGCCATCTTTAAAGTGACTGTTTAAAGTGAGATCTTTAAGTGACCGATATCTTTTTAAATTATATACCTATGTTAAAATAATGAATTGTATTTATTTTTTAATGATTTCGTCACAAGTAAATATTTTCCGTGTTTAATAAGTAAACCTTTTTCAAAGCCATATAGTCTGTAAAGAACAAAAGCAGACAGGTTTTGAGTCACTTTTCATTAGCTGTTTACATGAGTGGGGAGAAAGTTGTTTGTTGGGAGCGAAGGGGAATGGGCTTGCTTACGGGGTAATGACGGAATGACCCTCTGTTAGGGGGCAGGTTTTTTTCCTAGCAATACTTCCACACCTCGATGGAGGTAACCGTTGCCTCCGGAACAGGTTTACATGGGGGCCTATGAGAGCTGGTCCTCCTTATATATTCTTTGCCTTAGATATCGGTTTGATTTTGAATCATAATACCGGTACCATGAACTGTAATATCTTTACATTTTTTCGTTGCAATCGATGCAATACGATGTTAAATTAAGTTGTGTTTCTTACCAGATTGATCCATAATATCATGTATTTGAGTTTTAAAAACTTTAATTTGCGCTATAGTATGAATTAAATTGAAGCCATATTAAAGTTGCCGGAAATTTTAACTATGTTATGGTTCCGAAATTAAAAAAGTTTAATTAGAAATTTTATTAATTATCTTTATCTGTGACAAAAACTTAAATTATAAAAAACCTATTTTAATTAAAGTCATGATAGGTGATCATTTGAATCAATTGATCAATTGATCATTTGTTACTGGGGGAATAAGCCTCATGTTCGATGCCACCCACCAACCCCGATGTGAAACAATAATTGTCGTTTCTTGGTATATAACACTTAAAACACAGGTACTAAAAACAATTCTGTTTCCCTACGCTTGTGCCCCCCCCCCCTACCAACGTCTAAATATTTCCCTTGCGATTCTATTAGAGAACATAATAATTTTAATCATAATAATCATTTAGAGAATTTAGTGAACATAATTTTTATAAAATATTGTTTTAAATTAATCGTATATTGTTATAAAAAATATGGTGAGTTCACTACCGTTATTTAAAATTTTTGCTTACCAAATAGATAGATATATTAAATAAAATTTTTGCATGCATCACATTGTGCATGAAGCTGATTGTTAAGTTCTAAATCATTTTATAAATCTTTTAAACTGTAATTTATAACAGTATATCAATGTAATTTACACCAAACAATAATAATTATAAAATGGTTTATAAGTTTAAACACTTATAAAAATAAGTTTATCTTAAAGCGTAACGAAGAATTTAAATTACATTACAAGAATAATGATATTAATAAAAAAAGCAATTCCCTTAGTTTTAAAATTTTTAATTTAAAAAACAATCAAAACCAAAAACGCAATAATAGCAGTACCGGTAAATACTTTTTAATCATGGATATAAAAATAATTAATTGGAAAGCGATACCTTTATGACTTTCATCAATTTCATGCTGATGACAACCAAAGTAATATGGAAATCAATGTGAGAAAACTGGGTGCTGCCATATGATTTTCCAGCCTATAAAAATATACTGACAAAACTGTGTTAGACCATTTTGTTTTTCTGCTATGTAGAGAAATTCCATTAGGATTTCTCTTAATTTCAATCTGTTTTCGTATTTTCAAACTTAAAAGAAGATACCTTTATAATAGTAAGACAAAGCTTAAAACAAATTTAGTTCTTATTAGTAAACCAACCAAAAGAGTTCTCAGTATAATTTCAACTTAATAAATTCCATTTTCATCTGACACAAAATGAAAAGTTATTAAATAAAGCATACAACCACACACTGATTACATACCCTTGAGGGGTGGGGGCAGATTTGGGACAATATTTTGAATGAGAAGATGGCAATGGATGAGCAGATAAAAATATATGAAAAAAAGGCAATAAAAATCTCAGCCACTATGAGGTTTGAAAGAAAAACGCTCTTCAACACAAATGAGCTCCCACAGAAAGGGTGGGTACTGAAAAGAAGTGAAGTAAAGATAGGGCATTCGGGGGTGGGGAGCAAGGGAGGCATGTAGATTGTGGAGTGCGAGGGCATCCCCGGAAAGACCGCTTAATTTTGTTCCCTTTTTTCCCGCTTCCTTTCCTGGAAAAATATGTTCCTGGTTCGATTCTATGCTTACTACCCGTGGTTTGGAGCTTTTGTCTCCTAGAGTGAAATATTGGCAAGATTAGAGGGTGCCGGGGCGCTGACTTGATATATCAGCGCGTTTATTGGTAGGGGCGTCGTAGACAGAATAAAAGGGGGGACTGTACTCGAGTTTAGAGAAACATTGCTTTTGTGGAAGAGATTTAGAATATTCTGCAGATTTTTAAAACTTAAGCGGTGGAAGAGGGGATTTCTGGCTGGTAATTTGTTAAAGTTTTATCGCGTGTCGAAATCAATGTAGCATTATTAATATTAATGCCACAGCGTAAAGTTCCAATAGAAAGTTTGATATCGATTTAATATTTTAAAAATAAATTAATCAGTTTTCGCCTAAAGTGATTTACTGATAAATTCTTCCACGTCTTTTTTTTTTTTTTTTTTAATACTTTGTTGTGGCATGCAGAATCTAATTGTTGATGCACGCTGCATTCACAGAGATTTGAATGTCTGTAGGAGGAAAATAAATATTTCATTATTTCGAGAAATGGTAAAAAAGCTAGCATAGTAGAAGAAAGTTTTTGAAAAAAAAAAGGAATACACAAATCATGTCTATATATATTTTTTATCATTTACCATTCATTTTTTGCGTAAGTCGATGATTTCTGCAACATAATTCAAAAGTCAAGTATCAGCTTACATATTGATCCACCAAGCAAACGAAAAAAATAGACAAAGAGGGGGCAAAGAATAAGAATAATTATTGAAACGAAACTTAATCAGCCACACAGAGAAAAAAATTCTGATAAAATTGCATAAAATATGGTTAAGACATTTCTGGCAAAAACAAAATCATAATTCTGGTCAATAATACCAAAATATATGTTTTGGTTTTCAAAATTTAAATTTTAATTACCACACATTTAGTAACAAATACTAAACTGAAAAGCACGTTACACCGGTTTAATGGTTTTTATACCCGGCTCTAAGGTATCAGGATAAAATTTTACTACAATTACAAAATTTCAATGCATATTATAAAACAACTAGGAGGCTTCGCCCCCTGCTCGCTGGCACTTGCCAACCCCCGGAACTGCTTTCGCAGTTCATTTAGGATAGCTTCGCAATCCAATGCTCGCTCATTGGATACGTTCTTAACGTCTAGCTTTTGTATACTTTAAAGAGAGAATTTCTTTATAAACACAATTGTTAATTTGGGCATTTGGCGATACAACACTTATAGAATTGAAGGATTTGTTACGTCAAGCGCTCAGGTATCATAATTTTGATCTAGTTCGCTTCTATGTCATTTTGATTTATGTTGCTAAGTTAACTTTAAAATAATTGTATGGCTGGCAACAGCATTTTTATTTTTTAAGTTGTATATTTTTAATTTTGCCGCAGCTGAATTGAACAACCTGATAATGCTCACTCTGGTTATTGTTTCCGTTTTTAAAAGCGCTATGTGTTGAGCCACCTCAGCTTGATTTGGCATGTGACATTTTTAGATGCAATCATTGGTCGATTTTCTAACGGTGCCATTCGGGGAATTGTAATGAAGCTTTTTTTTTGGTGCCGTGTAAGAGAAATATATATATAGATATTTTATTGTTTATTTTACCGAAATCATTACCAAAGCGCTTCGTTAGAAATTAGTGTGATTTTTAGTGTTCCTATAGAGCCAAAAACACGCTAAATTTTAGCATATTCCTGTTAGTTTTGACCACACCTTTATCCTCAGTATATATTAATAGTATACCTTAAGAGTGATCACCACTCATAATAATACAGCACAGGTCTCACCTGATTTAGAAGAAAATTGCATTTGAAAATTCAAGCATAATTAATTTATAAAACTTCCCATTAATAACGACGCAGTAGTCTAGTGGAGGAAAACGATAACAACGAGACACTTGGTGGAATTGTGCGTTGGACGATTTAATTTCTCATATTCTATTTTTCCTAATAAACAATTTTTTGGGTTTACAAATAGATCAAATATAATTTAATTTCATTTTTAAATTATTAGACGTTTCTTGATATAGGAAATAAATTAATAATTAAACCATTCAAAAACATTATAATTATTATTAATTCCTCCTATAATAGTTAAATTCGATCCCTAATGACTTACCGTGGTCACATTTTCATTTGATGTAATAATGGTAAACATCAACAATTTATATATATATATATATATATATATATATATATATATATATATATATATATATATATATATATATATATTTTATATATATATATATATATATATATATATATATATATATATATATATATATATATATATATATATATATATATATATATATATATCCAGGAAAATTTTTATAACAAATTTGATTCATATGCTTTCCCTCCTACATCAGAATATTACAGCTTCCAGATTTATACACTTCGATGGAGATAAATGTTTTCGTTTCTAAGAGTGACCCCAGAATTCTGATCAAAAACACCGGAGATAAGAGACCGCAAAATCTGATAGTCGATTCCTAATCCTTGAGATCCATAAGCAGCCATTCCCGTATCAATATTCGCACAAACAGAAGCAAAGTGGTACGTTATATATATGTATATAACATTGCAACCAATAAGTAACTTTTAGTCTGTTAGTCTGATGGAGCATTCTTTGCTATTATTTGTTTCAATGATTATAGTTTTCAAGGGAGAAAAAAAATTTCGTATCGTATATATATATATGTATTTTCGATAATATGTGATAAAAGTTACGGTTACGGTTAATTCATCATAATACTTTAGAGCATAACATAAAAACAATTTATTTCCTAAAATTTACTTTTAGATTTTGTACATTTTACTAAATGTTTATGAATAAGAACTATAATTTTGAAAACCAGAATTTACGGAAAACTATAAACATTTGAACAGAAAAATTACCAAATGAATAGTTTAAGTGCCGCAGATTTTAGTTTTTATTACGAGAATCATGGCCTTTTTCCCCCAGAAATGTCATTACCTTACAATAGGGTAATTTTAGCAGAATTCTTCTCTCCTTACATGTCCACTAAAGATCATGCCAAGAATAGATAATACCCACGCTAGAGTTTGTCTACTACTCCACAATAGTTCACATTCACTATTTTTGATTCTACCCGTAACATATAATGCACATGATGTTATGACCACCCTAAATTTTGCTCAGAAGAAATTACACCCAAGATATATTGTGTTTACTCAATATTTTACCAGCAAAATTATAAATTGTTTTTTTCTCCGTGCAAACTCTGGATCACTTTCCAACTAACTGGATTACTAAAGTCTTAGGAAATGCTCCATGCCTGATGGTAATGCAGATTTCAATTTATGTTCTTGAATGCTACATGCAAAATTTAAAGTCATTTTAATTGCCATTTATAATTTTAACTAACCAAAATATTCTAATCTCAATCGTACGTCAAATGACACTACACGTTTCAATAGTTTCCTGAGAGCTAAAATCAGAAATGTTTGTCATATTATCGCCGTTCCAATTTTTTAATTTTTTCTCAACCAACAACGATTCTCAAATATTCTATTGAACATTGTGTCTCAGGGCAATCGAATATTTAATCGTTTCCGTGCTACTACACACAGAATTTATAACCAAGGGGAATCTCTCGACAATCAAAATTTTATCCCTTTTCTATGCCAGCTAGTGCACAAAAATTTTAACAGAAACTTTATGCCTAGTAACAATACAAGTTTTCAATTGTTTCCTGTTCAATACAAGAATATTTCAAGTCAACATTTAGTCAAATAGAATTAACCGGTTTCATACCTGAATTTTCAAATTTTAACGAGGCTATGTAACTGGTATCAATACAAGTTTGAATTGTTTGAGTTGTCTCCTAAATCATACAAGCAAAATATATAATCTTTTTATTACCAAACAAAATCTCAATCACTTCCCGATAAAAACAAACTAACAGACTCGAAACTAAGACTATAAAACAATATAAAAATTTTTAAAAATAAATTTTCAATCTCGCTAAAAATGAGAAAATTATTTTCTTTTTCTTTGTCACAACTTCACTCATCTTTGTCACAACTTCACTCACCCCTCACTCATCTTTCAAAAATGATGCGCCCTGCGTCATGGAGCCAAGAAAAATTTAAATTACTTTCTTCTTTTACATCTGTTTAGGAAACGTAATATTTAAAAATTTTATTTTTTTCTGTTTTTAAACAGAAATAATCACATTACATTTTTTTAAGAAGCTAGATTGATATTATAGTTAACTACTAAATTACTTTTCTTACGTCCTTTGTAATTTGTCTATCTCTACTTATTATTTATAGAACAAACAGAAACGTTCTGTCTAACTAGATTAAATTGTTGAACTTTCTTATAAAACATTTTCATGTTATAAATAGTTTAGTTGCTTTTAGCGTGTAATGTCGCATTAAAGATTTGACTTAGAAATTTCCTCCTATGTAATCTTTTACATTTATATTAAAAAATTTTCCTTTGTGTAGCTTATGTATATTTTATCCTGTAACTATAACTTTAATAATTAGCTTTGGTAGTAATATTTTCCTTCAAGAAAAATATGCTCGATAACTAATGTGCATTTTTCTGTTTGTTAACTAGTTATAAACTTATGTTAAATAGAATTATTATTTTTTATCATAAGAATATACTGTTAGGCATTAACTTTTGGTCTTTGTTTCCATAAATTAGAAGAAACAGAAGTACATATTATGATTAAACATGAACCTATATCATTTTTAAACATGTTAAAACTTCCTTCATTAGCAAAATGTTATACTTTAAAAAAGTGAGTTTTCATTATATTAAGCATGTATGACTTAGAGTCTCGAAGTGACAAATTATCAAACATTTTTAACCACGATTTTAGAGAATTAGTAAATAGCTGAAAACAGAAAACAATGTATGGTTCTAAAAGTTTGTTATTTAACAGAAAATAATTAAGAATTTCATTTGATATATCTGTTCAAAAATTAAATGATAGAAAGCTATTATTCTTTCAAAAACTAGTAGTTATCTTCTGACTGGGTTTGATCTTTTTTCTTAAAATAATATTAAAGGGATCTAATTAAGGAACTCTGCATGATCGTGAAAAAATTGTATGTGGTATTGACACTCTATTTGACTATGATTCTACATGACTACAGTGTACGAAAAAAGTATAAAAATAACATTAAATTGAAAGGAAATATGTCTTTTTTTTTTTTTACCTAAATTAAACTCTTATATATTTGACTTCCGTTACATAGTTTTGTAATGACATTTAAAGCTCAGAAAATATATAAATTTTTCTGCAAAAATACGGACTTCACAAAAATTAACACTAACATGGAAAAAACATAAGGACATGTTCTGAAATACTTAAAATGCTTGTCAACAATCTAGAAAACTGTCTTTTTTTCCAATCACTTGAATAATCCGAGTTGTCATGGATCTTGAAATATCACTTAAAAGTGTAAACGGAAATTTTTTTCCCAATCGTCTTTGATAGGGAAAGCAAGATCCTATTTGCATTGATATCGTGTGCCATTTTTATAAACTTCACGGTCTAGAAGTCTCAGTAAGTTTTCGTTTGAATTAAGATCAGTCCTCCTCGCCAGCCAAATAGCTAAATTTAAAGAATTAACTTCAAGCCAGTGTTTTGAGCTCTTAGAAACATGTATCAAAGCATTATCCTGATGAAAAATATAGTCCCCTGAAGCCATCAGTGGCGCTTCAGGTAACAAAATTCCTCCTAACAAATCAATGTATCAACGTTACTGTCGGAATTTATTTTACTGTTGATGAAGACTATTGGAGTGGTTCCATTCGCTGCAAAAGCGCTTAAAACTATCACCAAATTGACGTTTGGAAAATATTTCTTTGAACTTTTGCAGAGCATACGAACAATAATGAAAACCATAAAAACCATCAAGATTGAACTTTTTTCGTCGGAAAAATGACATCTGTCCATTTTTCCAGAGAAATGTATTTTTTGGCAAAGTCAACTTTTTTTCTCTAATGTTGACTTGTATAAAGTGGATGTGATACTAATTTTTCATAAAAAAGATGAGGATATCTATTTAAAACATTTTGAACATGGTAGATTAAAATTTTGTCTAACTTCATTTGCAGTTTCTTTCTTCTGGACAAGCTCTCCCGACAATTATTCTTTTCTGTTGACAAGTGCAAACTTCTGGCCTCCCAGTTCGTTTTTTCATGCAATATATTATAGGATTATTTAGAAAATTATAAAATACTGATTTAGATCTCTTGATTCTTTTTTTAAATTTCCCATCCACTTAATCCTCATTCTTGAAAAACAACAATTTTCCCTTCTTTCAGAATCAGAAAGATGTGTTCCTTTGGGAAACGTTCATGATGAAAGTTGACGAAAGTTGAATTTTCGTTCACAAACCAATATTTTTTATCCCGATTGTCATTTTCTAATTTCAAAGTAATTACGGAATAAAAGACAATGCCATACGTTTTTCCAATATGGTTTCGATTTAAAAATCAAAAAGTAAATTTTAACAGGTTTATATTTGGAATTTTCATTAGTTTGCACAAGAAATATTTTAATTTTGATTCTAGTTTCGCTTCAAAAATTTGCCCACAATTCCGTAAAAAAATCCAATCTAGAATTAGCAATTTTTCACGTGGTCCTTATAATTTTTCGCTCAATCTATGACTGACTATTGACTCTCAGCAGCTTCTAATGTCTTTAATTGTAATTAAATTGCGAAATAATTCAAAGCTTAATAATAAATTAAACAAAAATTTAAAAGTTAGCAATTTCGAAATAAACTCTTACTTAATTTGTGCGTAAAAAAATATGTAGAAATATAAATGCATCGTTTCCAGCCTATTAATCTCAAAGCTATATTACGGACTAGCCACTCAAAAGAAGAAGTAGACAAATAGTAGAAGAAGTAGTAGATTAGTAGATTAGTAGAAGAAGAAGCAAATGCAAATAGCTATACAATATGATGTAACAGATATAATTTAAAGATATAACATTTACTTACAAAATTTGAAGTTAAAATACATAAAACTTTCTTGTGTTTTGAATATGCATACAGCCTGTTTCAAAATAATGTATTAGAAATGAAAGGGCAAAACAATTAAACAACGCTGATGCAATTACTTACAAAATATGATGTACGGTTAAATTTCTAAATTTTTAAAAAAATATTAAAAGATAATTTATTTAATTGTTATTTTAGCACATTCAGAAAAAACAATTGAATAATCATGCATAAGGAAGCATTCAATTTTTTTATTCTGATAAAAACCGTTTATAAACTGCTTTCACCTAATACAGTTAAACAACTAGAATTTTATCACACCAACTAGACTATCCTAATGAAGCCACTTAGTTCCCTGTAGCTGGATACATATACAATTATTTTCAAATTATTCCTTATCAGTTCTGTGGTTTTAGGAAAGACAAGATAATTAACATTTTTTTTAAATTGAGTTTGGTCAAATTTAGTTTTGTTTCAGCACTAACTATTTTCAGTTAGCTCAGTGATAACCATGAGTAATGAATTAATCTTGACTCTATGAAATAACAAGAAAATCTATACACATACAGAAGAATAGAACTTTTTCTAACTTGAACTTCTCATAAACTTGAAAATGCCAATTAACTCATTGCTTTAAAAGAATCTTAAAATCATAAAGTTTTCGTTTACAACAAATCTCATAAACTATTTTCCGATCGTATTCGAACTAGTTGAAATCAGTAATATAATTGAATCTAGTTGAAATTTGATAACAAAATCGAATTGAATCTATAAGAAAATACTAAGAAAAATAAGTTACTTTTTGTTTAAAAAAGTTAAGATCTGTTACAACCTAAAAAAGATACACCTGTAAATTCTGTCGATAACTATAATATATATATATATGTACTATATATATGTATGTGTGTGGGGGTGGGTGAGGGGGAAGGCATGAGAATATGAAAATAAGGAATTCTTCCAAATAAACAATATTATATTAAACAATAACTTTACACAAATAAGGACGATTCACATAGCATAGATAAGGACAATACAAATAATAAATTCTAAAGAGTTCATGATAGTATTTGATCTGTACCTGCACGTTAACTATTACGATTTGGTGAAGAAAAATATAAATGATTGAGTATGTTATTTTTGGATATATGAATAATATCCTAATAAATAACATATTCCAGTAATAAAAGACGTTCATGATAAGAATATTAATTCACCCATACTGTAAGTGAATATACACTATTGATGACAGGCAGGATCCTCCTCCGAGCACTTGGAGCATCAGCTAGGGTGGCTCGTCTCAGAAGGAACAATATGCTCGTAACCAAATATCTTCGGTAATATGTTCACTAATGAAAAAGATGGCAGAATGAATCACTACTCCCCTCCTAGAAGAAAAAAAAATGTTCGTGTTTCCATTTTCTGTCCCAATGAATGGACTTGGGTCACTTTGACTGGAGAGATGGTAGGGTCTCTTTTTTTTCCGTAAGCCTCTTACATGACGATCCTCGTCTTGGCGGAAGAAAAATATACCATTCTCAGCTCCCAGAAATGGACATAGGGCAGCTATGACGGATAATAAGATAATAACTTGTCTTTCCTATGGCCTTATTCTCTTCTCCACGTCAATAATCTTCTAGTGCCCTCTTGATATCCGGATGGATATCTTAAGCTTCCACAACTAGGGAGCAACTGCAAATTGATAGATTGATATATTGAAGAGGAATTGTATTGATAAATTGATGTATTGAAGAGATAGTTATTTACGTGAAATGATGGTTAAAATTTTTGATTGCTGCGTTTTCAATAAATTTGTGAAATAATTGCTCTATCTGCGCATTAAAGAACACCGTATGGAAGGAAAGCATTTTAAAAATAAAGCGAAAAATGTTTAAAATGCTTCATTGCAAACGCAAGATTTGAACGTTCAGTTAATTTTTGTAATTGAACTTATATTACTGAGTTTAAAAAATGTTAAATACCAGTAAAAATTAAATATCACTACGTTTTAAATTTAAGCTACCACATTTTGAATATCTCTCTTAATTATTTATTAGAATAAAAGTTAGAGTGTAAAAGAGCTCTAATCTTGCTTAGGTTGAAATAGCATCAAAGCGAATTAAAAACATTAAAAAATTTAATATATTATAATGAAAGATAATCTTTGTCAGCCAGTACGTAAGTCAGCATACCATTTCAATTTACAAAACAAGTTGAAATTGCATACTGACTTGGAAGAAGATATGCCAGCAAATTATTTAAGCGAATAAAATGTTTTTATGATTAAAATTTTGAACAAGTTAATATATCGTTTTGGATTCAAGGAGATTGTCAATTCACAATGCAGAACTAGGGGGATTCTCAAACTATGAATTAACAGTAGTTATATTATCGTAGAATTAGTAACATTAGTAGTTTAGTAATAGTATTAGTAATGTTGAGCTTTTTTACTAATGTTGAATTTGCTTGTCTATACAGAAGAAAATTGTGATTCTTTCCTAAAATTACACGCACTTTTGGAGATATTTTTGGAATTAATCATGCACCAGTGAACGCCATTCAAGAAAGTCGTGAGCTCATAGCCAAACATAGAGGTCAAAACGTCGTTTTGTCAGTCAGCGTGATCAAATTGTTGCAAGATCGTCAGAACTGTGCAGCAGCAAGAGTATTATTTTCGAAGGTTGTATTCGTTGCAAAGCTATAAATAACAAGTTAAAGACACACTGAATAATTTGCCATGCTGAAGTTCTGATTTGCCACTTTTTTCAAAAATACGAATGTTACAATAGAAACAAAGTAGCAATTATTAAAATTTTACAAGTCCAATTATGGATATTTTTAATTATTCCTTCACAGCATTCAAATTATGTCTTAATATGATACATGTTTTATGTAAATAACTTTCTTCTTAATTTCATTTTCCTTCATTTCTTGAATGAAGGAATTTATGTTAAAATTCTTACAAAAAATAATTAAACAAAAGTATTGATGAAGTTTAATTTCTTTCTTTCATTGATAAAGAAGAGACCGACATTCATCAGAATGTAATTGAGTGTCTCTAATCAATTACAGAAAAAAAAAGTTCCTCCTGGATGCCGTCTTCAAGAAAACGATAATTGTCACTGACACCCCTCTCCTAACGAAACCGTAGTGAGCGCAAAGCGAGCCTAAATAAAACCACCCGGCCATTGTATTCGTCTTCTCTTTTGATTCACTACGACTGTAACTTATAGCCGAAAAGTTAATCGATCACAGCCTAGGAGAAAATTCGATAAGTTAATTCCTTACCACCAAACATTCCAGAGACTGCGATATTGAGAAACATCGCCAACAGTCGATCATTTTGAATGATTCTAATCTCGTTTTTTTTTTTCTTTTTTTAACAGCCTATCTTCCGTTCTGCAAGAACTTGCTTCTTAAAACTCTGTCCTACTGGCACTGCAGTCATAATTTCACGCCAAATCTTAACAAAAGAGTTGATTTATTGGTGTAAGCGATACGATAACGTTATTTTCATTTCCGATTTTTCTAGAGCCAAGAATCAATGATGTTGATTATTGACGTATGTTCAGGCGTTTATTTTTCAACTACTTTCTTAGCTAACTTGCGCTAAGCTTCGGTTAAGCTTGTTTTGAAATTTGTGCTTTAAAAGTTTCACAGCGCAGAATGTTTTTCCTTATCCATATTAAAAAGTTCTAGAGTGTAAGTTCTAGTTATAGTTATACTCTGAGTTATCTAAAATACGCTCGATAATTAAATGTGGATAAAGTATGGAATTATTTGCTTGTCTTGTGTGCAATATCTTCAATTTTCTGAGTTCATTATTTTTTTTCCAAATTTATTTTTTATGTAAACTATAGAACTCTATTTAACTTTTAGTGTCATTTTATTGGTGCTGTTAATGGTAGCGCGCATACACACACGAAGATTTAACCCCACTCCGATGCCCCTAAAGGGGCATTTATCGGTTAATGGTTAAAGTTGGAAGACAAGACAAATAGAAAAAAGAGAAAAAATAGCAAATAGCAGCAAAAAAGAAGGGAAAAAACAAAACAAAAAAACCCAAAAGCTGAAGGGGAAAAAAATTTCGATTAGTTAGGGCATTGACTAGAAAGTATCCAGAGCTAATTGGTCGAGTTTAGTAGTGGTTAGTGCTCACCATTTCATTATTTTTTTCATTTTTTTCATTAAAATTACTTCGAACGAAATCAGGAAAATTACGATTTCCTCTTATTCTTCTGGAAAATTAATCAGGTTGGTAGCCTTCTGTTTCAACTAAGGATTCTTATAGATAGATCTCTTCCAGGCTATGAGAAATTCTAGCTTTGGTTGTTCAAAGGGGTAGGATGGGGTAAGCGGACGTTCTATTGCATAGTGCCCCACTATTCCAACTCCTCCACAGACACATGTGTTGTCAGTAGCCAGGCAGAAACGTTTTAGATACGCTTTAAAGGGGCCATGCTCTGTAAAGAAGAGGATTAGCTGCCTATTCCATTCTAAAGGTTTGAATGAGACATCCGGTAAAATTTCTTTGATTAATATTCCTGATTTTGGATTGTGATGATGCCAGTAGTGTTGCCAGTCCTTCTTAATTTGTGTTTTAGCTTTAAGCTTGAAGAATGAATGTGGAATTTTGATGTTGAAAAATTGACCCTTATTAGCCTCTTTAGCTAAGTTATCTGCTTGTTCGTTTCCATCAACGTTATTATGTGCTTCAATCCATGAGATTTGGAGGCCATTATGATTATTAAGTAGATTTTGGATGCCCTGTATAATCTGGTGAACGGTATTAAAATTCTTAAACGCTATTATTGTTGAAAGACTGTCTTTCCATATTGTAGTTTGGCAGGTGATTTGTTGTTTTATGGCGTGAGTGACCTTCCATTAATGTTTTGCTTCCTCCTGAAATACTGTGTTGTAGGAATTAAGTTTCAATTGTGTAGTCGATGTGACTATGCCATCTTGATATCGTACAATTGCAGCACCCGTTCCTTAACCCTACTTAGATCCACCTGTAAATACATTTATTATTATAGTTAATCGGACTTATTTAATGAATATAAAATTATTTGTCTTTAAGTTAAAATTCGCAGGGTGGATGTCACAAAATTAGATTTTTTTTTTTTTTTTGTCAATTTGTATGGAGTGAAAACAGGTGTCACCTATTATTGTAGAGAAATTTTTATTTCTGACGAGGTTGATTCTAATTGCCTCCTGCTGAAGGGTAATGTATAGTAGAGGTATTGCCAGAATAACCTGAAGGACATTTGTGGGGGATGAAGATAGGCACCACAAATATTCAGCAGAAATTTTCTCTGAATGCTATCTAGTAATGGTAGAGCACATGGTTGAAAAATTTTATTTTTGTTATACATTTTTTATGAAGCAGAGCTAAGTTACTCCTCATATATGATTGCCCAGGTCACTGGTGCTTATAGAGGCAAAATTTTCCTTTACTATTGCTGCATAAAATTAATTTTGATAGTTTCTGTATTGTTTTAATTTATTTTCTTTAATTATTTCTGTTTCTGAAATAAATATAATGTCGTTTTGTGTTAGTTGTAGGATCTACTTGGGTAAAAGATGGTCACAATTGATAAAATATTAAAACCAAATGAAAACTTAAAAATTCCAACTATTATTATAATTTAATCAAATTTTTTTTTTTACTTTTATCAGTTTTAATCTGTTTGGATATTAAAAGTTTCAATTCTTTTTTTAATAATCTTCATTCAATCTACGTTTAGCCGTTGAAAGTTTATAATAAGAAATTTTTTTTTTTAATTTTCGTTCTTTCAAGCAGTGCAACAATTCATTAAACTTTTCCTGTAGTTTCTGTTTATTAAATTTTTTTTTCAATCAAAGCAACAGTTTTTTAATATTTCCTAAATAATTTTAAGTTTCAAATTTGACAGAAAGAATTAAATTCTTATAAAAACCTTTTATGATGAAGTAAATTGGTTACAGGGCAGGGCTCGGAAAACCGCCCGGTGGTCAAAAATTCCTCGCGGACAACAAATTTCTCGAATCCGACGTTCGCGCGGACGGCCATTTTCCCGTTAAAGTTCGTGATACATTTTCAATTTTTGTTATCTTGCAAGATTCTATCGCCTCACTTCTATAATGACCCTCTAATCTAGAAATACAGCAACATACTGCGCTTGGGGGAATTGATGTTTTCTCTGTCTGGGAGTACTGCAGCGGATGAAAGGAGCTTTTCAGTAATGAACTTGCAAAAAAATACATAACGTACTGGTCTTAACAAGAAGCGTTAAACGCAATTATGAACATCTACCTAAATGGAAAACCCCTTTCAGATTTCTGAGCACAAGCCTCTGTAAATCATTAGATTGATTGTGGAACTGGCAAACGTCATATTTGATTCATTTAAAAAACGCAGTACCCTCGGACAAATTGACATTCCAGATAACTTGACCTTTGTCATTTAAATTATTTCATATAAGAAATAAATTATTTCATATAAGAAATAAATTATTTCATAAAATAAATACTAGGTTACTATTAGTAACCTAGTATTTCTTTTATTACTATATAATGTAATCCTAGTATTTGTAATCCTAGTAACTACTAATTCATTGTGCGTTGTATATGATAAATGTTTGTAGTAAATAAGAGAAAATTATATATTTATTTATTTAGAAGTGACGGGTTAGTTTCAAAGGAGGACGGGTACATTGTTGGACAAGCTGTCCTCAGGGACGGTTAAAATTTCCGAGTTTTTTCGAGCCCTGTTACAGGGTAACTCTTACCAGGGTCACGGTGGAGCAATACTCAGTCATTCAGGTTCCATTTTAGAGATAAAGCTTTATATATTTTAAAGAGCATTACACAATGCAAAGATGTATACTTTTTCATTGAGCAGACTCGAACAAAACTGAGTAACACAAGTTAAGAATTGCATTTTTATATTGTTTCCTAATATTAAAAAATAGACAAAACTTTACACTCATGAGGGCCAAAGAACTTACAAACTTATTGAAAGAAATGCTTTTAGCTTCTCCATTTATATTTTGGATTATTAAATGAAATCAGTCCTTTTTTTTTCTTTCTTCTGTTGTTGGAAGCCACAATGGACAAATAAGATGAATTTATTCGAAAATGCTTTGTAAATCATACCATTCAGAGTTCTTAGTTTACCAAAATTTTATTCCTCCATAAATCATTCACCTAATGGTAACACAGACTCAACTTTGCAAAAAAGAGAGAGAGAGAAAAGAAACGAAACAAAAATCTAAATCTGGATGAAGATTGGAATTCATCTGAGATTGGAATTCAAATTAAATATACATCACTAAGATCTCCAATTTCCTGTTCGGTTCTTGTAAAAGCTAAAAAGAAAAGGAGAATAATTCATTTTATAATAACTAAATCTACTAAAAGAAATGCCCAGCTATTCCTATAATTATTTACAGTTTGAGAAAAATAGAGTCTCTTCCATTTATGTTGCATGAATTTTAGATGATTTTTTTGTACTGTATGCTTATTTTAATTCTTCAATCATTAAGTGAAAGTAAATAATAACAAATAATTATGATTTTATAAATTAAATTTTATCTTGGTTACATATGAAAAAATTGCTAAAACAACAAAGAATTAACGCGTAGAAACAAAGACTCAATGTGTTATTTTCACCTCATCTTAATTTTTCTGATGAACAGCCTATTTAAATAGTGCATTTGAAACAATTGAGTTCGTCTCCATATGTCTTTATCTTTGAGCTCAGAATACATGGTGAATATTAGGTGAGTCAACGTTGCTCTCACAGCAAGTACAGAGAATGAAAGAACATCTATGCCTTTTCCGGAATTCAAACCCAGGAACTTTCTGATGTGTGGTCAGGTCCTGGACAACAATCTGGTTGTCTCATTTTGATTATTTAAAAATAAACAATATTGACAGAAAATGTAGTTCGATGCAATTCATTTGATGATGATTCATTCAACTGGTTTCATTACTGAATTGAATTTATTTTCAAGCAGTTTACAAGCCAAGTCTATCCTTCTCATCTGAACTTAGAATATGCTATATCGCCATTGGTTGCTTTAATAAAGTCTTTATTGCTTGGAACAGTTAAGATTGAATCAAAATTTTGAAACAAATGTTTTTAAGATTAAATTGGTTTTGATATTATCCATATGGTTTTCCTTAATTTTCAATAAGATCCTTATTATCTGCTTTTGGATCAGATTTATTTCGTAAAAAAAATAAAAATAACTAAAGATACCATTTTAAGACATATTTAAAAAAATATTAAAGAACTTTTGTTTTCGAAAAATTAAAAAAAAAACTAAAATCCAAATATGAAAACATCTAAACCAAATTAAAATAGAAACCATTCAAAACTTGTAAGTTTACGTCCTTTATTATTTATATAAGACTATATTTTAGTAAAGTAGATTAGTTTACTACTTTAAACGATAATTTATAATATTTTTAGACCCTGCAGTTTAGTTTTTGAAAACATATTTTAAATTATAAATTATAATATTTATATTTATGCAACCTAATTCTTATTTAACATATCACTTATAGCAAATTTTAGAATTTTAATTTACATGACAAATCCTAAATTTTTATATTTCTTATACTCTTCCAGGTAAGCTATGAATCCGCTATGAATTTTTTAAAATTTCAATTTCAGTTCTCTAATTGCATTTATCTGAAATATTATATATTGTATTTAATTCTATAGACGCCCGGTGGCTCAGTGGTAGCGCTTCGCGCTCCCGTGCCGCAGGTCCTGGATTCGATCCTCGGGCCGGGCAAGGCTGACTCAGCCTTTCATCCCTTCAGTGGGTCGATAAATGAGTACCAAGCATGCTTAGGAACTAAACACTGGGGGTTTTGCGTTCGGCTGACCACCTAACCGGAACATCTGCTTCTTCACCCCAGAGCCCAAGGTCAAGAAAACTGAGATGGGCACAGTAGGTCTTGGCCCTCTATGGGCTGTCACGCCACTGAGTTTAGTTTTTTATATATTATCATATATTGGCTTTGTTATCGCATTAAACCACAACTATATTTTTATAAAGGATTTCTCTTGTTAGTATTTGAATTTTCTGTACTTTTTAATATAAATTTTCTTTGAATTTTTGATTAATAAGTAAAATCATGCAAGGATTTTGTAATTATAAATTACGTCACAATATTATATCTATTAAGGTAGTGTAGAAAAAAATAAATTCATGAAATTATTTGAAAATGAAATTTTCATTGAAAGTTATTTCAATATTCTGATTTTATCATATTTAATTTCAAACTCGACAAGCATCCTGCAGCATTTCAAATATTAGTCAAAAGTACAAGTTTTAATTAATCTGTAAACATATTTATTTCCATTAAGCGAAAGCGTTTTGAGATAATTTCATTTTCCGTTGCTTGGATAGTTTTGAAATTTCCGTGAATTAAACGCTAAACACTTTCTATGGCTGCTTTTCAAAATTTTCTCGTTATTTTAAGATATCCTTTTCGTTTCAATTGCATCCAACGATGCTTTAAAATATTTTAACTGAATGCTATTTTCTCAACGGAATTTATCAATGGTCCTCTAAATTTTCTAATCAGTTTATAAATTACTGCAACAAATTGAGAAATAATGAATCTCACCAGATCAGAATCAGGAGAACATTAAATTAATCTTAAATTAAAAATCTGATTTTCATCAAAACATTTTAGGAATAAACCTCGCTATCAGAACATGTAAATTAACGTTAAATTAAAAATCTAATTTTTATCAAAACATTTTAGATAGATACCACACTATCAGAATAGGTGAATTGACATTAAATTTAAAATCTAATTTTTATCAGAACATCTTAGAGAGATACCTCGCTATCAGAATATGTAAATTTATGTTAAATTAAAAATCTTATTTTCATCAAAACATTTTAGGGATTTACCTCACTATCAGAACAGGTAAAATAATATTAATTTAATAATCTAATTTTTATCAAAACATTTTAGATAGATACCTCCCTTTTAAAATGAATTAACTTTAAATTTAAAATCTAATTTTTATCAGAACATTTTAGGGAGATACCACACTATCAGAATAGGTGAATTGACATTAAATTTAAAATCTAATTTTTATCAAAACATTTTAGAGAGATACCTCGCTATCAGAATATGTAAATTTATGTTAAATTAAAAATCTTATTTTCATCAAAACATTTTAGGGATTTACCTCACTATCAGAACAGGTAAAATAATATTAAATTAAAAATCTAATTTTTGTCAAAACATTTTAGATAGATACTTCACTTTTAGAATGAATTAACTTTAAATTTAAAATCTATTTTTTATCAGAACATTTTAGGGAGATACCTTGCTATCAATCTATGTAAATTAACGCTAAATTGAAAATCCAATTTTTATCAAAACAGTTTAAAGAGATACTACTCCATCGAAAAAAATTCTGAATACACTTAGATGATCAAAACGAGGCAAGTTTTTTAATATTATTTTAGAAATTCGTATTACTACCATTTTTTTAAAGCTTTTTCAGGATTTTGGAAGAAGTGTTAGGTGCATCTTATTGATAAATAAAATAGTATATAAATAAGATTAATGATAAAAATTGCTAAATAAAGTTCAGAAATGAAATAGTATTAAATAAAGTTCATAAAAGAAATGCCCTGGGAGGATCAAAAAAAATAACAATTGGTAGCAAATTGGTTTTGCTCTACTCAAGATTCTATTAAGCCTAACTCAAGATTCTGGTAAGCCTAAATGTATATGAAAAAAATACTTAAGTTTCAATTTAAATATGAGAATATAATTTTGCACGAAAATATAGCTACACTAAATACAAAAATTAATCTGCTGCTCTTTTAAAAATGACTGAAAAATTAATATTAGTTAGTTCGTCACAGAACTAATAAATATAATGTTTCACGCGTTAAATTTTATTAAAACATCAAGCAAGACTGTTAAACTATTCTACTGATAAATATTATGAAAACACGAACTTTATTTACAGCAACTCTGTCTTATTCTATGCTTAAAAGATAGAAGCATAATAGGAGCAGAATAACTTTTTGAATTTAAATCGGGAAAATATTGAAATTGTAATTTAAACTTTTAAATTAGACTTTTGTAAATGCAAATTCGTAACATCAACATTGAATATGAATTAACTTTAACCAACGATAACATGTCTTTTGGGATATTAGTAATTCTACATATATATAGATTCACAGACACATTTCTTACAAAAAGATAAAAATTCGTTACATTATTCTTAGCGTTAATTTACTTAACCGTATTTCCCCTTTTTCGAAAAGCGGAAATTATTTATTCCATATATATTTTTTGCATAGACCTTAAATAAGTTTATCTTTTATATAACAACATGTTTCACTTTATTTATTATTATTATTTTTTTTTTTTTTTGTATAACAAGTAAATATTTCAAAGAAATTCTTTTGCATAAAAAATAATATTTAAAATTTACGTTATCTAAAATATCCAATTATGTTGTCATAAATTATGTAAATCCATAGCATGTTTTTACTTTCTTATTAAAAATATACAAATTAAATAAAAAATATCATATTCGAGTTTGAATTTAAATATTTTATCAATGCACGGCAGAATTTTGATTACATTTTCTGAATTGGAAGTTTTGGTGGCAACATTCTCGAATGACATAACTTTTCCTAAAATTAGTTATTAACTTATGTTAACTAGTTTGGAAAAGTGGATTTAATGTATTTCTTTTAACTATTTAAATTGACAAAATTTATTAATTCTAAACATATTATTTTTATTTTCCTTAAAAACGAATGTAAGAGAGTTTAAAAATAATAGCGAAAACATAAATTTTAAATTCTAATTTTAATTTTTCCTTTTTTATTTCTACTATCTATTTGAAAATAAATATATTAATATGTACCGATTCGGATTAAGCAAATGATCAGAGAGAGTTGTATTTCAATGATTACTTAAATCAAAGTACCCTTTCCTACCATAAGTGCGTTGATGACGTAACATCTAATTTAATTGATGCATAGCAAGTCATATTTACATTATTATTAGGATATGTCTAGGATAGATGGCCATAGTTTTTTCAAACTGATATATAAATTACTAATTATAGAGTTACAAGATGTGTTTCTGAGAACGAATTGTAAGAAAAAAAGTTGAATGAAAATTTTTTTAATATACTAAAGGAAAGTTATAATATAGAAAATAACAATTTTTCATAAAGTTTACCATGGATAGCTTGTGATTAAGTTGCAAAGAAGGAATTTTATAATCCATAATAAGTATTTAATAAACAGAATCTAATGAGCAGTGCGTAAAATAGAAAAATGGACCACTATGCATAACTTTTTATCTAATGATAAAATCTTCACGTTCTAATGCTCAATTTTAATGGTTCGGGGGAGGGACCTCAAATATGTAAATTAATTAGCGCAGACAATATTTAAAGTTACGAAATCAGACACAGAAACCTACTTTCTCTGAGCAAACATACTTTTTTCGACGGATTCGGATTTCTGACCCTCAACATATCTCGAGAACTTTTTAAGGGGATTAAAAAAATTTTGTACACAATTATAAAATCCGTTTTTCCAAAGATAATTCCATGAAAAATATATCTTTTAGACTAAATTTATTATTATTATTTTATTTATTAATAAATGAAAATATTTTAAATTGTAAGGTATAAAATTGTTTACGTCATTTTAAGGAATGCAATTTTAAAGGTCAAAAAACAAAATTTGAACGAAAACGGTCGAATAGTTTCTGAGAATTCAAACTTTGAAAAAGTCGAATTTTTAAACTTCTCAAAAACTATTAGACTGATTTTGCTCGATTTTTTTTATTTTCCATGTAAAAATATATTCTTTAAAGCAATGAATTTGTATGCCTTACAAATCAAACTTTTTTCGACTATTATTAAATAAAATAATAAAAAGTAGTAAAAACTCAACAAAAGTTATTTTTTGCTAGGAATTACCTTTAAGTGAATGAATTTTTTATGATTGTATGCAAAAAATTTCCAATTCGCTTAAAAATTTCTAGAGATATGGCGAAACATGCAAAAAGTAAAATTAACATTTAAGGGTCCAAGCTTTGAATCGCTTTCCTGACCAAAGTATGGGAACCATATTTCCCAGATTGCGGCAACTCCTTATATTTTAGTGGTCGAAAATCCGAATTCGTCGGGAAAAAAAGTATGTTTATTCAGGGAAAGTACGGTTTTGTGTCTAATTTCGTAACTTAAAATATCGCCTGCACTATATAATTAGCATTAGGTCACCCCCTCGAACCTTTAAGATTGAGTCTTAGACGCGAAGATCTATCTGATCATTAAATAAAAAATTATTCAGGGTGGACCGTTTTTTTTTTTTTTTTTTTTTTTTTTTTTTTTTTTTTGCGCACAGTACAGATTCAGTTCATCACTTTCGAAAAAATGTAGCCTACTTTTAACAAAGTTTTTAAATGTTTGTACGTGTTTAAAGGAGCCAAAGCATGCGCCTTGGGTATCATATCGGGTGATCATTTTTAGTAATATTGTACTTTTCTCTACGGTCAAAACACGTATCTTAATCATTTTTAGAGTCTCAAGAATCAGATAAATTCAAAGTTATTTTATCTTTTTCGCTCTTGGAAATGCCTTGTGTTTTGATCTCGAGTTGTGCCTTAAAATGTGCCTTAAAAATCCGACTATTTGGGGGGGGGGATATAATCTGGGTATTAAAAAACAGCAAAATACTTAATTGAAGATAAATATTTGACTTCCAAATAATATCAAATATTTCCTATGCAACTGTATCTGCTACTATCTGCGAACAAATATCGAAAATATTTGAATTCATCTGAACTATTTCCTGTGCAACTACATCTGCTACAATCTGTTAGCAAATATCGAAAATATTTTTATTGCCCATCTTTTCTTTATAGACATCTAACCAGGACTTTTATTATTGAATTCTACTCTCACTGAATATTTTTTTGCTGTGAAAGTTTTAATTTACTGCGGATTAATCGTGTTTTGAACGACATCTTTATGCTAATTTAAATTATATAAAATAAAATAATTTTGACATACTTATTAATATATTTAATGTTATGCGATAAATTTCAATTGTAATTTTATCAAAATACTTTTGAAGTCTATCTACATTTTAATAAAATTTTGTTTACTACCTAGGTGAGTTACATGATTCATAATCTTTTTGCTCATTTTGATTACTTTATCGCTGCCTTTAAAAGATAGGTTTGTATATTTTAATATCGAATAAATCAATTTTTATACGAAATATATGATTAAAAGAATTTAATGGTTTTATGTATCCTCTGAGACGAACTTATGAAAAATAAAAGACTACTAGTTTTTTAAATTATTTATGTGATAGCGAAGTAAGATCATATTGACAATTAATTGAAAATTTACAAATTAATCAATCTAAAACTTTAAAAGCAATTAGTAATAAACACATGCTTAGTAATGTACGCAAGGTTGAATGTATAACAAAATTAAGGTAAAATTGAAGATTAGGCACACAATTTATCATGTGTTCCAAAAAAGAACGACGATTTGAAAAATCAATTAAAGTTAAATGAAAAAACTCACGTTTTTTTGTGCCCTGTTCAGAAAACAAGATACTTTATTATCAAAAATTTTTTGAGTTAGTAACAAAATTTGCAAGCAGATGGCACCGTTTATCGGGTTAACAATAAATTAATGTTTTCTTTTGCGTGTCGTACCATTTCAATTAACATATTTATATAAGTGCGTCTGTGAATTTTGTCCTCAAACTGCGTCACAATAATGCTACAAATGTTGGCCATTTCGAAAACATTGTTTTATTCTTTTCCATCATTACAAGATCAATCATCGAATTTTGTAATCATCAAACCCAAATTTTGTAATTGCTTTTGAAACTTGGTGTAAACAATTGTCAAAATTTCTAAGTAAAACACTGCGAATCATAAAGTTCTATGCGTTTAACTTAAATAGATTTTTCAAATCGATAGTCATTTTTGGCACATGTGATGAATATCTATATACGCGTGTTTAGCTTGATAAAAAGATACTACTTAGAAGAAATATTATCTAACGATTGAATAGGTTATTTCCATTGTAAAATGCTTTGCATTTTCTCATCAATGTAAGTTACTTTTTATAACTTCGAGCACCGATGGCATAGTGGTTAAAATTCTCTGAGCTGTCATTATGAAGAGCTGAGGTCATATACCTGACAGGGTTTAGAAGTCCACAAAGTTTCAGATTTGGAAGTGGTACCTTGTCTTGGAAGTAAAGGCAACCACTGCGCAATGCTAATCACATTGCCACCATCGTGCTATTATAATAAAAAAAATTGAGCTTTGAATTCCTTAACACCATGACCTTCTTTTCCAACAAAGTGCTGTTGCAAAAGTGTCTTTTCAACTTATTCCTTCATTAATAAATATCTTCGCTACCAAATTTTGTGAACATGAAGAAAAAAAATTTAATGCTACAATGGATTTTGTATAAATAAACTTTTGATTGCTCTTATTTAAAAAATTCTAAATACATATTTAAGTTATTTAAAAATTATTTTTAAGGATTTTCATAACAAGTCAGTCATAGCAATCCTCAGTCCGTATTTTCCAGAGGTTGGCAAAGACCTCTTATTTAACTTATTTAAAACCTTTTATCGATTAACTCCTACCACTGAATTAAAGTAAATTCTTTTTTGTCTCGATGGCTGAGAACCACTACTTTTAACTCTTTCCTGATAGAAGACGAGGAAGATATATTTTTATACGATCAATAGATTTACCTTTATTTGTTTGTTTATTCGCAGAAAGATATAGACTTGAAAATGTTGGAGCTAGACTAGAAAATGCAGGCACCAACCAACGATGCTTTTAAGAAATCTGTGCGTATGATTTCAAGCTATCCCCCCCTCCCACACACACACCAATGAAATACTCGGGTAAAAGAGGGTTAAATCGATGGCGGAAGGGAAAAGAGATGTTGTTCTACGTAAGCGGCAAAGATTTATTTTCGCATTGTTAATGTTTTAAAGAGAAGCAGGGTTGAAAAAAAATGCAAGAAAAAAAAACATAAAAGCAATTCTCGATAATATTTCGTTTCCATGATCTTATAAAGAAGGTTATTTTTAAGAATAAATAAGATAAAAGCTTATCGAATTGAATTTTTTTTCTAAACATTTTTTTTTTTTTTTTTTGTTTTGAAAATTTTTAAAGGGTATATATATTTTTTTTTTTTATTCTCTCCAGTTTTCACGATATTTTGTTTAAATGCGAATTGAATTTTTTTGAAAGAAACTAGGAACTTTATAAAAATATTCTACCGTCGCTCTATGAAAATTGAATTTGGAAAAAACTTTGTTTTTCAATTATTCATTTCGTACATGCTCTATTTTTAAAACACAAAAACTTTTTTTTTTTTTTTTTTGCAAGAGTTGATATCTTCTTTTGTGTGAGTCCGAAGCTTTGGTTTTTAATCTTATTATTTTTACTTCGAGTATGTTCTGTTTTGAATTCTATGCTACAAACACAATTTGAAAAAAAAAAAAAAAAAAAAAAAAAAAAGACACTATTGCAATTTTTTTCTGAAAGAAAGAACAATTCCATTTTGTTTCTATTTCTTTTGAACAGTTTTATTTTATTCTATTTCTTTTAAGCAGTTCTTCTTTGTTTCGTTCATCGAGTTGGAAATTTCTGAAAAATTAAATATTTCGAAGTATTTGCGACAGCATGTTTTCATTTGCGTAGCGTATTCAAAGTTTGTGCCTGTGCACAAATATTCATTGCGCGCAGCTGCATCAGATAAATAAACATTGATTGCCTTTACTATGATTGATTTTAAACAAATACTGGATCTATTGTAAGCCTATTGAATAATCTGGTTCTTGGCGAACAGTTGCCAATATTATGAACACCGGGTTCATTTGAAAAATCTCGAGGCATTTCTAACCTGATACATTACAGTATCACTGTAGTGATAACACAGTACATTAAGACTAATTCTGAAGTGAATCATTCATTACTCTGTTACAGGCAGTTCCAAACACGTATTTAAGTCACTTTAAAAAAAACGTTTTTAAGGATTTTCATAACAAGTTAGCCATAGCAATCTTCAGTCCGTTTTTTCTAGATGTTGGCAAATTTGATGTTAGCTTAATTTGTTACAGGCAGTTGTAAATTATCTCAGAGTTGTATAAAGTGTTGTTAATAGCTTTTTTTAAATCTTACTGCAAAAAGCCTCAGTAAATTCATTCTTATTGAGTAGTTCTTTGTAGATTTATTTAAGGCATATAGACTGATTGAATTTTGCCCCAGTCTATATATTTACTGGAAAATCATTTTCAGGCTTTAAACAACTTAAATTACATAGAAATGAATGAAGAACGGGAAGAAATAAAATAAATATTTATAAGGAAAGTGCTATAAGGAAGTAGTTCTATAAAATTTGTAACGCGAAAATTCATAGAAAAACAAAACAGAAACTGATTGAATAGGAAATTACCCAGAAAGCATGTAACCTTACGGCAACCTTGTGTCAGAATTTTCTTTTCATTGTCACGAAAATGTTTTCACTTAAAACCTTTTTTCAATAAAGCAAAAATATTGTAGTTTCAAACCTTTCATCTTAAAAGGGTTAAAGGTTGCCTGGCCAGTGGCAAAATTTCGTAATTTTTCCATATAGTAAATAACTTCATTAAAAGTTTATTGCGATAAACCTCAGCGAACTTGATCTTATTGAGCAGTTCTTCGTGCATTTCCTAATAAGCTTAAAAGCATATAATAATTAGCCACAGTTTATTTGCTAATAAACCTACGAGCATATAGACTTGTTGTGATAATCCTAAAAATTATCAGGCAGGTTGGAAAAGTTGCGTACTAGTAAAAAGAAACCCGTCAAAAACCCATGATAATAATAGCGAAATTATAAGTTTTTGTAGCGTGTAAATAAATATCTAAACAAACACTAACTATTATATATGCATAAACATAAATAATAGCACATAATTATTACCGTTTATATTAACATTATATAGTTTAATTTTTCTTTGAGTTTTCTATTCATTGAATTATTAAAATATTTTGTTGTTATAATGGGTATGATGTTGTTTTTTTTTTAATTTTTAAGTCTTACAGCATGAATTTCATCTAAATTAAAACAGAATTGTCTAAAATAAAATTAGAATAAATCTTAAATTTTAATTCATACATTAGAATGAAATGAGAAAGGATCCTGAAGAATCTGTGCATCTAGTTATTTAAACCTAAACTAACGATGGCGTAGATAATTAGAATGCGTAAAGTTATTCCCCTGTTATTAGGATGTCTTCTTTCGTGTAGCTTTTCAATTATAAAGCTTTCAGTCTTTGTTCGATTACAGTGGTCTATCTTTTAAGAATATTTATGTAATGAAAAGATGGACACTTTCTTTCTAACATATGTTGAATTATATAAGAAAATTAATATTCAGTTTTTTGTTCTTAGTAATTCCTTTCAATGCACAATTTATTGCGTTAGCAATTTTTTTGGCAGTTTTTATCTTAGATTTTAACACAATGTTTATGATTCGATGATTTTAACTATAATTGAAAGCGTCAAAAAATGACACATGCCGAAAAGCCTTCCTTTAATAATGGAATAATTAAATTGAATTATGTGGCAATAATAGAATAATTATGGCATCCTTAATAGCAGGAAATGCTATCTTTATTTAAAAATTTGCAGCACAAAATAAATGAAACTCATAAAAAAGATTTTTTTTTAAAAAAAATATGCAATTAAATTATCTATTATTAATTAAATGAATTAACTAAATAAAAATTCAACTTAACTTCTTTTATTATTTTTAATCATTCTATAAAAAAAAAATTATAAATTTCAACCGTTATCATCTTTTGGATTAATTTCATATATTATGGTAAGGAAAAAAATTCCCTAGACTGAAATAATTTGAAATTTAAGTACTATGAAGTAGCCTAAGTGGTCAATGAAAACTTAAAAGGTTGTCAAAAACTCGTAACAACAAGAATAAACACTTATATATTCTGACAAAGACAATCGCATTTTAAGGAAGAAAAAAAAGATTCATAAAACATTATATTTAAATAGGTAAAATTATTTCTAATGATGTTTAATATTTTAGACTTTGGATGTTGAAAATTAAACTTGCACAATAAATTCATCTAAACTCGATACATTCGCGAATTTGAATAGCAGGGGCATAACTCATCAATATTATGTTTCAACGTTATCCAGTGTATAAACTGTTGCGTAATACCTATCCGTATTTGGCGTTGAAAACCCCTAAATATACTGTGAATGATTATTTTATTTCAAGTTAATTCTGAATCAAGCGTTCTTAGGGTGTGTGGGGAAAGTTGTTACTGACAATGTCAACCATCATCTATGAAAAGGTACCCCAACATAGAATCGAGTTAACATGTCTTATATACGAGTAATACTAGGGAATTGGAATTGTATTTTTGCAGTGGTAGATACACTACAGTACTCCCCTACCAGAATTATATCTGTGATAGAATTCGATGAACGGATACCACTAGTTAATTCATTGCTGTTTTGTGAGGAGAAGCCGGGAGAGATGTATTAAGACCACCGTACTTTTGCTGATAGTGAAGGCTGTATTAAGTTCACGGTCGTGGTTGCTCCTGTGTTGCCATTACCAGTCGAGTGTATGCAGGCCGAAGTTGTGCGTGATCGAGACTGAATAGCAACAGCGCGAGGAGGTGGATGATGTCTCAGTCACAAGTAGCAAGTCAACTGTTCAATGTGAACAATCCCTCAAAGTAGGCGTGTTCATATTTTAGTGGAAGTTTCTGTCTAGGCAGGCACGTTCACATCACGTCCGGGTCACCAATGTAGGGGTACCTTTACATAGATGAAGGTTCACATGGTCGATATTTACTCTCCCCACATTTAATCTTAACACCATTGTATTTAAATCTTAACACCAATAATTGAATAGGCTTACACCAATCTGCAGAGCGTTGGTAAAAAAGGTTGTATTTTTCGATGCTCCGTAAATTTGGCGAATTATTATTGTATATTTTAATTATTTAACTAATTCTTGGTTGAAATGATGGTGCGGCGAGATTTTAATGTGTAACAAATGTTTTTGGATTATTAATTTAAGTTCAAAGGCGAATACTGTAATCCCTCGTTTTTCGTCCTTAATGGGGAACAGAAATTTCCGCGAAAGCTGAAAAACCGCGAAATAGGATTTGCTCCTAGGAATTTTTGCGTATGCGGGTACACGAATGTTCAAATATGTAAACAGTATTTATATTTTACACGTTTAAGACAAAAAAATTTCTATACGCATTTACTTAAACGTACCGGTGCTAATTAATAAGGTTAATTACAAAACCATATACAGTAATAAACATTAATCAACATTGCTTTCTGAGAGAGGCGAAGAGTCTTATGCTGGAGGCGGAGGAGGGGCTCTAACTTGACTCGTAGAAGCTTTAGGCTCACTCGGAGACTCTTCTGCTGGAGGCGCTGACGGTAGAGCCGGGGGCTTTACCTTGGAAAGAAACATGGTGATGGGTATTTGTTGTCTTTGTTTTTTCTTTTCCTTCAAAATTCCCCTGTACAAGGAAATAGCCCCGTCAACTCGATTGCTGAACTCGATAGCTCGAACCACATTGTCGTCAATGTCTTGTGCAAATTTGTTGCATCGCTCTTGAAATGTTTCACAATTGTTGCAGATTCTCCAGGGTAAGCCCACGCTATTCAGTTTTTTCTTCGTTTTCTTCCTCACTTGCAGACTTTGTCATCTCAAGGAGGTCTTCATCGGCTAGTGGGTCCAAATGGCAATAGATAAGGGCGCTGGTGTCTTCTTTTGTCATTTCGACATATTCCTTATTCGCCGCCTTCTCCACCGCTGAGTTATGAACTTCTTCAGGAGTGAAGCCTGGATAGTCGTGCACCGCTTTCGGCCATAATTTCTTCCGCCTACATTATAACCAAGAGTCGCCACCAAGTTGTCGCCAACACAACACTAAAATACAGTGTGCGAGACAGTCAACATCATGGACAAGACTGACGAGATACAAAAAGAGGAGATGCTAGGTGAGGCTGCGATGATTCCCAGACAATCAACTCACATGGATAAATACTGCTCGTACTCTCCTTGAAGGATGTCGCAGCGGACACCAATCACTCGTCTTTATGAGAGCCCGTGGTATATGTACATTGAGTCAACTCATCTCTTTGTTTGACATGCATGGATCCTCCTCTCTCACGCATCAACATGAAACAACACTCCTTTCCGCAATGTGGCTGCCGACATGGTTGTATTTTTTCATTTTTGATGAATATTTTGGAAAAACCCGCGAAGCACTGAAGCCGCAAAACATGAAGCGCGAAGTGGCGAGGGAACACTGTAATTGCCATGGTGTAGAATATTGCAAAAATGGAGAATATATGAAGTGTACTTCTTTACAGTGTAGACAATATCAAAAAGCTTCTTCGTGCATATGTCTCAAAGAGATGATAAAAAATAGAGATTTTATTTAATCCCTAATCCACATTATCAATTCTTGCAAGATGTTTAAACGATGATTCTGTTATGTGATACCCCTAAAAAAATATGAGATTTTATCAAAAACATTCATTATTTTAGTGAAAACATGAAATAAGAGTAAATAAGTTTAGATATTTCGGGCAAAATAATTGAGTGATTTATACTTACAATTATCGGTTATTATTAATAATTCGGTAAAAGTGTGTATGAATGTATACCGGACAATGGCATTGACATCTACTAAAAAACGTCAGTGTAGAGCAAACCGGAGGATGTCACTCACTTCTGCTATTTAATTCATTTATTGAAAATAATAAACAGCGGTTATTATAAATAGCATTTATATAATCTAAGAATTTTTTAATGGGAGGAGAGTGGTAAGTTTTAGGGGAGTGATAGCAGGTGAAACAATTACTGAGAAAAAAAGTATGGTCAAAACTACCGGAATATGGTAGAATTTACTCAGTTTCTTGCTCGATGAGAAGACAGAAAAGCATGATAATTTTTACCTAGCGTTTGGTAATGATTTTAGTAAAATTAACAGTAAAACTTTGTTTTACTGTTAATTTTACTGTTAGTTTTAAATACTATAATATGTGTTTAAAATTGGTAAATGTGGTGAAATATGCTAATTTTTTTATGATACCTTTAAGCATAGCATAGAACCTATTCATTCAGTTGAATTTTATTTTTATTTTTTTATTTTTTACTAAATGTTGTAATAAGAACTAGAACTTTGAAATCCAAAGTTTGGGTGAACCGTTACCATATGAACAGAAACCTTTATTATATGATTAGTTAAAATATACCTACATTTCTGTTTTGTTATCAGAATTAAGTTGTTGTTTTTTTTACCAGAAATGTCTTTACCACCCAAATGTTGTCAGAATTTTTTTTCCCGTGCAAGTCTGGACATGTTTATTTCATCTTTTCACTAAAACAAATTTGATCAAACACTCTCAAGGAAATCATCTTCCAGAACTGTTATTTTAACATCTATCGTAAATTGATCATCTAGTTTAGGAATATGATTAAATCTCTGCTTCTGTCATATCCCTACCACACATAAAATTTATTGCTTGTGCATTGTTATGCCTTACATTAAAACGAGCATTTAATATTAATAAAAATCAAACTTGTAACAAAATATCAGTTGCTTTGATGCTTAATCGGCAACTATTGTATTTCAACGTGATACAGTGTGTCAACAACAACCATCTTTTCCGCGTATATAATTTATAGATCTTGCATATTGTTATGCATTGTATTAAAATGTTTAAATAACATTAATACGTAGCAAGTTAGTAATCAAACATCCGTTGCTTTGATGCCAACTCGGAAATTTATTAATTCAGATTCATCAAATTACTTTATAACCGATGTGACTTTCTGCTACATTTAATAGAACGACACAGGTCTTTTGAGTCTTGCGTGATTAATTTATTCCGTCTGATATTAATTTTAATACCAAAATCAGCAAAACCAAATTTCTTCCTCATATAATAAAATAAGTTGAAATGGCATCGAATAGGGATTTTTACTTTATCCCCATCCGTTTGATTCTGGTTCACCCAATTAATTTACCGGTGGCTTACTCTCTTAGTAAATTAAATTAAGCATTCGTGCGAGGTTTGCATGTGTGATTCAACTGAGCAGGGATCCAAAATGCCGAAAGGTTAGGTATTTCTAATTGAATTTTGAAGAATGTTTAACCAAAATAAAGTGATTAAAAAACAGAAATGGAACTTATTTTAAATATCTTTTGAGACGTTTAATAAAAATGAAGGGATTAATAAAGAAATGCAAGAAAACCACTTTGTGATCCTTTATTTCGGTTTATAAGAGTTTGTTTAAAGAAAGGTAACTTTCAAGTTATTGAACGTGTTGAGAGTTCTGATATTAAACTTGATATAAAATAATGTTTTCAAAAATGGATGCAATTTCATTTCAGTAATTATTTCAGTATATTTCATTCAGTATTAAAAATAATTAAAATACGCAATATTGTAAACTGAATTTATTGTTAACTGAAATGCTTGCAATGCGATCAAAACTTATTCTGTAGCATACATAAATAGAAATAAAGTAAATACATAGCCTAGTTCAGAACGTAAATAAGTCATTAGTAACATGAATATATAAATTATAAATATTTGGAATACAAGTTAGCAAAATTTATAGCGAATAATTTATTACTTTGTATGGTTGATATTTTTGTTTTAAAACTGTAATTGTATATTACTAATAATATTTTAAGTGAAAACCATTCCTTTGAGCAATTTGGTATTATATTTTGGCAATTAAAAAAAAAACACATAGCTCAAAATTTTGTAAGAATTTGGGCACAATTCTTCAAATCTATAAATAAAATGAGTGGTGATGGCTCCATTTTAAATGCAAGTTGTCATCGTGAAGTACTAGGTACCAATCTCCAGTAGCGGTTTAAAGCCCATCCAGCCTAAGATCGATGGGCACCAACTTGTCTAACAAGTTAAGGCGGCTTGCGCGCAATACTGACCACGTTGCCACAAACATGCCGTTGGTCATAACATTGTGGGTCGATAACCTTCATGAGCTCCCTGGTTTACAATTGCTGGTTCAGTGAATGTCTTTTTATTAAATAAAATAATAAGAAATGCTAAAAAAAAATTAAAAATTTTTATTTTACAAGAAATTTTTTTTGCCTAAATGAATTTTATAATTGCATGCAAAATTTTCACAACCAGCTTCCAAACTTTCTGAAACATGGGTAAATACAAAGAAAGTTACATTCACACTATTATCTTATAGTTCCTTTTTAACTATATAATTTTTACTATATTTTACTTATTTTTATGTATACTTCTGTTTTAATTAAAATTCGCAATAACTTTTTATTTCTAATAAGAGGCTGGAATATTTTCTAACAATTTCGAAAGTCCTTTTCTAATAGTCTTAAAGAACTATTTATAAAAAAAAAAAAAATCAACTTAGAATCAATAAATTTTTTGGAAAAAGCTCTACGGCAGTTAGCTGTTTATTTATGGCTACCTTATGCAAATTCCTGAAAATATTTGCACATATTATACTAAAATAATGTAAAAAAACAGATATAAACTTAAGAAATGTTTCATAAACTTTTAAATACTTGAGCCTCAGCCAAGAAGTTTATCAAGTGAAAGTATAACATTTCACAAAAACAACTATTAAAACACTAAGTTCAAAAAATAAAGTTAAAAAAATAAGTAACTAAATCGAATAAATGCATAAAAGCTTGTAGAATGGATCGCTCAAAATTAAAGAAGAAATTTTCCACCATCGCAGTTTTTTCGAACCAAGTCAAATTTATTGCCATTTTTTGTATCAAATTATAAAAAATATAGAAAATTAAAGTTATTTGAAATAAATGGACGCTCATTAAGAGATGAAGTACAAAGTTTTTAAGAAAACAAAATACGTTATAAATTCTGCTTACTTTTAAATTTATCTCAGCTAAGTGGTGCATTTTTTTTCAAGATAACTAAAAATGTTTTTTATTCCAGAGTTAATGGCCCTTGTATCATCTAAAATAAATCAAATCCGAAATAAAAATGTTAAATAAGATGCATTAATAACATTAACTTATCTCCATAATAATAAATAATCTCATTATAATAAACTTCGTAAATAAATCTGTCGTAAATGTTTGTATCCCTCTGAAAAGAATTGTAGACAAATGCGAGCGATTAATATTATAATCCTCATATTAATTTTTTTGTGAAAGTTGCTATCTTTAAAAAGTATTAATAAATGAAAGTATTTGAATTCGATGTCTTTTTTTCTTTCCATTAAATGGGACAATGATTAGGAAATATTTAATTGCTACAAATTGTATTTGAAAATAAAGTTGTTTAAATGTAAGAGCCAATTTTTCACATAAATTTGAAAAATAAGGCAGATTTGGATTATTGGCATATTTAATAATTTTGAAATTTTCCAGATAAGTTCCTTATACATAAATATTAGATAAACATCATTATTTTCATATTTTCCCCATTGAAAAGGATTTAAGAAAACCTCAAATTAACACATGGCAATATTTTTTGCGGCTTCAACTCACACTATTCGAAATTTCTCGGAAAAAATGCTTAAATAAGAATTTATTTCATTATCATTTTACCATATTCAAACTAAACAGTCAAATAATAATGAATAAGTTCAGCATTCAAACTGTTAACTGTGGGAAAAATCGTTTATTAATTGCCTTATTAATTGGTTAAGCAACCAGAACTTATACGCACCAACTAGACCCACCCAATGAAGCCATTTAGTTCTTTGCAGATGAGTATATATTATGCCTAAGAGGGCTAATCTGTCAATCTCTAGAGTGACAGAACAAATTTCGTGTCCCAGCGTTGACTCCGCAATTTCTCAATTTGCACTTCTCAATTTGTGACCCTAGACTATTACTAGACGATGCTCTCTTTCACACATAGATGGCAGCACCATAAAACTTCTTAACTATCTCCAATATCTAGCTAAAAGTTCTTCTTTACGGTTTTGAAACAATGCTAGTTATAAACGTTTAAAAAACCGTCTAGTGTTTTATGCATAATTTTTTTAACCGTACTATTTGGAAACGGTTTCTAAACCATGTACTTTACCGTAAACTTTACTGTTAATTAGATCGATAGAGATTTGCAGGTTATTCCACCATACTTTTAGAACTGTGCAGAAAGTAAACTGTGGTGCAAAAATAAAAAACGGAATAATAAAAAACATCTATTGTATTTTCGGCTTACATTAGATTTTGAAACTCGGAACAGTTGAAATCTTGCTTAGTTTGTTCGGCATTATCGTTTCATTATCATCATTTTGCATAATTTAAATCCTTAAACAAAAAGAGTCACTAGGTATGAAATTAATTGGAAAAGAAATCTCGATTGTAGCAAAAATAATTAGAGAAAAGCTGGAAAATTTCTTAAAAAATGTGGCTTAGGTCCAACATGGATATTTGAAATTGCCATTTCCCCCCTGATTTGCTTATTTTTAACTTACTCAAGAGTAAGAGATCAACGGGTTTGACACTTGACAGGAATTTGGCTATTTTGACAAGTGAAATATCAGAGAAAAAAAATCTTTAATGACAAAGCAAAATAATTACATCTCATTTGGCCAGTTAACAATCTCCTGCAAAATCGAACCCTAGTATGCTTCGGATTCTTTTTTTTTTCTTCCCCTCAACAGTTTTAAGTATTGTATGTAAAAAGTTCGTACATTCATACCATATGTATTGATAATTACAAAGTTAGTTAGTAATCGTTTCAATGCGCAGAATCGTTTATTTAAAATGTAATGGTAAATAAAATATGTAATTTTTCTTATATATTAGTTAAAATATCGCACTTCTGTTTTTCAGAGACCACCAATAAGTGTGGTGAATAAGTTGTGAAGGTAGGACAACGGCTTGGTGAGTAAATGCCAATATTTTATAATTTATTACTGTTTTATTTCACAACCCTATTGCTTTTTACTTAGTTTTATAGAGATATTATATTCAGTGTATTTATTACAATGATCAACAGCTTTTCATATTACCATCTTGGCGAATAATTTCACGATCACACACTTACGATTCTAGCGATGTTCTTTGACTATTTGGCTTGATTTTAAGCCTCTCCTATGGCGTAAAAGTATCGAAATTATTTTTGAGGAATTTAATCTTTTCTTTGATCTTAATAATGCACTCTTACTAAAATTCAACATCTATGTTCTGATGTAAAGATGGTTCAACTCATCTTTCAAAATCCATTAAACGAAAACATTGAGATAAAAGACAATTAAATTAACTTCGCCAACATTAAGTACCTCTGACTAAGTTTCTTAGTTCAATGTTTTAAAATACATTAACGGCTTACTAAGATGTTGGCGGGTACGAAGAACCTTTCTTGGAAAGGTCATTTAAGTGATTTATCGCAATCTTTGAGAAGCTAAATTGTGTTTTAAATGAACAAATAATCTTATGTTGTATTTAAAATAAATATTTCGATGGCCACAAAACGTTAATAAAATGTATCTCTCAAGATTGAAGTTATATATTATTTATCTGTAACAAATAACAATGTCTTCATGCATGCTTGTGGAATACCCTGTCAATGCACGAAATTTCTTTGCTAAATTTTT
Organism: Parasteatoda lunata; assembly: GCA_949128135.1. Taxonomy (NCBI): domain Eukaryota; kingdom Metazoa; phylum Arthropoda; class Arachnida; order Araneae; family Theridiidae; genus Parasteatoda; species Parasteatoda lunata. The sequence goes on from OX421972.1 coordinate 84,422,496, forward strand.
GGCAAAACATTAAGTCCGTTACAATTTTATATTGTTATTAAGGCTCCGTGATGGTTGCAGTTAGTGCCATCAAGATTTCAATGAAAACATTTTCATACGTCAAAAATGATAAAAGTAAAAGAGTGTTGGGTCACATCTTTTAAGTTCACGTTGTTGGGAAAGGCAACAAATTACAAGGAAATTGGAATTGTTTTAATTATTTTAAATGTCTTTATACGCGTGATTGCGTAATATTAATTTATATCGATTTAATAATTGTTTAAAATATAAAAAAAGAGTTCAGGTCAGAATTTTAAAAAGAGTTAATTAAGTAACTGTTTATATTCTACTTAAGAAAACCGTTTTAATGCATTTATTTGCACAGATTGGTGACGACATTGTTTGAAACAATGTTTTAAACACTCGAATTCTTTTGAATATAAAATCACATGTATTTTACTGATTAATTTAAAAATTTTTTACTTTTTTTTTATTTAGTTAAGGCACAAGAAAAATACTTAAAGGCATTCCAGAATTTTCATTTTAAATATTTTTGTTCATTATTTGACCATTAAAAATGTTCTTTTAATAAGAATTATGCTAGTTGTGAAGAATCCAAAATATTGAAATATTTTGTAACAAATATTGTGGATTTCTCTATATAACATAAAATCATAATGGTCTGACACCGTTTTTCATTGTTGTCGGCGCATTTTTATTGGCCGGAAAATCACGAGGTAGGATCCAGTTTTCCTTCATTCATTTCCATATTGTTTTGGTTGTCATCAGCATAAAATTAACAATAGTAGTAAAAGTATTGTTTTCCTATATTTTTGTATCCCTAATTTAAACTTATTTTCCAGTATTGCTATTATTAGCGAGAATATCAAATTATGATTGTGAACTCGTCAAATTTGTTTGAACAATATAATGTTATAAGAATATAAATGTTATTTAAAAAAAATGATTATTTCGAAAAATCACTTCTGTTCACCAAGAGATCTAAATGTTTATAATACTAATAGATAGTAATAATTGGACGTGGGAAGTAGAGGCACAAGAATAAGCAAACAAAATTCCTTTTAATACATATATGTTAAGTGAATAATTTTAACTTTAGTAGAAAAACTGTCTTCTGCCAAGAAAAGACAATTATTGCGAAGCAATAATTGAGGTTGAGGAGCGGCAGCGAACAGGGGGCTTATCTCCCTAGTAAATGGATAAAATTTGTGAAATATTGTAATAACAAAAAGATTTTTTTTTCTTAAACAAAAAACCTGTAATTAAGACTCTAAACTAGCTTTTTTAATTTTAACTTTAACGTTAAAACAATTTAACCTTGTTCAAATAATATAAATATATTCTATTTTGTGAGTATGATTGTACTTTCCACACAGTAAAATATTTCGGATTAAATATTTTACTTTACTTATACTTATCAAATACCTTACTTCAGTGTCGGTACTTTTTACTGTAATTTTGAACCAAAATTTTTTGCAGTACATTGCATGTCGAATTGCCTCACATTTAAACTGACATCATGAAGCGACAGAAAATATGTGTTTCAATTTTTAAAGCAAAATAATTAAAAAATTCAATAGATTTTTTAATGTTTTTAACTTTTCTTAATTTGTTATGCATGCGCTTAGCATTATAAATCCTTTGGAAAATAGATGTGAGGCAGAGAGATATTATTAAAAGATAAAGTTGGTAAAAATAATGACTTAGTCAAACATTTTAAAAATAAAAAAAAAAAACTCTGCGTTTTTTACTAAAAAAAGTAACTTTTAAATATATTGCGGAGATTACTTATAAAAAGTTTTTCGTTTTTCTCTGATTCTTAGTTAAATACTTTTTATTTGACCGCAAATTGCATGTTTCTTCTTTTTTGATTCCATCACAGTAAGTATTGTTCCAAAGTTCACGTAGCTTTTTAATTCGTTGAATTATAATGAATCATTCTTTAAAAAAAGGGAAGAAGGCATTGCTTTTCCCGAAAAAAAAAAATCATTTTTTCCAAAATAAAAGGAACTTATAAAAAATTGCGTAACGATACGCTTCGTTTTAAAACATTTTTCATTTTAATTGCCAGGTTGGAACGGTGCGATTAGTGGCTACAAAATGAGAACTATCTCCGTTGCCACCAGAGATTACTTATACATTGGAAAGAATATTTCCAACATCCGTTTTTCTTTTCAGAACATAATTGTGAACCCTTATTCGAGAACTCATTTCTTTAGATCAAATTCTTTTTATTTTATTTATTTTTTATTTTTTTATTTCGAAACTTTTTCGAAGAATCCGATTTTTAACAAAACGATGATTCGGTAAATGTTTGCCTATCGCTAGTAAAGCACTTATTTGAGGTTAAAATAAAAATGCTAATGAAGGCTAAACTCGTAATTGCCACGATTGTGGAAGTAAATAAAAAAAAAGCTTTTTAAAAGGTAAAAAATCTTAAATGGAATATTTCTTTTTCATCCTGCTTTTAGATGCCAGATTTCTTTCATCTTTTTGTCCGAAATGTCGTTTGCACTAATTTCAGCGATGCAAGTAAAGTTGTTTTAAGTTTTTCAAAACGATATTTTTTTCTATTGTTATTCCTGAGATTAAACTCCTAGAAGCAAAAATCTGTTTCTGGTTTACTTATCATTCACTTTTCTTTTTTCGATTACTACTGCATTATTCTTGCGTTAAAAATACTTTTTAGAATCAATTTTTTTTTTTTTTTAGCTCATATTTAAATGTGCTTTGTTCTTCTTTTATCAAAAAATATTATTGTTTCATTGCTTTAATTACAAATATAGCTATCCTGTAAAATCCTGAAAAATGCTAATGGGTAATGTGTAATTCAATACATCTTTTTTTTTTTCTTTGAAGATTAATAACTTACATTACCCTTACAATCTCCTCCTTTAAAGTTATTGTTTTGAGAAACATTGCAAAAACAGACGTAATGCATTATTTTTCTTCCTTCAATAACTGTTCAATAAGCTATCAAGTTTTATTTTATTTCCTTATTTTGAATGTCAAGTATTAATTTTATAGTTTTTTATTGGTTTTTATTGATTAAAAAGGGATAATGGTTAAAGCATTAAGTCATATGTGAGAGAAAGTTTTTGTAATCATATTTTTTTAAATCAAGGATTTAGAAATAGGATTTAGAGAGTTTTTGGCATTCCTGCTTTCTTATTTTTTTCAATTATAATTACTTTAATCGTATCATAATAATTCTTTACACGGCATGCACAATGGAAATAATTTTCCACTTAGTTTTCAACTACGATTTTATTAATAATGTTAATTATTTGACCTGAACTATATACTAATAATGTTAATTATTTGAACTGAATAAACGGAATTAAATATTAATATTGTGTTAATTTATGCAAGAAATTATCATAGTTTCTCTCTATAGAATTATTTAGCTGCTGTATTATCTATATTTTTAACTTTGTACAGGCTAATTAACGTTTTTTTCTCATGTTCTTTTTAAATAGTTAACAAGAATTAAAATAATGATACAATTTTCTTGATGACTTAAAATTATGAGAAAAGGGCAATTGCCAAAACATTTGCTGATAAATTCATAACATTCATGATAGAAAAAAATTACAGTTTTTTTTTTATTATTTTTTATTTTTAGCGCAAGTGAATATAATTAAACAAATACTTAAAAAAAAAAAAATAATAATACTTGTTAAGTAATAATTTTCAGAAAAGATTAAACATATTCCAAGAATTCAAGTTGCAATATTTCTTTTATTTCCTTATTCTGTATCGGATAAAGTACAACAATATAGCAAAAATAACAATGGTGCTCAGAAACGTTATATTATTCTTTCTCACTTTCAAGTGTTTTCACCATATGCCTATTATGCGAGATTTTTTTTTTTATTTAATAATTTATTTACTTTTATTTATTGTAAATATTAGTGCAAATTGATTATTTAAAAAAATAATAAATTTGTTCAAAAAATTCAAGTTGCAATACTCTTATTTTCCTACATTGTACTGGATAAAAATATATAAATACAGCACCATCACACGGGTGCTCAAGGAAAGTTATTTTGTTCCTTGTTACTTCGAAATATTTTTTTTTTTTAAATTTGCTGATTATGCGAGATTTTTTATTCATTCATTAATTTATTTATTTTTAAATTTTTGTAAATCTGTTCGTGTAAATTTGTTGAAGATTTATTTTTTCTTTTGAGATTTGGGGTGGCTGTGAGGAAGGTATTGAAAATGGATACCCAGTGTTTGAACGTTTGGGAGAAAATATGAACATTTAATTTCAAAAATTTTCTTTCTAAATTTAGTGATTATGAATCAATTGTTTATTTATTTGACGCATAAATACATGAAAAGACATTAATTCCAGAATTCCTACAGATGGCAGCAGCATACGTATATAAAATTGTATAAGCTAACTCGCTTTATGTGCAATAGATGGTAGCACCTGTATCGTTCAGCGTCATTTAACGTTTCATCCTGGAAGAAGGGTGTTGTCCGAATCCAGTGTCTAATGATAGAGCAAGTTCTGCTGGGGTGGTCCATTCACGTTCGCTATTAGCATTCTTTCGTCCTCCTCTCTTATTGTGTTGGAGGAACACACGACCTTTTTTTTCCACCACTTATTTTGGTTTCATAAAGATATATTTTGCTTTTCTTCAATGTGTCATTATTTTGTTGCTTTTTATATTAATTTGAATTCCTAAGATAGGTAGAAGACAAAAGTGAAGAGAAAAAAATTTTTAGTCATTGAGTAATAAATTCTCTCTCCAAATCTTTAAATTCTCCCTTTTATTTATTTATTTTTTTAATAGTTTGATTTATAAAATTGATTGCTATCATTAGTTTCATAACTGAATAATCAACTAATTTCGTTCTGAGCTCTCGTCAGATCTAACACTAAATTTTCGTTCAATGCTAAATCATTTAATACTGATACCTTCCAATCTGTTCATCAATTTAACATTTAAATACTTATCAAATCTATTACTAAATCTTCATTCAATAATTTAAATCATTTATTATGCTATCTGCTCCTTTAATTTAGCTTATATATTGTATGATATCGAATTTTAGTCACTGTATCAGCACTGAAACACAGCCATTAACAGTAAAACAAAGCAGTTTTATATTAAAATAGATAAATCAGATCCGAAATACCTTATCTTTAATAAATATGCTTCACTTTTCGTATACAAAATTATCTCTTAATTTAATATTTTAATTACGTTTATTTAAATATATTCAAAAATTTATATACATAGTGATTATTTTTCATGAAAGAGGGGATAAATTAACTTTAAAAAGAAAAATTATCTCCTCACAAAACTCAACATATGCCTATATAAGTTTTTTTTGTTTATATTAATAAGTCTGTGACACATATCGGCTAACTTTTTCATAAAATTTCTGTACCTGTCTGAATTCATTCAAACTTTGATTCAAATACCATGTATTGTATTAAATGATTAACATACTTGTTTATTATAGTTGAGGCTAAATTTTTAGCGAATTCTATTTAAATTAAGTTTGTGTGATATGGGGATTTCGGAAAATTTAAAAAAAATTTAAAAGAAATTTTTGCATAAAATTGTAACGCGTAACCTATCCAACAACTTAAAAACTTCAAAAGTTCTTAGGCTTCTCTTCTATGACCTTAGCAACATAATAATAGCTTGATTAATTTCTGCATCTTTCATTCATAGCTTTTTTCTGGGTGACATTTCAAAGTATTTCTCCTTCCCATATTTATTTCTTAAGAGCGATTCCCTAGGTAGAAATTACTGTAAAATAACCTAACCCAGCATTCTTTCCATCCGATTAACCATAAAGTTTATGGTTAGGAACATTTCTTTACCTTTTTGGATTTGGAACCGTTTACATTTAAAAAAAAAATAATAATAATAATAAAACCTATTCGGTTTTGTAACCATTTACTACTAGCATAGTTTCTAAACAATAAAAATAAAACTTAAGCAGACATTGGAGCTCTGTGTGTGCTGCGCGATTTATGCGTGAAGGATAGTTTTCCGATTGAAGAGTGCATGATACTGGAAGCTTTTCAAATTTTGAAGGAATGGAAGAAGTATTGTGGTATCATTTCTGGGATTTGAATAACTGTTTAGCCGGTCATCAGATTGACCAAATGGCCGTCTGAGTTACTGTATATACCCAGCTTCTCAGACCAAAGTAGCTTCATAAGGTGTATTGGTAAAAACAATCAATAAGTATTTTTTCTCACATTTAGCAGTATAATATCATATTTTTATGATTATTTTACTGTATAGTTAGAAAGCGGTAAAATTACAATTAAATAAATTGCTATTTAGCCTCTTTTGACGAGAAATTTCCAGCAGTGCAGAAGGACTATATTTTTAAAAAGCATGTGGATTCTTCTTCATTATTCAAAAATAAATCTTCATTAATCTAGATAGCCTTAAAAAATATTTCATCCGTCTAAAATATAAAAAAAAAAAAAAAAAAAAAAAAAACAAATTTGTTTATCAGTGTGTAAATAATTTCGAATTTCACCCCTCTATTAACTCAATCCTTCCTATCTTTCACCAGGCACAAGGTTAGGGATTAGTAGGGATTTCCTCTTTTTGAGAGAGGGAAGGGCTGAATATTGATGAGCCAGATAAAAATCCCCATGTCACTAAAATCTCACGTGCCTAATAGAGCTCATTCCCTCCAGAAGAATCGGATACGTCGTAAATTGTTTGCAAAAGCACTATTTTTTTACACTTCGCATGCGGCATGAGGCAGATGTGAGATACGACCCTGACGTGTGACATCGTCCGGACATCGGGAAGCCTGTGTTTTCGGTGAAATGTTGCGTGATCCGGCAAATTGCGACAACCGTTGTTGAAGGGATTTAAGATCAAATGAACCGCGTGTGCCGGAACCAGGGAAGAAATTAATTCTTACCGCCTTTTCGTGTTTTGTCTCTGTTACCTTTTGTTAAAAGAAAGTAATTTATGTAATAGAAGGGTGACTACGGAAGAAAAAAAAAAACGCACCATAGCATTCTATATAACTCAAGATACGATATTACTCATCGTTTTACTGATTTAATAAGTTATTAGTGATTAAAAGACTTTCAAAATGCAAAAGTTAAATATAATTATTATTTTATAAATAAAATTTTCATCATAACTTTAAGTGACTTAAAATATTACCATAAGATTATTTCATCATACCATATAAATATAAAAATTTCAATGGCTTCGTTATAGTTTGTCTATAAAAAGAACTTCCCTCGTCAAAAAGTCAATGGCCGTCTGCTGCTATGGAAACAAGAAATAGTGCATTTCAAAGAGGGAGCTTCTTTCTCCCCCGATTCTCTTTCCCTCGCCGACCTGAGCCAAAACCTATCGTAAATATATATATATATATAATAACAGGGCTTCATCCCTGTTATCAGTGGTGTATTTAGCTTTAATAATGCAGTCGTAAGCCATGATACACTCCAAAAAGCTTTATTAATGGTAGTAGGCTGGTATCGATAACAATTCACATCCACACTCCGCAAGGGAGGGGATGGACAAGACTTTGGACAATCCCGGAACAACTTTTCAGGATCAGAACATGATGAAAAAGCCATGCGAAAAGCATTGCTCTCGCTTTTATACTAACACATTTTGTAGTAAAAAGGCACAGTCTTTGAAATACTTGTATCCTTACGCATTAAGGAAAATCATTTCATGCTTCCTTATATGGAAGTGAAAGGGGGAGAGATTCTAAAAATAACTCAATCGTATGTTTATCAGCCTTGAATTCCCAAAATAGAATCTCTCTACGCTTATTCTTTAACAAAGACATTTTATGAAAACGAAAGAGTTTTAATTCTTTTATTAATACAAAAGTATTATAATTTTCGTATTACACATTTCGTATATATATATATATATATATATATATATATATATATATATATATATATATATATATATATATATATATATATATATATATATATATAAAATGAAACATATGTGTAAAAAAAATTATTCTTTCTAGATGTCGAATCAATTAACAGATTAAAATCCATAATCTACAACTGATGCACTGTAATCAATCGATTGAAACTGATACAAAATTGACACACTATAATCAATAGATTATAATTAATAGAAAATAATTTATACATTAGAATCAAGTGATTCAAATCAATAGTTTCATGTCATGAAATTAGAATTATTGACTTAAATTTCGGGTCAAAATTACCGATTTGAATCAATGAATTTTTTCATTAATATTCGTTAATTCAGAATACTCTTACTTGGATATATTCGTAAGCGATGATTCAAACTAATTGTATTTTTTCTATTAAAATTATTCAGATACAAAGTTACAGTTAATGACGAGACAAAAATTTTTTTATAAAATTAAGTTTATACATTATAAATAATGACACACAATGACAATTATAATGACGCATTATAATTATATACATATATAATTTGTTTAGAGACGCTTCTAGTTTATTATTATATATAATTTTTAAGTGCTGCATATAAAAAAAAAAGAAAAATCAAATGCAACTAAGTATAGGTTTTTAATAATATGATACTTACTTATAAGCATTAAAGTCACCCTAGCATTGCCTGCTTTTAATGTAATTATCTTAAAAATATATGAATAAATAATTAATAAATTAAGTTAGTAATTGTTACTTTCACAATGCGAGTGAATAAAATCACATTATCTACCGCTTTCATTACATAATTGGTGAATAAAACTTACTACATTGTTTAAGGGAAATTTACAATTCTCAGATTTCAAATCATAATCCCATAAAGGGAAAATATTCTAGTAATTTTACTACTTATTCATATCAATTTTAATATATTTTGCGTATGATTAATTGATTAAACATTTTTCAATCAATGCGTTATATTGCTTGAAATTCATAATTGCTCATAAAATCTATTATTTAATTATTTCGAGCAGTTTTGAAAGCTTCTATAGAAAATCACCGCATAATTATTCAATTGGAACACTCTGTATTGAAATTTTTCTTTTAACGATGATCGAAGCGAGAATTATTGTCACTTAATTCTCTCTTATGTAATTAAAGGAAGTGTTTTGAATTGCAAATATTTATGTCTTTTAGTTAAAGGGCGATTCCTCAACTTTGTATCGAACGGTACGCTCTAAATTAATTATCATATTCCTTATTTGTTATAATTATGTTTACATATAATGTCTGAAATACCTTGGAACTAAATAAGAATACAAATAATATTATTCATATTCATAAGAAAACATAAAAATATAATTTCTGATTCTCGCTTTGACATAAAATTGCCATAAAATCTTCAGAAATGTCCTAATCTGTAAGAAAATCAAAGATCTATAGACCCTAATCTATAGGAAAGTAACGAAATCAGCTAGAAAATCAGCTTGGTCGTATGTAAATCGTCGATTATAATGGCTATCTATATCATTTAACAAAGAAAATTGGCAAAGATTGGGAGTATAGTCTAAGGCTTAGCAATGAATCAATGAAAATGTTTGTTAATCCTTGTTTGAAAATATGATTTTCATATTATTTAATTAATTTTTACTCTATGTCAGCGGTTTACAATTATTTTTCAGCTGTGGAACTCTAAATGATCGAGCCTCTTTTGGCGTAAATCCGAGAATTAATGAATAAATTTCAACGGCAATTGTCAATAATAATAGGTATTAATTAGCAAAGGTCTATTAAATATTTTGAAAAAACGTAATAATCTAAATTTTATTAATTATTTTGAAACTGAATAGAGAATGAAATTTTTTCATCAATATTAGTCTTAAAATAAATTTTTTTTTTTTCTTTTTTTTTTTTTTTTTTCTGACGGTTGAGTTCACAGATCTGGTGTGTTATCTGGTTTAGTTCTTAATTTGATGTTAATGCATACGCAATAAACTAAAAATAAATGAATTGAAATAGGATTTATGATAACATAAAAACAAAAAAGAAAGAAAATAAACATTGAGAATGGTTATCTGAGAAACATACTTCGTCAATTTTAAATTTGGATATTTTTATTCGATTTGAAATATTAAGGGAATTTTTAATAAATGAATATCCCTTTCATAATTTATTTATTATACTCCTGTTAGAAAAAAAACATTATTTTGAAATTTTTTTGTTTATAACCATTTCAGTTAAAAAGAAATTTCTAAATAACGAAAATATTGAATAAATAAAGGATTATAATTAGGTAGAACCCCGAACAAATCTGTGTTAGACTTTACCCACTATACTAACGAGGTTGCTGTTTAATTATGAAACAAAAAGCAATGTTTGGAGATATCTGTAAGAAAGTCCCTTGATAGTCAAATGCCCAGGGAAAAAACATTATTTTCTGAAATTTCTTAACCGGAACGCGTTCGAATGTTTTTTAAACAAGAACGTGCGTACTTTAACAGAGATTCTTGATTGCTTCCAGACAGAAGTTTTCTACACTAAATACTAAGAAGATCTGTATACACTAGAAGGGCAATTTAGCAGTAGAAATTTTCGATTAATTGAGAGGAAGGGTACATAATGAATAAACATAACATGGAAATCTGCCTTATTTTAAAAACATTTTTATTTTATTTATAAAACCCACATTTTAAGATGGAAGAATCGATACAATTAAACAGAGTTCAATGCACGAAAATTTTACGACTTTAGAAAACAGCAGTAAAAAGAAATAATAAATAACGAATTATCAACCCTTTTGAAAGTGAAATTCTCTTTCAAGAAGCCATCACCACATTGGAAGCGATCATAAAATTCGTAAAAATCAAAATAATGTCTCTCCAGAAGCTAAGATAGCTAACAGCCCCATTCACAGAGCGACAAATGAGCCATGAAGACCAAAGAGGAAATGAAAATGCATCCTTGTCTAAACAAACAACAATCCAGATAAGCAGCAAAAAAAAATGATCCACCATCTCAAGAACCACTTCTATTTTTTCTCGCGTCCACCTTCTTTTCCTCCGAATCTGTTATTTCTAGGATAGGAAAAATGGTACCATCGACCTCGGAACTATATTCCTCCGCTGGGATGTATTGAGCTCAAAGGAGCAAGGCATTAGTAAAGAGGTGAGAAACCCGGTGCTAATGAGGTGTGAGATATTAGCAGACCCTTCCGCGGTGACGTAGACTTATGTCCAACACTCCATTAGCTGCACTTAGTCACTCTTACTTGGCGTGTTTTGCTGGAGAAAAATATGTAAGAGGTGATTTTCTGGAGGAAAAGGTTCCAAAACATAGCACAGTATAAAAAAAAAAAAAAAAAAAAAATGCGAGAAATTATTTTAATGTTACGGAAGGGCTATTACTAAAAGTGTTTTGAGAGATAAGTAACATTTGATATCTGAAGTTGAGTTTATAATGCAGTTTTGGAAGTAAAAAGTGAATAATATATTAATATTGAATATGCAAATCATCATTATTTTAATATGAAATTGTATGCAGGCTTAAAACGTTTTTGATAGCTAATTTTTCTTTTCAAGGAACTTTATTTCAGGAAAAGCTTAATTTTTAAAGATTTCTTGCTCTCTGCATTTATTCGCTATCATGATAAATTTACTGTTGCTCCTCTTTGAATTAAATGTTACAATTTTTGAAAGGAGAAAAATATTTTTAGGTTTGAATTAAAGATAAAGACTGGATATAATAAAAGTACTGGTTAAAATCATGTTTAATCTCCCAAAAAGTAATCTGTCAGTATATTAATGTTTAAAGTACACAATGTTGGCTTAAATTAATAGGTCTTGCTGCCTCTGTTAATAATGTATATGGAAAATAACATAATGTATAGTACATATAAAATGTCTATCTATGCAAAATTATAATGTATATAAAAAATAATAATATAATATATATATTATCCACAAGATAATAAAAAACTAGTTATTGCGTTCAAATTGTTTAGCCGCTTAAAGATGTTATAAATATTGATAATATTGTTTTGAATAGACTTATAATTAAAACTGCAAACTTTTTAATAATTGGCAATAGTTAGCAATGAACGTTGAAGTCAAATATTTCATTGAAAAAATCTACTTATAACGTTAAGGCTGTTTAGTACTTTCATATCCATGAAATCTTAAATGTGTTGTAGCTAAAGATAATTATGCTATCTATTTGACGATTTATGATTAAAAATGTCTACTATCTAGGGTTTGGCAAGAATTGGCATTAAACTTTAAAGACATAAAATATTTCATTAGAAAAATCTAGTTATTATGACAAAACTGTGTAACGACTTTCATATCCATGGGATCTGGCAATAAAACCTTAAAAATTTTACAATAAAAAAATAATGTATATATAATAATAATGTATTGCTATCGAAAAGACTTTTAGTATTAAAACTACTTATTTTCTAAGGTTTGGGAAGAATTGATAATGGACATTGAAGTCATGAAATACTTCATTAGAAAAATCGAGTTATTGTGTCAAGGCCTACTTGCCATTGATATGAATGTTCATTGCCACTTTTCATATCCATATGATTTGGATAGAAAGTTTAAATATTTTACAATTTAAAATAATATCATTATTGAAAAGACTTATGGTGAAAAATTCATACATCCTAAAGTTTGGCAATAGTTGGCACTAGGCAGTGAATATTTCATTTTACCGCTATCGATTGGAAGACACCTGCCCCATTGACTGCTCATTGGCTTTCTCTTTATATACTGAATAACCAATAAGTCTCTTTTTCGATCTAGAATTCCAAAATCATTTCTAACATACATTTGATGAAGGTGGAATAACCCCAGCAGCTGAGATAATTTCCTTACCCTTTTCCCCATCTCTCGAGACCCAAAGGGATACTACCAGATTCCATGAATGGATATAGGGGGCGTTGTTTAACTAATCTGACGAAACAGAGCGTGAAAAGATAGGGTTGGGGCTTCCCATTTAGCCCCTTTATCTCTTACGATTATCTAGAGTATACCATGCCTTGTAGCATTCATTACGGATTGCTAAGCCCCTGTAGTAGACGTACCCTCCTATTCCGTTTTCATTAAAAGAGGAAATCATTTGTCATTTGCCTTTCCCTAAATCAAGCGTTTAGGTTCCCCACAGAAGAGTCTACCCAGTTGAGATTGCATTGTTCGTAATTTGTGCAAATGAAACGTGCTTTGTGTGAAAACCACAACCAAGCTTGTCAGAAACACAATGTCTTTGGCGTTGTCTTCTTAAAGTAGCTAGATTTGATTGTGAGATTTCTAATGAAATTTCGACTTGCATTTTTAGACAAGAGTAGGACATTTTGAATGTAATCTATGTTTTATATATATATATATATATATATATATATATATATATATATATATATATATATATATATTAACCATTTCAAATGTGAAAACTGGTACATTAATAACCGGTGAAACAACCAGAGTTTTGAATGCCAGCATGCATTGTGTCATACAGATGCCGCATTTCATTCCACGCGTAATGATGATATGAATTAGTTACTTCAGCGAAAGTAGACTCTGGAGTTCTTTTGCCTTTTGAGTTGGGCTCAAAATTGCTAAGAAAGGTAGGAGGTGTTTACTGTCCCAAATTTACTTCTTTAAGAGTTCATCCAAGGTGATAAAATAAGGATGAAATAGTTGGTTTTGATTACACTCCCGGGAAATCCGTTGAGAATATCGAAGCATTATTTGATATACACTTACTCTTTATTCAGGTTTCATTCACTCTAATACCAAATACAACCAAAAGGATAAAAAAAAAAACACATTTCATCTCACTTTACTGATTCTCCTCAAATTCATCTTTTATTTTATTTTTTTTCCTTCATCATCTTTTAGAATTGATAAGAGATAAATCCCATTCTAATAATAGAAATCGACTGACTACAAGACATCTATTTCTCTTATAAGCCCTCTTTCTCCAAATTATTCTCGCCCCTGCTTCCAATACTAACCTTCATAGAACCCACCCATACTCCCCTCCTTCGAATCACCTTAGACAAATAGTTGGGTGACTTAACTCTTCGATAAACTGCAAATATGCGCTCCTTGTGCCTCGCGCATGGGATCAAAGGCGTTCTCTACACGGAGAAGAGATCTCCATGAATGGAAACGAACTCCCAATTCAGTCCGGCATGAAAAGATTGTACGGCTCGATAAGCTCTATCTTTGAGATTTCTGTGTACAGCGACCGTGCATTTAGCCCCTGGCCCCGTATACATACATACATACCTAATGTAGCGGCCTGATGAATTTACTGGGGGCTATACACTTTCTGTGTAAAAGAACTTTGGAATTCAATTTCAAGGAATAAAGCCTTTCAATGTGTGCTAAATTAACCAGGGTTCTGTTAACTAAATTAAAAGGTACAAAGTTAACTTTGATCTACGTTGGAAATAAGTTATCTTTGATGTGGTGGAGTTTACAATGGATAATAGTCGGCATATTACTTCTTTAGATTTTCGAATAGCTGATATAATTTAAGCAAAAGGACCAATTTTAAGAGGAATTAATTTGTCTTTTTAAATCCTTTTCTGCATAAAGGATCATTAATGTCACAAATGAAATTTTAAGGGCTTTTATCTCTGTTTAAATTCAATATGGGATTCTGAAGAGACCGAGGTGATTTTATTACACTTAATTTTAAAGATTTTCTACATGTTAGTTGTAAGAAGTGAGGAAATATACATAATTCTGTAATCTTATTTATTAAGTAATACTATTATTTTAATTAAACTTTCAAAAAAAAAACAATACATAAGAGCAATAAAGCTCTAATATGAAAGGGCTTAAATCTCGAAACAGAAAGGATATAATTAAATATTTAATTTTATATTGTAAATTATGCTTAAAACTACACTTGTATTTTTTTCTTTTTATTTGCAATGTCGAATTAATCGTTATTTTATGAATCATTGTATAGAATTATTCAAATAAATTATAGTTGTGAAAAAAGTACTGCGATATCAGAATATGGTAAATTTTACTGACTCTATAGGAACACCAAAAAGCTCTGTAATTTTTACGAAAGCGTTTGGGTAATGATTTCGGTAAAATTATCACTAAAATATGGTTTTATAATCTTGATAAAATTTGGTAAACGTTGCAAAATTTGGTAATTTTATCACTGTATTTTAGAGCAGTGGTCCCCAACCTCCGGGTCATGGACCGGTCCGTGGATTGAACAGTACCGGGTCGCCCATGAAACATTAAATTATTACCATTTTATTTGCTGTAGTGTATTTCTTTCGGGTTTGTTCGATTTTCTATGGGTGAGAGGTTAACTTACTGAGATTAATTAACTGAGATTGCTGAGTTTAATTAACTGAGATAAAACTTTATCTGAGATAAACTTAAATACGCCATCTAAAGACGCACTCACACCGATAATGTAACTTTATTTTGTTTTGGAGACATGCTTAAATGCAATCAAAATGAAATAACTAAACCAAAACCATCTAAAATGTAACCAATCACCGTCTGCCCCCTCCACTCATCCAGAGAACCGCGGTCAAACGTTGACCGGTGCATGGCGACAAAAAAAGTTGGGGGACTACTGCTTTAGAGCATGGTATATAAAATCATTTATTCGATTAAATTTATCTTTCAATTTTGTTTTTTTTTTACTAAATGTGTGGTAATTAGAACACTAATTTTAAAAACCAGAATTCCCGGTAAACCGTTACCATATGAACGGAAAAATTAACCAAATGGTTAATTAACCAATTAACCAAAATTAACCAATTAAGGTTAAAATACCATAAATTTTGTGGTTTCATTAACCAGAACCTACCAGAAATTTCATTATCATACGATACAGTAATTTTGCGAGACTTTTTTTTTTCCCTGAGCAATTTGAAAGTGATATTAAGCTAATCGTTTTTATGAAATAGCAATATTAAATAGCTTTATTTTAAACCCGATTCAATTAATAACGCGCGTTTTTCTGTTTTAAAATTACGAATTTTAAATTCTATTAAAAAATTGAGAATGATTTATGATTTTTCGCATTTATGTAAGAAAGAAAGGCAGCACCTTTAAAATCTAAAGTTTTATTCTTGAAATTAATAATGTTGTTAAGATATATGCTTGAGCGCGTGAATGCTTATTTCAAGCAATAAGTTAAGTCAAGTTAAGTTTTTCTCCTTTTTAATCTGCAGTCTCATCAAGAAAAGCATTGTTTAAACTCTTGAATCTAAAATCATAAAAATAAAGTCATAAGCTCGGAACTAAAATTAACTTATCTCTATTATTTTAATTATTTTAATTTAACTGAAACTCAATTAATATACGCCTTTTATTAAAAAAACTTATCTATAATAGAATTGTTCTTAAAAGAATTAAATGATATATGGCGGTATACAACTTTGAACAAAGAAACTGGGGTGAACAACCAGAAACACAAAGAATCAATCATTATCAGAATAAATCAAAATTTATTAATTTTGAGTTCGTAAATGAAATCTTATTCAGACAATGAAATCGGAAAGATGTTAATTATTATAACTGAATAATTTTTGAACCATTCTTTTTAATTCATTTAAAAATAAATGAAATATTTGTTTAAAGTTATATTTAAAAGGAAAAAAAACGAAGATGCCTAAAGTTATAGTTGTAGAAATGAAAGTTGCATTATAAAAGCTGTGCTATAGCACAAAAAACGCACATAATGCATAAGGAGAAATGATAGGAATGAATGATATTTTTTTAACTTTAAATACATATAACATTAAAAAAAGAAGAGAAATTTTATTCCCTTCAGTACATATGAACTTAGGTCATTCATGTCCTTTTTCTTACTACATTAGTGTATCTCTTTGAATTTGTGTTATCAATGAATATTCATTTGAAATCTTTAAATTTAGCAAATGACTTAGAAAAACATAATTTGTTTCTTGAAACTGTGCATTGTGTAAACCTATTCCAAATTTGTTTAATTAAAATAACTAATTAAATTAATTTGTTTAATTAAATTAAGTTTTTGAAATTCTATGAAAAAAAATTGACATTTTGTTAATAATTGCAAATAATTAATAATTGTAACACTTGTAAATTTTGTAAAATAAGAAAGCCTTTCTCCTCCTGGCGATCTATTCAGAAGAAATTAGTCTCTGTGTACTTGTGTTAAGTTTTTACTTAATTTAATTTATTTTACAAGTTTTCCTCAATGTAATTTTTGAATATCCTATGTAAGGATATAACATAAGTAATATACAGATTGTAATGAGTTTATTTGCATCTCGACCCGCCCTATTTTAGGGCATACGAGCGTAGATACATACACAAAACATACATTAAAAATACAGAAAACTCTAAAAGTTACATCAATAACGAGTATAAAAATCAGAATATCTAAAATAATGATCAATACAATACCATCAAAACAAGTGTAAACCAATTAAAATAGTAAAGTAGTGAAAGGGTTAAAAAACAAAATCACCCAAAAACCAATAAATGTTAAAACTTTACAGAAGCATGTAAAACAGTGATAAAATATTAGAAGTTAAAATGCAGTATAAAAGTTGAAAAGCAGAACAAGTTAAGAATCAAGACAACCAGTTAAAAATTGATAAAAACAATACAAGTTAAATCCTAGATAAATTTAAAATGATGGTAGATAAAAACACAAGACACCAGCAATAGTGTTCGCGGGCTCCGAGCAGAGTTAAATGTGGTTAAGAATGTCCTCCAACGTTGCCTTTATAATATTTTTAACAATGTTTCTTCAGGCCAAATTAGCATAGCATTGATGCAAAGTTTGTCCTGCAAAATGGTTTCCACGGAGTGTCTGGAAGTGTGGACAGTTCATGATCAAGTGTTCGATTGCTTGAATGTCCCCGCAGTTATATACAGATTGTAATATACGTCATATAATTAAACAACTTATTCTGTTATGTTTTACTTGCTTCTTATCTAGCTCACTATTGTTAGAGGCATGGAATAATGCTTGCTAATTTAAAATATAGTACCTAATGTGAAATCCTAAATCGTTCCGGTACGATTTAGGAGTAGCGTATAAGCTTCAACGGTTGAACAGGTTGATCATTAAGACATTTTATCTGTCTTGGCAGCAAACTATCGAAAAGTGGTTGAGAACTATATCTGAACTGAATTTCACTTATTTCCAAATTTTTCATTTCGATAGTGAGGTCTGTAATAAGAGTGCAACAATTGAGAACTCTGTTTAAGGATTTAACTATTCTGGATTGTCAATCTTAAATTAAACTGCTTCACCGGTCAAACTATATATCAATTCTTTTTTGGGAATGGTCTTGGTTCAGGAGTGGTGTGAATCTGTTCTGGTCAAAGCGAGTTTTGTCAAGATTTAAAGTCTTTCCTATCTGCCTGCCAAAAATGCAATATGACTCAAGCCACTCCTGCTCATATCTTGACTTGCATTGGTTGCCTAAAGAGCCAACTTTTTTCCAGTCCTGCTCATATCTTGACTTGCATTGCTTGCCTAAAAAGCCAACTTTTTTCCAGTCCTGCTCATATCTTGACTTGCATTGGTTGCCTAAAGAGCCAACTTTTTTCCAGTCCTGCTCATATATTGACTTGCATTTGTTGCCTAAAGAGCCAACTTTTTTCCAGTCCTTAATTTAAAATGACGCGGGATTCTTTAACCGCTTTTCTTAATTATAAAAGCATGTTTAAACCTTATGAGATTTACAAACTATCAGATTATTGTTTGATTTGAGACCCACTAGTAAAATTTTTAATCAACTTTCCATTTGCAAAATACAAGTTGATAAAGGGAACATTTTTCTTCTTCCTTATTTTATCATAGTGTACCAAAGTATTGAAAAGGTAGCCTACGAAGCATTCTCTGGTATTTTTCTGGTTTGTAGATGTGTTCTTATTAATGTAAAAACAATTCGGAATCGTTTAAACATTTTAAGACAAATATTTAATAACCATGAAAATCATATGGGTTTAGAACTCTTTGCTGCCAGACTAACCGTACGTGGGTTTTCATAGTTTTTCTATCCAAGTAACGCAAATGCCGGTTAATTTCATCAAAAAATACTCCACAAGGGTCAACGTTAAAATAGTATTTTAGAGAACTAATGTAAAATATGATTTTTGAGAAAACAAATTCTTTACGATACTTAGCATATCGTACCAGTATGATAAAAATCTCAATTTCTCTCTCTCTCTCTCTCTCTCTTTTTTTTTTTTTTTTGTTGCTGGCGTTGATTTTTCTTTCACAAGACGGAAATCACTTTTTTAAAAAAAGCCCCTCTTTCTAGCTAACATTAATATTATCGTGAACATAATGCAATAAGTAGACGACCCCCACCAGTGAATATAGGAATATACTGTTTAGGTAAGACATTGAAGTAGATTGCATAACGAGATCGAGAGCTTTAACTTAAGATCCATACAAAGTTTTTAATATTCGAGGGGGCGAATTGCTGAAAGAACGGTTGTTTGCTGAGATAGGAAATGGGAGGGGGTGGACAAGATCAACGAAATTAAAATCGTGCAGCCAACTATAAATGTGCACTTAAGACATGTTTGTTTGTGTACACAGACATCTTAAAGATACTTCGAAATAGAAATGGAGTAAGTGGTGAATACTATATGAATACATACTTACGAGATATGGATGGTGGTTAATAATATTTGAAGATCGGAAAACTGAATTGGATGTGTTTTCTGAGATATGATTTGTTTTGAAATATTGATTATATTGTCGCCTTAAGGTGAAATTATAGCGGAACAATTGTGGATTTTGGGAAAAAGAAAATATTATATTTTTAGTCATTTCCTTTTTATATATATAGAAGCTGGGTTTTTTTTTTTTTTTAAATAGATTTTGTTAAGATCTTTCAGAATTATTCAATCAAGTATAGTTAAAACATTTTTGGCTAGCAAAACATTTTATATGTTTTGCATATTTTGTTTAAGTAATTTGTTTTTAACTACAATCACTTAATTACAGTCACTAACAGTAACTGAGTTAACAGTTTATGGAATAATAAGAACCTCTTTTTAAATATCTCTTTTAGTTTTATAATAATTTTTTAGTAAAGATAGGAAGCTGTTATGCATTAATTAAAAAATAAGAAAAAAATTACTTATAGTTTTGCAATATTATTTTTGATTGTGATCGAAAGCCCTTTTGCATTAGTAAAAAAAAAATCACTCATATTGTTTCCACATTATTTTTAATAATGATAGAAATTTGTTCCTTCATGCTTAAAAAATAAAAAATAAATTACTTATAGTATTGCAACAATATTTTCAATGATAGAAACCAGTTTTGTATTACTTAAATAAGAAATAAATCACTTATAGTTTGCAAAGATATTTTTGATAATGATTTTAATCTGTTTTGTAGTAATTAAAAAATAAAAAAAACGCTTATAGTTTTGTAACATTACTTTTAATAATGATCAAAAGTTGTTTTGTCTAATTAAAAAATAAGAAAAAAATAATTTATAGTTTTTCGATATTATTTTTGATAATAATAGAAAGCTGAAATTTAAAAAAAAAAAAAGAAGAAATAAATCACTTATAGTTTGCAAAGATATTTTTGATAATGATTTAAATCTGTTTTGTATTAATTAAAAAATAAGAAAAAAACGCTTATAGTTTTGTAACATTATTTTTAATAATGATCAAAAGTTGTTTTGTATTAATTAAAAAATAAGAAAAAAATAATTTATAGTTTTTCGACATTATTTTTGATAATGATCGAAAGCTGAAATTTAGAAAAAAAGAAGAAATAAATCACTTATAGTTTCGCAACATTATTTTTGATAATAATTGAAAGCTGAGATGATAAAAAAAATACAATGTATTGATTAAAAAATATTGTTAATAATAACGAAAGTTCCTCTCTATTAACTAAAAAAAAATCAAAAAGCAATCGTGAAGTCAATAATCGTGTCGGAATTTTACATATCTTTTAAAGTATACTTTCTAAAAATATGTTTTAAATGAAAATGTAGAAATGATTTTTAAATGAACGTAAATCCAAATGAGTGCCACAAAGTGAGGGTATAAAACTCTGAGCCTTATGTCAGAATTTTACATCGTTTAAAGTATACTTTCAAAAAATACGTTTTAAATGAAAATTTTGAAATAATTTTAAAATGCGCATAAATCCAAATGAGTGCTACAAAGTGAGAGTTAGGTTCATAAAACACTCTCCTGTTCAGCCTTATGGCAAAGAGGCACAAAACAATAATCATTCATTCAGTCTAAAATGTTTTGTTTCTTTCATGTGTAAACGAACGTAGGAGCCTAACAGCATTTATCCCGTAATCGAATAAGGGCAAAGAGTCTTGAAAGCTGATGATCTCATGCTCTATCTCATTCGTTGGGAAAGACTAGCGACGTTTTTTATTAAATAATCCTAATACCTTACAGTTTTACTTGTTTTTCAATCCACGAGATATTTCTATTATACAGTTGAAAATAGCCATCAACTTGAGTAAATCAGAACCACAGTTCATGACTGCGTTAACAAACATGAAGCATTCAGTTTCAAACTCAGCTTCGTCTACTGTGTGAGTGGAGCTGTAAGCTTGTAACAGCACTATCCATCTAGCCAAAGAATTCCTTCCGTCTGGACCTTTTCAGGCCTGTCCGGAGACAAGAAAAGGTATTTCAAAGATGAAGCTTTTAATGCTGCCTTCACCGACCCGAGACAGAATCAAACTAAATGTCTACTAAGAGCCATGATGGCTCAGGGGCTAGAGCGTTCGCCTCCAAATGATGTGACCCAAGTTCGCATCCCAATGTTGGTTTGGATTATGTGTTAGAATCCCCTTGCCGCAGGTCCAACTGTCGTAGATTTTCATGTAACACTAATGCGGGTTAGTTCCATCAAAAAGTCCTCCACGAAGGCGAGTTTGTCTTAACGCTTCATCCAGGAGTTCCCTTGTCTTCTCGGTTGTATTCAAAGTTACGAGACTACTGAGGTGAACCTAATTAGTCGTAAACTCTGAATTGAGTCCTTTGTTCAACGCTGTTTATAAAATATAAAATAAATGTCTTCTACATACTACACATCCGACTTGCAATTGCCCAAACTCGTAACCATTGTCACTGACAGTGTTCTAAGCAACTGGCTTGATGGGAAGATCTTTAGTTAAATTTACAATACTTTTTCGAATGTTTGCTTAATATCTTTACATGATGTTTTTGTATGTATGCGTATGAACCCCTAGACTGGGTTACGTAAGTGATTCTCCTTATACATTTACTTGATGGAAGGCTTTAAGGGTCTTTTGCAATGATAATAAAGCGAAAAGAATGTTTTTGTGGAAAGCAGTGTTATGGGATTAAAAGATATTCCCAAGAACATATTTTACGCTTAATTTAATTTATTTATTCATTCATTTATTTATTTTGGTAATTGAAACATTTTCTGAAACAACACGTTTTATTCGATTACAAATATAAAAACTTAATTAAAATTTATCACTATAGTTAGCAACTCTGAGATAATTTTAATCATTTCTTCATTCGCAACTTTCTTCGAAAAGCACTCTTAAAGTTCTGTTCTCATAAACCTTAGAAACTGATAGTATATTATCGATAGTAAAGTTCTTTTAAATCGACGAATTCCATTCGACGACAGTAACTTTCACTAGTATTTGGGGCAATATTCTCCAGGTCCCTTCCCAATCCTCTAACTAGACCTCATATAAACTAGTCACCTAAAAGTGCCCCGGGATATCTGTTCTCGGCCGGATGCGAGGCCCGGACCATTCGCTACCCAGACACACAAGAATGAACTCAATATAAATTCGAAGAGCGTACTTTCTGCCGAAGTCATCTTGGAAAACCGGATCTAAAAAGCGAAAAAAAGGTTCCAGGTTTTCTAGAAATTCGGAGATTCTCTTGAATATTTTAAATTTAAAGAGGTCTGCCAGTGTTGTTCAAGCTAGGCTTTGGTGACCAACGAAGCATAATGCCCGTTGAGGAACTTCTTTTTTTTATCTTCTTTTACACTGCTGTCAGATTCAGAGCAATGAAATGTTGAGTTATCGTTTTCTACGGAGATAGAGAAAGAAAACTGAATAATAAAAGCTTATTTAGAACATGTTTAATGCTAATCGGGAAATGATGTTTTTAAAACTCTTTGTTCGTGTTCTAAATTTTACCAAGAATTCTGATATTTCTAAGAATTTTATTATTTGTTCTTTAATAACGATTCGTAAGCATAATCTCTTTCATGAAGAAAAGATGTCGTTTTCAATGTTTAAAGAAGATAAATAATATTAACAAATCATAAAATGCACTAAAAATTTTGTAGAAAAATTTTCAAGTGAAATGTAATCATCACTTTAATTCACATTACGTTCTGAGAGCATTAAAAAGTATTTTTAAAATAGTTTTAAACATATTTTTAAAATCATTATCGATTTTTCAATTTTAAACTTGATTTTCCTACTGTAATGCTGATATAAGAAAAAAAAAGTATGGTCAAATTACCGAGCATAGTAAAATTTACCGTGTTTCCGGCATCATGGGAAAGCCAAAAAGGTCGATAATGAATTTGGTGAAATTCGTCGTGAAATATGGTTTTATAACGTGTAATAAAATTTGCTAAGTGTTCTAAAAAGTTTTGATTTTATTTTGGTACCTTGGAGAATGGAATAAAAACCCATTTTTTTCGGGTAAAATTTCTTTTTTAGTTTTGTATGCTAATTAAGAATATAATTTTAAAAACTGACCGTTACCATATGAACGGAAAAATTAACAAATGTGTAGTTTAAACATCGTATATTTTGGTTTTTATGTCAAAATTATTATTTTTTACTAAAAATGTAATTACCATACAGTATGGTAATTTTGCAAATTTTATTTTCTCCATGTGTACAGAGAAATACTATTTGTATATAAATAACTGTACGGAAATGATATGCTAGTTATCCAATCTATAACTATACATGTAATATCTATACCATGTAATATATATATATAAAAATCTATATCTATACATGTAATAAAATAAAGAATTTGTGTGTCTATATTACTGGATTGCTGGTAAACCGTGGCTTTCAATATACTGTATTTAACATGAAGCGAAATGAGTACAATTGTAAACAAATTACTAAGGCCGATGTTTGATTTCTTAGCTATATTTTTTATTCAAAGACGTTTAAAAAATGGAATTTTTCTCATTTTTTTAGTTGTAGCTTTTGGTTCAAAGTAAAGTATAAAAATATATAGTTTGGTCAAATATTATAAAAACAACATCAGTCATGTTTTCTAGCTTATAGCTCTAATCAAAAAAGTTAGCTTATTGCTTGTTCTGTATTACTTAGTTAATATTATTCGTCACCCCAGGTTGTCTGAATAATCAACATGAACGTTGCAGTATAGGCGAATTAGTATTTCTAAGTGTGAAAAATAGAGTGATAGTTTTTGCAAATATATGTCTGACGTCACAATGTTATTTTCTAGTTCTTTAAGTTGTAATTATTGTATTTGTTAAAAGAGAAAATGGCAACGATGTTTTGGTGTTCGAATGTTGATTAAATGAAAATGGTGTCAAGTTATTTTCTACTAGAATTATTGCTTTAATCAAAGTTCTCGCGGCTGAGAATTAATTAGCCGACGAGCCACATTTTGCCCTCTATCCGCGTGTTTCACATGCCTGTATAAAGAGGATTTCATTTTTCGTTTTATTAAACACAATCGCTGATATTGTACAACGTGGAATGTTACCCACACTTATATAAAGTCGCATGGGAAACCTCAAATTCAGCTTTCCCCTCACTCTCTTATGCTACAAACAAAACATCGTCTGCTTGAAAGCTGTCATCTGCCGTTGGTGTCTGTATGACATATGCTTTCACTAACAAAACACTGTGAATCGGACGAGTGACATGTGATAGGTTAATTTCTCTCCTTGTGATGCCAGCACGAGAGTTAGAAAAACAGGAAGAAAAAATCGTTTGAAGTTTGATTGTGTTTTATCAACCGTTGTCGCTTTTCATCTTTTATAATATGCGATTGACTTTTTTTTTCCGTTCGATCCCATTTAGTGGATAAAGAAATGAATGCGGTGTGATATGTCAGATGCAGTCATAGTAGGCTGAAAAAGAATTTACAGCGATGTGGGATAGTGCATAAAAGGGCAACTTCTATCAGTATTGATGTTTTGTACCTCAACTCAAATCAGCTAGATCAAGAAGCCATGGTTGGAAAAAAAGGAGAGAAAATAAAATTAAGCCTAAATCACTTAAAATGTACGTAAAAATGTAAACTAAAATGGATAAATTGTTTTCAGTTACTAAGTTGTATTATCACTTAAAAACGTTAAAAAAAAATTCTTTCATCAAAGTACTTTTTCAGGTCAAAAAATAAAAAAAGGCAAGAGTTTTATAACAAAAAAGAAGTTTTACCCTCGGCAAAATAAAAATTTTCCATAACAACTATTTGAAACACACAAAAATCCGTGTAGAAAATGATACTCTTGGCCACCGCGGTATTGTTTATTTTATTTCTAAAAACTGTGAGTAGCATCAGTTGGCTTGTTTATAATTTTCATGGAACGTTTGTGTTTTGTGCTTGTCGTTAGTTCTTCTCGGTTTTATTTATAATAAATGTTTTGTCTTAGTTAATTCTTCGTATTTTATTTAATAATTTCAAACTCAATCTTTAATATTTAGAAACTCTGCAAGCTGGATAAGTTTTTAGAACTGTTTGCAACAATCCTTACATTACTTTGCATATTTTATAATAATATCAAATTTCAGATAGTTATTTTATAACTGTTACTTTTAATTCTTCTTAGTTTTGAATTGGTGATAATTTCCGCGATAATTAATTACTTTTTCTTGAGCATTTTGCAGTTTTTTAAATTCCTGTTTCGATTTTATTTATTCCCATAAAACTTTTGACTTTTGATTTTTTTTCCTCAGTAATTTATTTATTTTGTTAAAAATCAATCACTGATATAGAAATCTTTTGTTGCTCAAGCTTTCTTTCTGAAAAAACACTTATTGTTCTTTAACTCATGTACCACCGCAGGGTTTGGAAAAAAAATAAAACATCAAAAATATAAAATTAAAATAATTACTATACAAAGAAAAATGTTTAAACTTTGATATATTTTTATTAAAACTGCAAAAAAAAAAAAATATTCTATGTGTTTATGTTTCAGTGCATCATTATCTTTTAATATACTATAATGTCTACTAAATTATGAAGCACTAAAATAACATGCGTAAATATGAATATATGCCTGTCTTTTGTAGACTCCTTAACCATCAGACCGAAAGCGACGAAATTTGGCTTCTTCATAATCCCCCAACATGGGAAAGGTCACTGTCGGCATTAGAACACAAAATTTCAGTTAGATCATTCAGGAAACACGTTTTAAAACTTGAATATTTTTCATTAGCTTAAAAATCGCCATTGATAAAAATTAAACTGCATACAGTTCTGTTTTTTTAACGAAAACATTTGTGATTTTGCTATCTTATAACTTTCAGTTGTTTATTACACGTTGTTTAACATTTAATTACTTTTTCACTCGTTATGTCAGATAAACTTAATGATCAAAACACGAATAATATAAGTGGACTACGTTATCAAAATAGAATTTCTAAAGTAATTCACGTGTTAATTTTGTTTATAGTTATGCTTTTAAAAAGCGTTTTTTTAAAAAAATTAAATAATTTAAAATCAACAGTAACTGAAATAATATATATATGTAATACAAAAGTTATAAAATTACTTTTGTATTAATAAAAGCAGTAAAACTTCTTCGCTTTCATAAAATACAGATATTCTATTTTAGGACTTCAAGACTGTAAACAAGCCAATGAATTATAATTAGACTTATGTTTCAAAAGAGGAGTTATTTTAAGATCTTTCACTTCCATACAAGGAAGGATTAAACGATTTTCTATGAGTATTAAATAATTTGCGATGAGGCGTAGGAATACAAGGAATGCAATATGACTGCCTTCTTACCCATGTATAAAACCAGGAGCGCTGATTTTTGCGTGGCTTTTTGTGTTTTACTTGTGCTAACTAAACTCCGTCAGATCTGACGAGAAAAGTGTCTCTCCCCCTCCAGTCGGAAAGGGGAGGAAACTGTTGCTTCACCATCTTTAATTAATAAACAGCTTGTGCAGAATCTGGACTCATTATTCATCTGATATTTGGACTAATTATTCCCTTATTAATAACAGGGTTTTGCGCTGTTATTATATATATATATATATATATATATATATATATATATATATGTATGTATATACATATATTATACATACATATACATATATTATACATATATACATATATTATACACATATATATATATATATTCCATATATATACTGAAAACCAGAAAAAAAAATGGACAAATAATACCAGTTCGCTTAGGAGAAATATATAAAATCGCCATATACTTAT
This sequence comes from Parasteatoda lunata, assembly GCA_949128135.1. Taxonomy (NCBI): domain Eukaryota; kingdom Metazoa; phylum Arthropoda; class Arachnida; order Araneae; family Theridiidae; genus Parasteatoda; species Parasteatoda lunata. The sequence continues at coordinate 84,449,856 of OX421972.1, forward strand.
TGGCGCCAATGATGCTTGATTAATTTTGGTAGTAGGAAATACTTGAAATAAAAAAAACAAACAAGCAATGTACTAAATGGAAAAATTAACGAAGGAACGATACTAATTCGTGTAGAAGAACAATAAAAAGAAAACGCCATACCATTTTTGTAGACAATAATGCTTAATTAACTTTGTTAATAGGTACTAATTAAAATGAAAAAAAGCTTTGTACTGTAAAGCGAAATGAATGAAGCAATGGTACTCATTTACTGAGGAGAAAATTTAAATAACATCATACCATTTTTGACGCCACTAATAATCAAATTATTTTGGTAAGAAGTGCTAATTGAAATAAAAAAAATAAGCTACTACGGATTAATAAAGCGAAATTGATTGGAGAAATGGGGTTAATTAATTTCGGAGAAGGAACACAAAACTACCCAACTATTATTGACGCCAATTATACGTAATTATTTTTGTTAATACTTGCATTATGGTAATAGGTATCAAATTTGCAAATATAGGTTCAAAGTATTCAAGAGTAAATTTGGTACCTGTTAAAACTGCACCAATTCTGTTCATTTTTATTCTAGAGACTGTGAAAATAGGTTCGTAACGGCCTTTCGAAAGTATAAACAGGAGAAAACAGTTAGACTGTGGTAAATTTAAAATATCATGAATTGGCTCGAGCAAGAGCATTAAGCAAGATGATACTTAATCTTAAGTTAATCTTAATTTTGATGGGATGAGCAACTAAAAGCGTGAATCCAATAACGTTAAGTTAGGAGGAAGGGCAACAAATAGTAATAAATAAAAAAAGAAGATGAAATTATTTAAGCTTCATTAATTGTGTTGATATTTTTTTTTTCAATTTTGTATATGATTTTATAGTGTTGTTCAGTACTGATTTTATCTATTGATTCTTTTTTCCCCACCCCGTACGCAAAATGGGTATTCAGCTAGCATAATATAAAAACAAACTTTTGATTAATTATACGATTACTACTATTTGACTAAAATTAGCTGGCAGCGATAAAAAAAAACAATACTATGGAAGTGATCAAGATTGGGATGACATATTACCACAAAAAAGTCACTTAACGGAACAAAAGTGCTATTTATTTCGTACCCTGTAATCGAAGTAATTTTAGTGACTCTTACTTCTATCACCCTTTTCCAATGATTAGAACTAAACACCCTTTCATGGGCACCATTCAACCCTTTAAATAACTTGGAGATGTTCTGACACAAAACTTTCATCTATCAGTTTGGGGGAGCGGAAGTCCAATAATCTGTGTCTAAAAGTACACAAAAATCACATTAGTTCTGACCTGGGTCCCAAAAAATAATCCCCAAAAGAAGTAAAAAAAAAAAATAAAAAAAAAAAATAATGACAAAATTACGTGACTTTCCGTTTACATTGCACAATAAGATAACGACAAATCAGAGTGAGGCAAAACAATGAGGCACGTAGACCGCATATAATACAGTCGCCATTTTTTGGCAGAAAAGGAATCAATTGAAGAGCCTGATGCCAACAATAGAATGAGACGATTCATTTGGACAAAAATGACCCTTTATTTTTGCTGTTAAAGCCTCTTAAGCCACAATCATCTTTGAAATATGAGGGAAAATATGGAAACTTTATTCCAAATCCTAGAGTGGATATTGTGCTTGTTGGGAAGATTTCTTAAATATGGAAGCGAAATCTTAATTTTTAAAGTGATTCTTTTAAATTATCTAACTCAACCCTTTGACGCAGATGTGACGTCGGTGTTCTTTTTATATACATTTTTTCTGAAACTCTAATTACAAGCACAAATATATTTTGGTATTTTTTAATTCTAAAATTTAGTCTAGTTTTTGAAAACAACTGTCAGATTATCGGAATTATATTTGTACTAAAAAGTGAAATTCAAAAAAAAGTTTTTTTTTTTTTTTATTTATATTCAAAAATTTATCAATGATTGATTTTGTAAATTAAAGAAATTTCAGTGATGCATAACCGTTTCCATTAGATTTTAATAAGTGCATTATTTGAAAAATGATTGATAGGAAGTGAGTTACGTTTAACTCCGAAAAAGAAAGACACCGATGTTTCATATCGCATTTCGTAATCATTAATTATTAAAATTTCAATAATAATATTATTCTTTTATTTTGACCTAAATTAACACAAAATAATAATGAAAAAATTGTGAAAAATACATAAAATAAAAATTTTGAGTGAAAGGGCTATACCACGTAAAAAACTTTTCGAGGAAAATTCTCTTTCAAATCCATTGGTAATTTAAAATTTAGAGAAAAGTGACTTCATGGTTTCCTGAAGAAAAACCTAAAATTAATCAAGTTAGTTTCAAGTGATGAAAAAAATATTTAAAAAATGCAAGCAAATTATTTTATGATTACTTCTCAACTGTGTTATCCAGTGTAATCTTGTCGTAATTTGTTTGCATTTTGATATTTTGAAAGATTTTTCACAATTTCAAACTTGATAGTTTACTCTGAGTTTACCTAAAATCACGTTTTCTATATTTTAAATTACTTACGTAGGGGAAAGAGAATTTGTCATAACGGACATAGCTTGCGGTATAGCGTCCTCGTAAGAAGCTAAAACAAAATCGTTCAAACAAGCGTAAACAAATTAAAATAAAAATTTTATTGATTAACATTATCATAAGCTTTTCAATTCATCATTTTTTTTAATTCATTGATTTTTTTATAGCTTTTTAAACTTTAATAATTAAAAAAATTGTTTAATTATAACTTAGATTTATTAGTTTATCCTGGCCTGGGAGAAAAACGGTTTAGACATCGTATATAAAGCGAGTTACTTAATATATCCCACTATTATGGCATGATAACATTTCTTTATATATCTTCATTTATTTTATTCGGGGTCTTTCTTTTAGATTTTTATTGTACTGTTTAATTAGCTTAGTTTAAAAGTGTTAATTTTTCAAAATTTTTACGTTACGTTTTAAAGCTGCTTGTAACAGATTCGTGCCGCAATGGTTATTTGAAATGATTTTTAACAAAGTGATACTAATATCAATACTATTATTTAAAGAATATAAACTGCGTGGAAAAAATGAATTTACAGTGCACTAGCTCCCCAATGACGGCTTGAAGACCACCCAGTTTCAGAACGATGTGTAAAAGCTTTTCTGGGAAGTAAAGACGGCATATACGCAGTGCTGACCTCATTGTCATAATCTTGCCATTGATCATGAAATTATAGAGCTTGAACCTCCATGACACCCATGTTCAACGACGGACTCTTGCGAGAATGCTTTACTTTGAAAAATGTGTTTTAAAAGGATTTTTTCTCTGTTTTGAGAGGAAGCTACAAAAAAGTTAAGTTTAACTGCTCTGCAAATATATTCAGTACTTGCCGCATTTGACTACCATCTTCGTTACCTTTCAAAATTTTCTTGTACAATAAATAAACTTTAATGATAGCAGCGGAATGCATAGTAAAACTGTGTTAAAATTTATATTATTAACTTTTAGAAAACTATTATTCCTAAGTACTAAAAAATAGATTTTATAATTTTCAAAAAAACATTGAATCAGAATAGAATAAATTAAAAAGCATAGAATAATTTTTAATTTAATAATTGAAATAATTCCTTTATTCCGGACAAATTTTAGTCTTTATATTTTTATTACAATTTACTTTACAATGGCAGCCATTTAATGTTTCCACGTCGGTATTAGAAGATTTTGACTCCAATAGATGCGAGGACTTAATTAGAATTGCAAGAGTTAATATGCACTTGAAATCATTAAAATAAATTTAGAGTTTTAATTGCCAATTAGAAATCTTAATAAAAGTTAGTGAAACTGTTATAATTTCAATTTAAATTTTATTAAGAATAGATGTTCCAAGTCAATTTTTTTCTTTGAATCCTTATTCTAGTAAAAAAGATAGAAAACCTTTGCTGTTTAACGAGAACTAAATAAATTAAGCACTTCTGTTTTTAGTTGAAAGGAGATATCTATATATTTTCCTTAAAGTAAATGTGAAAAGTAATCTGATATGTACTACACATGAAAATGGATGATTTCTTAGAAAACTCAATTAAAACATTGCTCTGGCCATTTCTAATCTTTCAATTTTTATTAATTTACGTCGTTACATAGATTAAAAAATATTTTTCATTTATGTTTGGACAATTGTAGAGCAAAATAAAGATGTTACTTATCATGCGAAATTTCATTTGTATTAAAATGCGGATGCTTTTGCGGCAAAATTATTTTATTTAAGCAAAATAAAATGCCAAGTTACAAATCTGGATTTAAAAAAATACTTATTAAAAAAGATTTATTATGTAAAGTCAACTGATTTTGTAACAGACATTCTAGTGTGAAATCGGATTTGAGTGATGATAAGTTAGAAAGAAATTCCTTTTTAAGTGAAATAAGAAACAAAGCTCTAAGATATATAAGATGAATACACGAAAAAAAAAATAAAAACTTTGCTAAAAAACTAAAATTATAACAAAAAACCTCAAGCAAAAAGTTTTTTAAAAAAATCTAAAATGTGTGTTAGAAAATTAAATATTTTTAGCTAAAAACTTTGTTAAAACAGTTTTGTATCAAGTCAATTTTGTTACAAAAATAAAGAAAATCTAGTGTAATGATAGATGTTCTAATGTAAAATCTGTTCTGGGTGCTGAAAGCAACTCCTTATAAGTGAAATCAGGAAGTTATCTCCAGGGTATAAAAGATAAATGGACGAAAACCGGGTTTCCGACTGTGGTATTAAAAAATCTAAAATGAAACTCAAAACTTAGTTTAAAAAAATTAAATTCTTATAACATAATTTTTGTTTAAGAATTAAAAACCTAGAACTAAAAACTTTGTAAAAGAACTATACACATTCTTAAAAAATTAAACACTATCTTAAATTCTGAACACTTTGTTAGAGAACTAAAAATTATTACTAAAAATTATGTTAAACGAATCATATCAAGTCAAATATACCAGATGTTTAGTAGGAACTACCAGATGTTCTGATGCGAAACCTGAGCTTTGTTCTGAAAGAAATTTCTTATAAGTGAAATCGTGAAGAAAGCTTTGGGACATAAGAGAAGAATGGGCGAAAACCGGGTTTCGGACTGTTCGTATTAGAAAAACTTAAATAAACTAAAAAATTCTTAGAACTAAAAACTTTGATGAAAATTTAACATTTACAGCTGAAAACTTTTTTAAAAAACTAAAATAATATGTAACAAAAATCTTTGTTTGAAAAGAAATTGTTTTTTTGTTTTTTTAAGAAATCAAATGACTTCCTAGCACTTGCTCTAGTGGGAAATCTGATCTGGGTGCTGAAACGTTAACGACTGAAAGAAATTCCTTATAAGTGAAATCAGGAAGAGAGCTTCAGGGCATAAAAGATGAATGGACAAAAACCGGGTTTCCGACTGTTGGTATAAAAAAAATATACTTATATGATTAATACAGAATCAGGAAGCATCACCCTACATTAAGCCTCTAATGTCCACTTCTGTTGGGCATTCTCTGGGCTCTCCCTAACCAAAACAATTCGACCGTGATGTAATAGACAGTTTTTTCCGTTTTTTTGTAACAAATGGTTCGGACAGAACATTTTTCTTCTGGCATTCCGTGGAATGTAAGTAATTTGATTAGAAAACTTATTGTGGTTGTCATAAGAATTTTTCTCAAAGGAGGACTTATCTTGAAGAAGATGTTGTAAACTGTTACAAAATTACTACACAGAAAGAACGAGGAACTGTTGGTTGAAAATTAGGGAACTCAACCTGAATATATAATTGAGAAATACATACATGCCATTATTCTTTAAGCAAAATAACAGTGTCAAGATCTGTTTAATTAATACTGTCATCTCTGTAACCTCAGATAAATCAACTCAATGTTAAACCATAATAAAGGTACTTTGAACCATAATACGGTGCATTGATGAGCACCCTTAATAAGAAGTGTAACCTTAACTATGTTTCCGTTCTGTTTGCACCATAGAATCGTGTTACCAAATCAAGAAATGCGATAATACGTTTCAAATTTGCACATGTTACATATTAGCACCACATTCGAGTTTTAACGATATTATTGTTCAAAATGCTCCAAAATTTCTAACCGTGTGTTTAATCAGAAAATAGATGAACAAAAATCCTGCTCCACAAACTTTACAAAATTTTTACCCTTAATTGCATTTGTACAGTTTCTAGCTTTGGTTAACCGTGTCGATCTGGAAGAGAAAAGTCCAAACTTTATTCCAAACAAACATTTTCCAAAACAAAGCCTAGTACCCTGTATAAATGTTTGTTACCAAACCTGAATGAGGCTAGAAAAAACCATAAAATATGGAAATATTTTTTACTCTTATTATTTTAGTTAGATTTAGTTTAGACCATTGTAAGTAGCTTAATATAGCTTAATCCAGTAAGTAAGGTTAACCTTAATGCAATATAGCCACTTTCAGGTTTAAAATTTTATAAATTTTATCGGAATCTTTGCCAATCACATTTGTCCAACTCTTTTAGTCTTCATGATTTGAAAACGTTTCTAGGTATTATTTATTTGCAATCAACTAATGACGGTGTTTATGGCTGCAACGTTGGAAAAAAAACATATTTTATCCATTAAAACATATTTTGAAACCTAAATTAAATTCTTTTCGTCTAGAATTCTTCTAGAATTAATTTTGAAGATTAATTCTTCTAGAATTAGTTTTCTATAATAATTCTAGAATTAGCTTTCTTTTAATCTTCATGATCTGAAAACGTTTCTAGGTATTATTTATTTGCAATCAACTAATGACGGTGTTTATGGCTGCAACGTTGGAAAAAAAAACATATATTATCCATTAAAACTTATTTTGAAACCTAAATTAAATTCTTTTCGTCTAGAATTCTTCTATAATTAATTTTGCAGATTAATTCTTCTAGAATTAGTTTTCTATAATAATTCTAGAATTAGCTTTCTTTTAATCTTCATGATCTGAAAACGTTTCTAGGTATTATTTATTTGCAATCAACTAATGACGGTGTTTATGGTTGCAACGTTGGAAAAAAACATATTTTATCCATTAAAACATATTTTGAAACCTAAATTAAATTCTTTTCGTCTAGAATTCTTCTATAATTAATTTTGCAGATTAATTCTTCTAGAATTAGTTTTCTATATTAATTCTAGAATTAGCTTTCTTTTAATCTTCATGATCTGAAAACGTTTCTAGGTATTATTTATTTGCAATCAACTAATGACGGTGTTTATGGCTGCAACGTTGGAAAAAAAACATATATTATCCATTAAAACATATTTTGAGACCTAAATTAAATTCTTTTCGTCCATAATTCTTCTAGAATTAATTTTGCAGATTAATTCTTCTAGAATTAGTTTTCTATATTAATTCTAGAATTAGCTTTCTTTTAATCTTCGTGATTTGAAAACGTTTCTAGGTATTATTTATTTGCAATCAACTAATGACGGTGTTTATGGCTGCAACGTTGGAAAAAAAACATATTTTATCCATTAAAACATATTTTGAAACCTAAATTAAATTCTTTTCGTCTAGAATTCTTCTATAATTAATTTTGCAGATTAATTCTTCTAGAATTAGTTTTCTATATTAATTCTAGAATTAGCTTTCTTTTAATCTTCATGATTTGAAAACGCTTCTAGGTATTATTTATTTGCAATCAACTAATGACGGTGTTTATGGCTGCAACGTTGGAAAAAAAACATATTTTATCCATTAAAACATATTTTGAAACCTAAATTAAATTCTTTTCGTCTAGAATTCTTCTATAATTAATTTTGCAGATTAATTCTTCTAGAATTAGTTTTCTATATTAATTCTAGAATTAGCTTTCTTCTAATCTTCATGATTTGAAAACGCTTCTAGGTATTATTTATTTGCAATCAACTAATGACGGTGTTTATGGTTGCAACGTTGGAAAAAAACATATTTTATCCATTAAAACATATTTTGAAACCTAAATTAAATTCTTTTCGTCTAGAATTCTTCTATAATTAATTTTGCAGATTAATTCATCTAGAATTAGTTTTCTATATTAATTCTAGAATTAGCTTTCTTTTAATCTTCATGATTTGAAAACGCTTCTAGGTATTATTTATTTGCAATCAACTAATGACGGTATTTATGGTTGCAACGTTGGAAAAAAACATATTTTATCCATTAAAACATATTTTGAAACCTAAATTAAATTCTTTTCGCCTAGAATTCTTCTATAATTAATTTTGCAGATTAATTCTTCTAGAATTAGTTTTCTATAATAATTCCAGAATTAGCTTTCTTTTAATCTTCATGATCTGAAAACGTTTCTAGGTATTATTTATTTGCAATCAACTAATGACGGTGTTTATGGCTGCAACGTTGGAAAAAAACATATATTATCCATTAAAACATATTTTGAGACCTAAATTAAATTCTTTTCGTCTAGAATTCTTCTATAATTAATTTTGCAGATTAATTCTTCTAGAATTAGTTTTCTATATTAATTCTATAATTAGCTTTCTTTTAATCTTCATGATTTGAAAACGTTTCTAGGTATTATTTATTTGCAATCAACTAATGACGGTGTTTATGGTTGCAACGTTGGGGGAAAAAAACATGTTTTTATCAATTACAGTATACTTTGAGACCTTAATTAAATTCTTTTCATCAAGTAGGTCCAATTCTTTTCGTCTAGAATTCTTCTACAATTAATTTTGCAGATTAATTCTTCTTGAATTAGTTTTCCAGATTAATTCTTCTAGAATTAGTTTTCTAGATTAATTCTTCTAGAATTAATTTTCTAGTTTAACTCTTATTCTCTAGATTAATCTTAATTTTCGTTTAGAATTAATTATTTTCGTCGAAAATTGCCGGAATTTTTTACCTATCCTAAATCGTTTAGTTCCATCCAAAATTAAAAACTTTTTGCTGATTCCCAGATATATTTGTTACAAATGAGTAAATTTAATAAATTAGTAAGTTTTACCATATCTAGTAAGTTTTACCAGATTTTGGTAGTTTTGCCCATGCTTTTTTTTTCACTGTGTATGTGAAACATTTATATTTTATCATATGAAATACGTCTCTTTCATATTTGAAATTGAAACACAGGTACAGTTTTCGTTTTTTTAAAAATAACGTTTTAGAAGGTAAACATAACAGTGCTTCACTATCAAGTTCAATTATACAAACGCTATAAACTAAAACCTCTAGAATAGAATTATTCTATTGAATTTCAACCACATTGATATTTAGAGATCTTTTTAAGAAATTTATAATTCGATTTTTATCTTAAAATTGCAACGAACCATTTACATTTCCATTTGTCTAAAAAATATACCTGTTTTGATTTTAATAGAAAAAAAAAATAATGTTTAAATTTATCCTTAAAAACCTCAAAGAATAGAAACGGGTAGATAAAACCCAGTTAAAGTATTTTTTTTTTTTTTTAAATAGATAAGGAGAGCTAAAAAACAAAGAAAGTACTTAGATAGCATTACTAAAATATCAACAGAATATTAAAATGAGCGAACCAGGAATATTACATTAACTTAGACCTAAATTAAATTTTGTTTTGCTTAATATTTCATGAAAGTTTCCCTATAAGAAATTGCATTTTAAATTGCCATTCAAATAAATATACACAAAATCAAATTATAGTGAAAGGTATTAGAAGGGCAAAAACTCTATTCTTCCTACAGAGGAGGGGGTGGGGGTCATAAAATAACGTCAAAATGGATCGCCATTTTTCGTTGAAAGGGTGGTCTGCGTAATGCCAAAAAGGATTATTATTTTAATATTCTCGAATGCAAATCCTTTTTTTTTTTTATCTAAATCTATAAACCGAAAGTACAACATTAACAGTGAGATCTAAGATAAATAGAATATTAAATATATGATAGTTTACATCCTGTAAAATAAGATAAATTTTTAAAAATGTTTAAAACAATAATCTTTATTACAGACAGGCTATAAGGGGTAATAAAGAGTAATATAAAAATGAATTTTATATCGTGAATTGGCTTTTTGAAATATGTATTTATATTTTACCAAATATGACTTAAAGTATATTTAATTTTTAAATTTGTACAAACAAAAATTTTCATCCTATAATGCCATTATATCCTAAATTATTTACTATCATACAATTTAACATATTTATAGGCTTGATACTCTTTTTTTTTTCAAATTTAAATTTACATTTATATTTAAAATAAACCAAAACTTATACTAAGATTTAAAAAAATATATAATTATTTAAATTACAAAATGGCCTTTACATATTATAATGTTGAGGATGTATACATGCCTTTAATATTTTTCCTTTTAAACTAAATACTGAATATTAACATGAAAATAAGAATTAAAACTTTTGAAAAACTTAAACTTTGAAAGATTCAACCATTGTTCAACGGTTTTATTATACATTAACATAAATGTTACAACCGTTAAAAAAGTAAGTAACATAATGTAGAATTATGCATATACGTAACGTTACTAACAATACGCGTTTTTATTTTCAATCCATACCAAAACAATCTACAAACTTACTGAAACTGCTAATATAAGCTCTGGATAGAGCGTTAATTATTATTTTCTTTTATTCCAACGAAATTATGTAAAATGGCCTTACAAAGAGCTCCAAAAAATAACAATAAATTAGAAGGAATTTTTGTTTTTTTTAAATAGGTTCCAATTAGCTTCAGTATGCAACGATCTAATATATTTTAAAAGAAACAAATATTTTAATTAACTTAATCTAAAATTTTCTTTGAAATAAAGGAGGAGCTGGCAGCTGTTATAAACCATTTAAAAAAATATTTATCCCGAAAAAAGTTTTTTTTCTTAACAAATTTGCAAATAGTTAATCTGCAGTTAAAAGAAATCTTTAAAAAAATTTCTTTTACGCACGTAGCACTATATATAAATGACATTTTTTGTAGCATAGTTTTGGCTGAAAACATTTTAATGTAAATGGCAATTTTTTTTTTATTAATATTTGTAATTAAAGAAACGCTAAATTTTTCTAAGCTTTTTATTATTTTAAACTGTTTTATTCTGGGCTACGTTTGTGGGGGTGTAATTCGTAAATCTAGGGCTACTTCTTATTAGGCTACTTTTTTAAAACTACTTACTTAATATAGAGCTTTTACAGAATATGCTATTATCTTTGAAAAAATTTCCTTATCACCATGAAGCACTTTTAAAAATAGTAACTTATAATTTATGTCAAACTTTATCCAAAAGTAGGGAAATTATAAAACTATTTTAAAGTTTTCGTGTCATAAAATATTTTTTAAAAAAATAATTGATAAAATAAAATTAATATTTGTTTTAAGGATTGGAAACGAATTCCACAGCCTAAGAAAACCTCTTAAAATGAAATTTACTTTCACATACATTTATCCCCAATCCCCATCCATTTATTGACATTCGTCATTCAAGTATGAAAAGGTTATGGTTACCATAGGTTTATAGTGTCTTGCCATATAAATGCCATACAAATCTTTAAGGTTACCATAGGCCTATGGTATCATGCCATATAAATACCATACAGATCTCTATGGTTACTATAGGCGTATGGTATCCTGCCATACAAATTTCTATGGTAACTATAGGTTGCCATAGATTTCTCTATGCCAAATTTTCCTAAGGTTAGATATGATAACCACTCTTTAAAGGGATACCACATTAGGTAAGCCAACTTTAACCCCACCCCCTGAACCCTGGACTGTTCAGACACAAGGTTAGCTCCTTGACCACCATAGAGATGGGCTATTATTTTTAAATTTTTTGAACTGCATGCTTTAAAATATTTTTTAATGTAAATCTATAGCCTTCCATATCAACCTCCCTTATCAGTTAGTTTAGAATTAAAATGGGCTAAGCCTTTTTTAGAGTCTTTTTAGCTTTGAGCTATTTTATGTTAGGCTGTTGTGGCACGACTAATTCTTAGTCTTATAGTTCTTTGAACAAAATAGCAATAGTTCTCAGTTTTGGAATCTTTTGACATGGTTCTCTGAAGTTGAAATTTTTAAAATTCATTTCTCTAATAATTTTCAAATTTTATTTCAAGAAAGAAAAACAAAAGAAACTGACCACTTATCTCAATTTTTATTATTTCATTTATAAAATTGAAAAATAAAAGGCTAGGAAAACCATCTAGTTATAAAAATGTAAGCTTTAAATAGAAATACCGCAAGAGATAAATATTAAGATTTACTTAATTTAAAATTTTTATCTCGAATCCAAGCGAAAAAATGCGCAACTACTTTAAATCTTCCAAAACATAAAATATTTCTGCAAAAAAAAAAAAAATCTTTTTTGTTCCTCAAAAGCAAACCACTTCCTCTCAAAACTGCAAATTGCTTTCACAGTCCAAAGAAATCCCTTGAAATGTAATTTCTTTTACACAAATAGCTGGCATTTTCAACTGCATGTTTCAGAGAGGGTTCTGGGCTGAAAACTTTTAACTGTAAATACAGCCTTTCATGACAAACTGTCGGAGCTATAAAAACAATTTTCTACATCAAAGAGTTCCTTTTTTCTTCTGCCCCTCTCCTACGCCACGGCCACCCCTGGCGAAATTTAGCGTGAAGAAGAAATCTACTTTACCACCCCCAACATCAGAACTTTTTATAAACCTTCTTTCTTTCAAAAAGAACAAACTCTAGAAATAGGAAGCACTGTAAGTTCAGTTAGTAGATATGGATAGAATAAAAGAAATATTTTTTCAGCTTTTTTTGGATTTAGTTTCAAAAAGAGAGAGAGTAAAAAAAAAAGCTTGGTGACAAAAGAGCTGCTCATAGCCAAGGGTGTCAATGGCAAGGCGAACGTGGCCGTTTCTTGCAAACTCTTCATTCTACAATACCCGGGTAAAATTTTGTCGCGTATTATATAGAAAAGGAGGGAGCACGCTTGATAGATGGTCGTTCTTTTTAAGTACCGCTTATATATATACCAGGGCAATTCATTTCCAAAGCGAGTTTAGTGTAGGGACTGGTACTTCTTGCAAACAGATGGTTTTTAAGTCTCCCGCAGAATTCCAAAACTTGTCGGTGTTGGCGACAACTTTTTTTTTTATATGAAAAAAAAAAATCTTTCCAACCATTATTATTATTATTTTGAAAACTCCCGTTAGATAGTAGTATTGAAAAATGATTTCTGGGGAGTATTAAACGGCGCAGGCTTCTCCAGGGGTGTTTCCTATGCGCCATAGACATGTTGAAAAGCGAGACGAAATGTCAGTTTGTCCGTTATATATCACCTAAATGGTCTAACGTCTATGTTTCTGGCATTTTCAATATATTTTCTGAAATTTTGAAATTGGATTTTTATTACATTACATTTTTATTTTAAATATGTGGTTCCTTCATAAATCCTATATTCTTTTATTAATAAAAATTAAAAGTGTATAGAAACAAGTTAGTTTTGAACCAAAGTCAACTACTAAAAGCAATCAAATGTACACGGTAAAAAAAAATTCCAGTCAAATTACCTTACTGTATGGTAATGTCATTTCTGAAAAAAACAAGTAATATATATTTTTTTAAAGTCAATTCCTAGTTAGGTCTTTGAAGAAAAAAAAATTTTTTAGTTTCTTTTTATCAAATAATTAATTTTTTTTATCCATATAAAACTAAAATTAATTAATTAATTTTAATTAATTAAATTTAATTAATGAGTTAATATTTGAAAAACTGTATTATCATCAAGTGCCATCCATTAAAAGTTTAAAAAAAATGTATTTGAACTTGAGTGGATGAATAAAAGGTATTTTATTAACGATTGCCAATATGAACAAGATATAGGGAGTGTGTGAACTAATAGTAGGAACTGAAAAAAAAACATAATTTCGGTAAATAAAACGAAAGTATACGATATTTAAGCCATTCATTTGGTACTTTTATCGTTTATATGGTAACGGTTTACTGGAAATTCTGGTGTTCAAATTTTAAAATGAATAGCATGCTACAGCAGAAAGGTTCAAGGTAAAATGGTGCAATAAATAAAAAGAGCATATTTAATTACAATCAAATTTAATAATGTTAACTATAAACACGAACAAATATGATGACGTGATATTTGTTAGGCTTTCCAATAAGCCTTCTATTCCAATCCGATGCCTCTTATACAAGATAATACATGTTCATAATTAATGTGAATGATTACTGCGTCCCCTGTTTTACAGGAAAAAATTCGTAATACATACATTAGAATTTATATAGCTTCATCAATTCAATCGATTCAGAGATTGCATTTAGAGTTGTAAGTTGTGCAGTTGCTAAGTATTACAAGTGCAATTTCCAATTGTAATTCAATACTTTCTTTGAACATTTAAAAATATTATCAGCACTTATTTTAATTTTATTTTGTTAAAGACCTTTAATTACCAATACATGTCTTAAGATGCTAGGTAGATAAATCCTCCAGAAAAAAATGCGCCTCATTTGATTTAAATATTCAAATACTAATTGCATTAAAATCGAAAACTAAAAAAATAAAATTTTTAACTTTAAAAGAAGAAAAAAAAAAATTGCACACTGTTACACATTTCCTATAATATTCTTCAAATGTGAAGCAACTTTCATTCGTTGCTTTAAAATGCTACTAGTTTAATACGTTGCTTTACAATGTTGCAACCTTAATCTGTAGTTTTACAATGCTGTAACTTTGAAACGTAACAATGTTTCTGTATATTTTGAACTATAGAATAGATTTGAAAATGTATATTTTCAGTCAGCAGACAGTGATCCGAAAATTCTGATAACTCAGTAGTTACTTTTTTCTCAAACAATATTAGTCGGAGACCAATACCGATAGGTTCTATTAATTTAGTAGCCGATTTCAGTTTTTTTTTTTTTACTTGAATTAGATTTTTTAATAAGATTTTTAATACAGATAAGCTATAAAAAGTTAATTCAACAATAAAAATAATGTAAATATGAATGTGACAAAATTTAGTCAAACATACTGACTTGGCTTCACTTTGCTGGAAAATTCATTGCGCTGTAGAAGAAGAAAAAGATGGGAAAAAGTGGCCGGATTTTTATTCAATTTAAATCTCTACTTTTATGTGCTGACTCGCCAAATGGCGAATAGAGAGTAGTGTTTTCTCAGGTCTACATAGAACCATTAATATAACTTGAAAGGTTCTATGACTCAAAATATACACAAAGACATTGTAAAATATTACACCTCGTTAATATTATTATCGTAAAAGTAAAAAATTTTTGAATTTCAATTCTATATTTTAGATTTAAATCAACACTCTCTAGCACATTTGGATAATACTATAGTTCAATTCTGAATTAACTTTTTCTAAGTCTGTGCAAACAATGTGCGTATGTATTAAATAATCTTCTTTGTTTTAACGCAAACAAAATTTAAATAATAATTTTAAAAACCTACAATTATTTAATTAATTAATTGAATTCATAAACAAAACTTTTCATTTGTTTGATCCTATTCTGGTTTTAAAATATTATCTGAGCAATTCTATAAGCTATTATTCCGAAAAAAAAAAAAAAAAATTTTCGAACAATCTGAATCGAAATTTTTTTTTTAACTTAATAAAAGAAGTATTTCTTTTTCAATTTTCAGTAAATATTTCAATTTGTAAAAATTCGTAAACTTATTTTCTGGTGAGTTATAACTAAGCAAATTCATGTTGACTTTCTTGATGTCTTAGTGATGAGTTTTTTTTTTTTTTTTTTTTTTTTTTTTTTTTTTTTTTAATAAAATATCTATCAGAATATGCGGCAATGTCAAGTCATTTGTTTTTATATCGTTGTTGTGCTGAAAGCATGTAAAAAGATATCTACATTAAAAGAAATTCTAAAATTTACAAGGTTTTCTGAGAACACCCAAAAGCTCTGTAATTTTCATTGAAGTGCTTGGGTAATAATCTTGATAAAATTAATAAATGTGATTAATATGGAATCTATATACGGATTTATAATATGTGCTATAATTTGGTAATTTTATCATGATGCCTCAGAGCATGGTATTAAAACCATGTATTCAGTAAATCTTTTTTTTTTTTTAATTTTTGTGTTTTTTAAGCACTACAATTTTGAAAATCAGAGTTTCTGTTAAACTGTTACCATACGAACGAAAAAATAACCAAATGACTGGTTTAAATACCCTATATTTCGGTTTCATTAATCTAAATTATGTTTTTTTTATTTTAGTTTTCATTAGAAACGTCGTTATTATGCAGTAGGAGTAATTTTACCAGAATTTTTTTTCTCTGTGCACTGCGTTTCATTTTAATGTATATTTAGATATTGCTTATAAAGTAAAGGCACAAAGTCGAATTCATTGCCTGAGTTGCTTCCAATTTCAAGATACAATGCCCTTTTAAAGATTGGCTTTCTCCACTAAACTTGCGCCACACTTCAAAACAGGATGACTTTCCTGTATTCCATTCTCTCATCAACAAACAAAGGCTGGAACATCAGGAAAGTACACGAAACTTCCATTGTCAGTCACCATGGTGAAATTAAGGGATGGGGGAGTACGCTTGATGGATTCCGATTCGAAACCAACCAAACTATTCTATTCTTCTTTTATTCTGGAAGACCATACACC
Source organism: Parasteatoda lunata (assembly GCA_949128135.1). NCBI lineage: Eukaryota > Metazoa > Arthropoda > Arachnida > Araneae > Theridiidae > Parasteatoda > Parasteatoda lunata. The sequence goes on from OX421972.1 coordinate 84,466,438, forward strand.
GTATCAGCCAGCCATCACTTTCACTGACTGTTCCTGGCGTAGCAGAAAAATCCATTACCCCTATACAAGAATCCTGTAAAGAAACTGGTTTGTGTGATTGTTTTCCCGATAATGTAGTTTTCGGTTCCATATAAGTTTATATTAAATAAAAAATGTAATATTGGCATACAAAAACAAAATTTTTATTGAAATTACCAAACTGTATGGTAATGATATTTCTGGTAAAAAAAAATTTAATTATGTTTAATAAAACCAAAATATACCGTATTTAAACCAGTCATTTTTTTTTTTTAATTTCTCAGTTCATATGGTATCTTTTTTCTATTTTCACCCAGTATTATTGTTCTTTGAAACACTGCAACGAAAAATATTTAAATTTACATGTTCTAACAATAATCACTATAAATAAGTTATTGTGATACTATAAATAATTCACATTGTAAAAATACATAAGCGAAAAGAGCTAGATTTTGCATGGTAAAATATCACTATAATAACAATAAAGAAGTTAGTGTAATACTATAATAAATAAGCCATGGTAATAATGCAATAAATAAGTCAATCTAATACTATAAATTAGACACTAGGTATTACATAAATCTCATGAATTAAAAAGTTTCAAAATTTTAATGAAATTACATACAAAAGCATGGCACATTGAAAAAAATTTGTTACATTTTCCGTACTTTGCAGTAATGACTTTCTTGATTAAAAAAATCATAATTTAGTTAAATAAAATACCAAAATATACCGTATTTAAACGTTTTATTTGATAATTTTTTCTTTCATGTGGTAAAAGTTTACCAAAAATTCGGGTTTTCAATATTATAGTTCTTATTACCACACAATTGAAAAATGCGAAACTGAAAAATTAATTTAATCGAATAAATGGCTTTTATGTCATGCTCTAAAATATCATGGTAAAACTATCATATTTTACTACATTTACCAAATATTATCACATATTTCAAAATTATATTTTATTATTAAATTTACCAAACTCATTACCAAAACACTTCAGAGAAATTACAGAAATTTTTGGTGTTCCCATAGAGCCAGAAGCACTGTAAATTTTATTATGTTCTGGTACTTTTGACCTTAGTTTTTTTCACAGTGTAATTTAAAGCCTAAAAAAAATTTTTTTTTCATAAATTGACATTTATTAAAGAAAATGATTCTTAAAATCTATTTCCAAAATTGATTATTTGTTAAAATAGCGTGTCTAAAAAGATGTGTCACTCACAATTATCTAATGATACAGTGAGTTAAAATGTTGTAAAAATAATATTCTACAAATAACTTCTTTATGTTTCTACTTCTTAGCAATCCATGTTTACATCATATTTTCTGAGATTTATACCATAAAAAATGAATACACTCAAAGGCATGGAATTTTCTTTGTTTTTGACAAAATAATTTCCAAAGGCCTAGATAGACTGGTTAGTAGGGCACGTTGCCCACGTCCAAGAGCTCGTGGGTTTGATCCCCGCCGGCCGAAGACTCCCCGTGTAGAAAATGGTGACTGATGCACGTTAAATCTGTCGAGTCGCAAAGTCCTCCATGTTCCCATAACAAATCAATACCTCTGGGAGTACTGATCCAAGAGTTTCCTTGTCTTCTGGATTGGTTCAAAATTACAAGGCTACGGCATTTAGCATTAGTAGTCGTAAACCCAAAATTGGGTCGGCTGTTTAACGACGGTTATATAAAAACAATAATAATTTCCAGACGTTAATGGGCGAACATTTCGTCAAATTTAGGATATTTTTTGCAGTTTTAGTGATACGAATTTAGCCAAAACCCTTAAGCATACTGCAACATATCACTGCACAAATGAGTATGAAAGACGTCATTGACTACAACAAGTATATTACAGTGTCCTGCACTCTATGCACAATGCCCATTACCTAACGTAAAGCTTAAACCCTACGTCTACTTAAATTGCTTTATTACGGTTTTGAAACCATGCTTGTAGTAAATGGTTGAAAAAACCGTATAGTTTTGGATTGCTTTTATAGCTCTACTAATTGTAAATTGTTTCTAAACCGAAAAGGTAAAAATGATAATAAGCTCTACTAAATGTAATTATAAACTAAACTAACTTTTATAGCTCTACTAAATGTAAATTGTTTCTAAACCGAAAAGGTAAAAATAATAATAAAAGTTAAATAATAAAGGAAAGTAAGAAATAGAAGTTCCAATAATAAAAGTCAATTATAAAAGTTAGTGGTAAGAAACTTAAATGAAACTTTATTTGGGCAACGATGTAAGTTTTAAATTATGGTCTAAACTGTGCATAGAAATTCATTCGATGAAATACTTGAGGTATAAAATCTTTGTATTAAGATATCTCTTTTACACTAATTTAACTGTCGGAAAGATGTAGACTTTTGGGGTTAATGATAATTATGCTTTCAATTATCTTTATTTAAGGTTAGCAAATGAATTGATAATTGATTATTTTTGTATTCGGAAGTGTTGATTCGATTGCCTGTAAAATACAAGTAGTCAAAATATGAAATATATAACCGATATTTTTTATTTTGAATTTCAGATGGATTTTTTTTTTCTGACGAAACTATTTCAGAAAAGAATTCTGTCTTGCAAACTTGTTTGCTTTTTTGTGTTACTTACAAAATCAGACTTACAAAAATCAAGTTTTTTTTTCTGTTTAAACAAGTAATCAAAGCAATTTTTTAAAAAAAAGTATGCCAAATTACAAAAATAATTACATTTCTCTTTATTTTGCTTCACAATGTATGAAACAATTATAAATAGTATGAAAAAATGTAATAAAATGGCAAAATGAAAAAAAAATATGATGCTCGAAATAAAATAAAATAAATGGCTTATTCAACTATGTAAGTTGATCGTCACCTGTTTAAGCTGACCACTAAAACAAATCTTTATAGCAAACTGAAGCAAACTAAGTTGACCACTAAAGCAAACTTGAAACGGTCAATTCTTAGCAAGTTGACTTAAACTAGTCAACTTGCACGGGTTTGACTATTTCCACTTTCTTAAAATGAAAATGATTTACAACTCAGAAAAAGGAGAAAAAAGTTGGGGTACTCCCGAAATGTGCTAAGCTGGTAATTTATTGAGAAAACAGTTTCGTCAAATATTTGATAATTCACGTTTCATTACGAAATAATAATCAAAAATAAGGAAACACAGCTCAAAAATTGCTACATGAATTAAAATAAGAGTTAAATTTTTAGTATTGTATAATTATTAAAAATTATCATGCATGTTTAAGTATTTCTGCAATTGTATAATTATTTAGAAATATTATGTACTTCAAATTATATTACAGAATAAAAAATTATTTATGGTATTTTCAAAGAAAATGTTCTAAAAAATAGCTGCACTCACTAACATTGACTCAATATACAGTTCTAAATATAAAATAATATTTAAGAAGCTTAAACTAGACTCTTAAAATTTTCATTCTAAAATTATGGTAAAATGACCGGCAGCAGTATGTCCATCCAATTAACCGAAAAGTTTATGGTAAAGAATATTTTTTATCTTTACGATTTACAACTAGTACGGTTACAAATCCATGAATACAAAACTATACGATTTTTAACCGTTTACAACTAGTATGTTTTCAAAACCGTAAAAAAAGTTTAACTGGATATTGAAGATAGTTCAGCAGCTTTATGGAGCTGCCATTTCTGCGTGAATGACAGTATAGTGTTCTAATAGTCCATGGTCATGAATTAGGAAGTGTAGGACGCCGAAAGCACTTCACGTGTTAAAGAGAATTATGAAAATTTTGTCGTGTCAACGGAGGAACTCGAACCCTTGTTCTGTTGGTCATTATATTGACCAGTTAGCCCTGCCGGCCGTAATATAGACCCATCAGAAAGGAGCTAAGTGGCTTCCTTAGATGGGAGTAGTTGCGAAAGAATTCTGGTTGTTTAACCATATTAAGTAAAAGCGGTTAATAAACTGTTTTTCTCACAGTCAACAGTTTGAATACCATCTTATTTATGGTCAATTGATTGTTTTGTTTCAATATGGTGAAATAACATTTAAATAAAACGTTATTTTACCATTTTTTATGAGAACTTTCTAACAGTGTACTAACACGAAAGTCATTTAACATAATTATAACGTCTGTTGCTTTCTAAAAAAATTAGAGTACAAATTATATAAATTTCAAAGGCTATAAAAATAAAATCAATGTGAACGGCAAATAGTTTTGGAATATTTAACTTTTAAAAATGATAAATTAATCTATTCATAGTAACGAAAATCATATTACATTAGCTGCAAATCATTATTTTTTTTTATAAATTCAGGATTTGCATAAAAAAGGTACTCCTTTTAAAATTATTTACGTGCATATTTTCCTCTATAGTTTTAGATTTATTCATTTATAATTTTTCTTTCCTTTAATGTTAAAATTTTACATTTCTCTTAAAAACCTTAGAGAAAGGATAAAAATTCAATCTGCTAACAACAAAACATTTGAATTTATTTAAGAATATTCCCTTTTACGTGAATTATATTTTTATTTTTAAAACACATTTATTTGCTGCCTTAAAGTAAAATAAATAAAATACCGGAGTTTAAAAAGCATGCAAATGTCATATTTACGAAATAAAAAACTCTTAAGTAATACGTTCATGAGAAAAACCATATGCTATATAAAATAAAACAAAAGAAAAACCTTTTGTCCACAGTTTTTATCTTTATGTTTTCTTTTCTGGGGTCAGTAAATAAATAGGGTTGCTTTTGTTTGCTCTTTGGTCCCTTTATTTAGTTTTTGTCTGGAAACAAAGCTATAAACAAAGTCTTTGTAGACTCACGCTTTCATTTAGGTATTTACTATACTTAGGTCTGTTTGTGCGTGGTTTTGGTATCTTATTTACTAATATTGTTGTACTTGCTTGTGAACCTTACCTAAGAAAGTCACTTTTACTCGAAGCATTTTTCGTGAAATATTTCAGTTTGAATAGCTGAAACTATTTCCTTGTTAACCAATATTTATACTAGGATATTTTGTTGCATGTAAACTTGAGATCAGTAATGAAGTTTTTGATTAAATAAACTTAATATATTGCCATCTTGAAAATTGTTTATTTGGAAATATTTTAATAACTTTAAGTTATTTCTGATGTTAACTTTTGTTTAATTAAAATACTTTTTCATAATATATAAGGGAATATGAATTTCAAATGTGAAAAGACTTTGATATATTCACATAACAAAAAGAAATGTTTATTTTAAAAAGAATAAACAAAACAAAAGTAATCGAGTAAAGTCAAGTAAAATTATCATTTATTTTGAGTGAATAACGTTTTATTCATCTATAATTCAAAACATACTAATAATTATAAATTATAAATGTGAAATGCAATATGTGTATATAAATTAAAAATATGTGTTTACAAATATAAAATTAGAAAAAATTTTTTTTTAATTGTAGTGAGAATTAATTACTGTAAAAGACTTCTCATTATGTTTTTAAATTATAATAATTTCTTCAAAAATACAAAAGTAAAAAAGAATAAAAATTTTAAATATGAAAAGATATTTATTAGTTTTGCTGTACAATAAATGAATTATTAATTGCAGCGAGTATAAATTTTGGTTTAACTAAGATTCTTGTTAAGTTTTATGTTTATAATTTTTTATTCGACAACTTTTTTTTAAACATGGAAAATAATATTTAAATTTCAAATGCAGAAAGACTATAAATTTGCATTACAAAGAAATAAATTGCTGAATGTAAAGAGAAAAATTGTATTCTATAGAATGAAGAAATAGATTGGACGTTGGAAGTGAAATAACAAAAACAAATAACCCTGAATGACATTTGATATAAAAACCGTATTTTCACTTACTGGAACTCAATCTTAATGATTTGAGGGGTGACCTCAAATATGCTAATTAATTAGTGCAGACGATATTTTATGATACGAAATCAGACTCAAAAATCTATTTTCTCTAAATAAACATACCTTTTTGAGATAGATTCAGATTTCTAACCCCCAAAACTTAAGAGGTAGTCGCAATCTGCGAAATGTGGTTCCAATAGTTTGGTCAGGTCTAAGGTTTGAACTCCTTATTGTTAATTTTACTTTATGCATATTTCGTCATGCGTCCAGAACTTTTTAAGCGAATAGAAAAATGAATAAAAATTAATTTACGCCGGATTACCTTTTAACAAAAATATCTATAATTTTTTCCACTTCATTGATGTACTGTGCCCCCTTTGAAAAAAACCAACCACTCCGATTAACTTTCGATCTAATGATCGGATCTTTACGTTCTAGGACTTAATGGTTCAAGTTGGTGACCACAAACAATTAGTGCAGATGATATTTTAAGTTGCGAAATCAGACACAAAAACGCTTCCTCTGAACATACCTTTTCCCCCCCTACGGTTTCGGATATCTGTGACACCCGAAGTATAAGGATTATCCTCAATCTAGGAAATATATTCTCAATTGTTCGGTCAGGAGCGTAGTCCAAAGTTTGGACCCTTTAATATTAATTTTAAAGCGTATTGAAAAGTTAATGAATACAATTATAAAACTCGTTTATTCAAAGATAATTCCATGCAAAAAACACATTTTAGTAAATATTTATTTTTTATTATAATTCGTTTTAATAATATTCGAAAGAATGTTGAATTGCACGATATATAAATTTTTACATCATTTTAAAGAATATAATTTTATATGGTAAATTACAAATAATGAGTGAAATCCGTTTACTAGTTCATAAAAAAAATCGAAACATAATATATGATCTTTAAAAATTCGATTTCTCAGGAGCTGTTTGTTCAAATTTTTTATTTTACCATAGAAAATCACATTCTTTAAAATGTAGTAAAATTATATACCTTCAATTCAATTTTTTTTTTTACTCTTATATAAAATAACAAAAAATAATGTAATGCTAAACATAATTTTTTATTGAATTATCTTTGGAAAAAAAGAATTTTATATTGTATGAAAACATTTTTCAATTCGCTTAAAAAATTCACGAGATATGGCGGAATACGCAAAAAATAAAATTAACATTAAGGAGTCCAAACATTTGACCGTTCTCCTAACCGAACTACCATATTTCCTTGATTACGACTGAGGATCAGGAATCATAATCCGACGTAAAAAAAGGTACGTTTATTCAGAGAAAATACATTTTTGTGATTGAATTCGGAACTTAAAATATCATCTGTCCTAACTAATAAGCATATTTCAGGTCACTCTCACAAACCTTTGTAAGTGTATATCTGATTATTAGATCAAAAGTTATTCAAGGTGTTTCTGTTGCGCACTGTACTACAATAAACATATCTCTTCATATTCCATACTGGCGAGTGACATAACTGTACGAGTCAGCTTTTGCCCGTACCATCTAATATATCAGATTAATCTTGGATATCGGAATATTTGGTTATATTTTGACAGAACAGACTAATTTCTTATGGGAAATTGATGCTTTGCTTTATTTTATTTCATGACATAAAACGGGATAAATTTTTACTACGAATTTTTTATCGTGAATTTTAAACTAATAAAATCATGAGGTTATTAATATTTTTATGATTAATTTTGAAATTACTGTAATTGTAATATTTTTTTAAAAAAATCCTTACTTATTTGTTTAAACTGTAAAAACTGATTTCTGTAAGTCTGAAAAATTCTTTTAATTTAATTTACACAAAAACGATGGTAAAATAGTTTCAAAAACACAAAACCAAACAAATACATAACACTAAATTCTTTTCTGAAATAGGGTTTTGTCAGAAAAAAATTCTGAAATTCAAAATAAAAAATATCTGCTTTATATATTTCCTATCCTGACTTCATGTATTTTACAGGTATAAAAATCTATTTCGGAGTACAAAATTTCAATTTAGTTATTAAATTTAAATAAAGATAATTAAAAGCATAACATTACTCCTTAAAGTCTACATCTATTTGCCAGTTAATTAAGGCATCTTAACACAAAAACTTTTTACCACAAATACTTCGTCGAATGTACTTTTTATCACAGTTTAGACCATAATTTAAAACATATCGTCGTTACCCAAATAAAAATTCCTTCAAATTCCTTACTACAAACGTCTATTATTGACTTGGAAAGACACAGAGTATGCGAAAACTCAACTAAAACCTAAAAGTTACTTTTAAAAAAAATAGAGTCAGTAGCTCTTTCCTATTTTGATTCAAAAGAAGGAAAGAATCTCTAGATCTTAAGACTCCGGAAAGTTCTCCGGATATCTAATCCTCGTCTATAATAGGAAAAATAAGCCTTCGTCCGTTTCTGGAAGTGGAAACCAGATGATATACTTTTTCCCATCTCCTTGTTTTTTCAAAGAATTTCTCTATCTGCGGACAAAGGCACTCAAATCACTTCAATGCAGTGATTGCTTTTTGGAGTATCTAGATATGAGCTGGAATAGAGGTATTTACATTTTTCGACATTGTCGACTTGGCTTCAGAAAGTTCCGACAATTTTTAGTGAATAGATCTTCTATTTGACTGGAATTGAATCTTAGAAAAATCGCAAGCTAGGTTAGAATGTAATTTGCTTAGTATGAAAATCGGCTTTATTTTTGGAAGAAAATAAAAGCATTGCGTTTTACTTATGCGGATGTCTGTAAGAAGTTTTAACGCTTGTAGAAATTGAATTATGAGGGGCTAATCACCCTTCTCCGCCTCTTGGCCACAATGGTTTTATCTTGTTTTTTTCTCATTTTTTAATCCACTCTCAGCTACTGCAGTTTTTCTGGTTTTATTTCTCACCTTTATTTTTCCATTCTCATTGTTTACTTTACGTTTTATATATCAAACCACTTTGGTTTCTTCTCATTCACGTCTGGTAAGTTGCGAGAATGGGCGCCTAATTTTAACCACTTAAAACAGGTTGGCTTTTATTTTCATCAGTCAACTGGCAATTGAAGTCAAAGCAGTTTTTTTTTTAATAAAATAACATGTAGTCATTGTTTTGCAGAAAAAAAATATTGAAATTGTAATGGTAACTAATGATAGAATCGAAGTAAAAAGAATCAACTAATTAATGTTGAATTACTCTAGTTGTTTCATTTTTTCTATGGTGAATATCCTTAATAAACGAAGCGTTGTCCTAAAATATCTCGCAAAAATCGTCATTTGCATTGTAAAACATTGCAAATGAAAAAAAAATGATAGAGAGATAAGCTGGTATCTAAAGGTTGCTAAAAATAAGCACTACACAAAATCAATGAATAATATTTTAACATTGTTGTACTTTCTTCTGACTGTGCATTTACCGAATTTCAGTTATTAGAATCGGATATTTAAATCCCATGATTTAACGCTGATGGGATTCAGGTCTTTTTTTTTTCCAGTCCAAAATGTCTTTTTGAAGTATATGTCAAGATGTTTAAGATCAATTGCGCTTTAAATATAAAATGTATGGCCTTATCAATGAAATTTATTCACATTTATGCAGAACGTTCATTGGAAAGTTTGACTAAAAACCATTACTCTTGGTGTGGAATTTCATACTGTGTGCTCTATGAATCATTACTAAATATTTTAATCAATAAAAATTCCCAATTTCTAAATGAAAACTTGAGTTTTCTATCAAAATTACTTCTTGCTTAAATTTTGGCACACCCAGTGAAATATGAATACCTTTTAAACCAATAACTTTATTTTACAAGCTTTTTGTGCCAGATAAAAATAGAAAAAGTACGTTTCATTAAATAGAAAATATTCTATTTATTAATTAGTTACAATGAAATGGAGCAAAAACAAAGTTGAGACAGACTTTAAGGGCTTCCATTGAACAATAATGGTATTACTATAATGCTTTAGGCAGTTTATAATACACTCGAAATTCGAGCAACTGCAAATAATAATAATTACTAAGTAAAAAGATATGGAAACTCCACCTCAATTTATTTTCCACGGCTTCCTGCACTTTTCTCACCTTTTGGGTGGTATCAAAAGTTAGAACAAAAAGTTAGGGGACACACTCTCTCAATTTACCATGCCAAATTATAATTTTTACTTTTGGACCTCCCACATATGTGTACCTTCAAAAGACAAACCTCTCTCCCAAAAGAACAGTTATTACCCAGTGTCTCCATTAAGCTTACAGGTAATGAACTAATTCACGCATAGCCTACTCCACCTGGTGGTGGATATTAACTTCAGTAACGACGACAGCAAAAAGCGTTAATGACTTCTCTACATAGAAGACCATCATCTACCTCCTGTGGTGAACACAGTAATTAAACACCCTGATCATTTGTCAAGTGCCACGAAATGAAAATTTTCAAAAGATTGAGAAAAAATTGTATTATTTTGCAACCGCGTTTTAACATTAATTGTTCGAAATGTATATACTTTATTTTTGGTTCCTAACACCTGGAAAAAATGGTTGCGTGCGTATCGTGATCAATTTCTTCTCCCCATTGTTGTTAAAATCGCGCCTACCTTCTAATGATAAACAAATACAAATGTAAATAGGTACTTTTTTTTCCACTAAAGGAAGCACGCAATACTTAGAATCGCTATCTTTTACTTTTTGCCTTTAATGGTCTTGGATAAACATAAAAAAGAATTTTTTTGTTCATTAAGAATTGAAAAAAAAATGTCTGAAGATTTAATTGCTTATTAGTAAGATTTTTGTGTGTATATTATGAATTATTGTTTTGGGTGTGAATATTTTTTTTTTCAATAGAGATTGTCGAAATTTTTTGAATGCAGTAAGACCACGATTATCCGACGCCCACGGAACTAGAGTAATGTCGAAATATCGAAATCGTCGGTTAACCGGAGAACCTTTTTTGGTCGATTTTATAATCGTATAAGAATAAAACTATGATTAAAATTACACAAAATACGTAGTATTTTTTTTTTATTTTTTAAAGGAAGAAAAAGAAACACTTGTGTTCTATTTTTCTACCACATCGAGGAAATAAGTACGGTCAAAACTGCCAAAATATGGTAAATTTTACCGCGTTCCTGGCTCTTTGGGAACACTTGATAAATTTTATCGAAGTGCTTTGGTCATGATTTTGGTAAAGTTAGCAATAAATATGATTTTGCAATACGTGATTATATTTGGTAAAATTTGATCATTTTATCATGATACCTTAGATCATGGCATAAAAACAATTTATTCGGTTAAATTTACCGTTCCTTTTGAGATACAGAGCCTTTAAGTTTAATAAGTGAATCAGTTTCGGATTAATGTTTGATGGTTATTATTTTATGATTGGCAGCAGAAATAAGATAAAATAAAATAAAAATGAAGAAAAAAAATATAAAAATGACTTGTCTTCATTTTCTTTAACAGCTATAGTTGAATCACTTTTTAAGTAATGCCTTCACATATTAATTTTAGCATCCTTAAGTTATTTCATTAAAGTTAGTTATTAAGTTCAAATATATTTGAATTAAGGGTCGCAAAAATATTTAAGTTTGGAAAAATATTCAAAAAAGTTATAAATTTCTGCATAATAAATATCTTAAAATAAAAATGTGGAATTATAATCAGCAAAATATTTTTTTAATTTTCCAATTGAAACTGATATGTCAGATTAGTCATTCAAACAGCTAATCTAGTTTTCAATACATTATTTTCAATATATATATATATAATGTAGTTTTCAATATATTTTAATACTTTATTTGCTCTGAAGTACCTCAATAACTCAGAGCTTAACAACATTTTTTAAGCATTATATAGAATTGCAATTGTTTAATACCCGAAAATCAGAGGAAAATAGCTGATGCTCAAAAACTTTAGTTTCTTCTATGGGAGGGGAAAAAATGTTAAGTTTATTATCTAAAAGTTAAGCACAGCTCTGAATAAGTTTAGTTTGAAAACTTTCAATATCTTCTTTCATGCTGATTACAGCTCAGAGTGGTCCATGGCCACCATGGCTCGCCGAACAATATTTTTCCAAAATATTCTGTCTTGGATTTACAGTTTGCAATTTTCAGGAAAATCAGATCTTTTGTTAGATCATCTAACCATCTTTTTTTAGAGTATTTTAGTCTAATCTGTAGGTCTTGGGTTCATCGGCTTTCAATTTTAAAAAAAAAACTTCTGCCCTTTTTTTAAGTTCAATTTTCTACGTATCTAGTTTTATGATTCATAGAGGTCTTATGTTTAATTGAACAGTAAATTTTGCACTTCAAACTTCAGTATACTCTTCTTTTTGCTAATTTTTACCACGATTCTATATATTGTATGTTATAGACGACATACCTCGTCATTTCGTATGGCAGATCACAACTCTGTTTAGAACATTTATTTCTGTTTATTTTATATATCAATACTCATTCAGTGAGTTACATTAAAATAAGTTTATTAAGTAAGGTATGCAAAAAAAAAAAAGGAATTAAAATGTTAGTTTTAAACCAATACTGACAATCTGAAATGCTTGTTAAATGACGCTTTGAGTTACTTTTTAATATTTTCCACAAATATGTAAAACACTCAAATACACATTGAAGCAGAAAATTTTTTTATATAAAAGTATTTAAGGAAATAATTTATTTTCGTAAGACCCATGAATTTTTTAAATTTATTTTTTAAGCCTTATACTAACTTTCTGTCCAAATGCTCGAAAAGAATATTTAAACAAAATATGCTACACATATTTCTCATATTATTTTACTAAACAGGACATTGTAGACTTCTTGTATTTCTCCTCAGATACGGAATATGTTCTACTTCTGGTAGAACAATGAAAAGAAGCTTCATTAAAACTACGCGAAATGTTGGCTCTTACATCATTGTCTGCATCAACAAAATCATTCATTACACGTCAGACAATGAGCAAACATTTTACTCTGTTTGCTCATTGTCTGACGTAGAAAACTACATAAAAAAATATTCAGGATCAAATTACGGTCCCACCACTCACGGTCCCAGTATTTTTTACCGTGAAATCCATTTTTACCGGAACATGTTTCGAAACAGAAATCTGATGCAAAATAATTTTTACTGCAACAATTACCGTAAAATCACTGTGATAATTCTAATTAAATAAATATAACTGTACAAATTACGGTATAATATTTTACGGTAAAAAATGGATTTTACACTAAAATGGATTTTGAGAATGGTGCATCCAAAGTGCCGATACTTTATATCGTAATTTGATCCGGAATTTTTTACCGTGTACAAGTATTAAAAAGAAAGCAATACTTTAGAAATCTCTTTAAAAAAATTAAAACTATTGTATCCTTATATTGTAAAAGCTTGTAAAATTTTATTTGCTTTATTATGTTATCTTGTGTAAGTACACATATTCTTTGGAATAAAAGTACATAGCTTGTATATATTACCTGAAACTTTTTTTTTCCATTATAAAATTAACTATGATTTAAGCTTCATACTACTCTTCACATTTTTTATATCGATTGCCTTACAAAATTCAAAAAATTAGTAAAAAGATTTTGATTCAATTTTTTATAACTGAAAAAAATGTTGTTTTTTTTTTCGATAAAAATGGTAAAAAGTTTACGCTAAAATGGATCTGGATGTTTCGAGTAAAAAGAAAAAAACAAAATGCATACTTACTTTTGAGCAAAATGACATATCATCATGACTAAATTTGACAGAGAAAGTACATTTTTGTGACTGATTTCGTAATTTAAAATATCATCTGCTCTTATTAATTTGCGTATTTGTGGTCACCCCCTTGAAACATTAAGATTGAGTCCTAGAACGTAAAGATCCGATCATTAGATCAAAAGTTATTGTGTGTGGTCCGTTTTTATTTCGGGGGGCGGAGGGCACTGTGCATAAATGAAGTAAAAAGAATTAGAAATATTTTTATCGAAAGATAATACGGCATAAATTAATTTTTATTCATTTTTCTCTCTATGCATAAGGAATATAAATCTCTTTTCCTCTAAAATCCCAAAATAAACATTTACATACATTTATTTTAAGTTATTCTGCATTTAGGAATGAAAAATATATTTATAGCCTATTTTATAGAATGTCACCAAGCGTAAACGGAAAACTTTTTATCTATCTATTCAACCATTTTTATTTTTAAATCCTGATAAGTTCGTGAAATTACCTCTGAAAAATAATAAAAACGTATTCAAATTTTCAAACTCAAACGGAGTTTGTGCAAACCGCAAATTTTCTCGCACAATGATGGTAATGTTACAAAAGTTGAAAGCTCCAAAAAATATATTTTCCCGTGATTTATATTAAAAATGATTTTAATACTTTACTTCTCTTATTAAAAAAGAAACAGCTATTTAGACTGTCACACTTGTACTTCTTTCAATTTTGTCTTCTTTTATATCTATGCCTCGTGACATTTTAACTCTAATTAATACGTGTTGCGAACAATTTAAAACAAATATATTTATATAATAAATTTAATTAAACATCTTTATTTCACAATAATAATTAAATATAAAGTGTTTTTATTTCTGTTTCTCCAATTATACATAAAAATTTTAGAATTAAATAACTTAATCAGTTTTATGGAGCAAATTAGATCGTAATAAAAAGTTAAAAAAAAAATTAAAGAATTCCCTGACGCGAATCAAAAAATTTATGTATCTTTATCGGTATTAGATTTTTAGATAATTCCACATTTTCTTGTTTGCTACTTTGAGTATATCATTGTTTTCATGGTTGATTTTATAATAATTTTATTGGTACTTGATGGTTGCTCAAAAATTTTCGATTTATATAACATTTTATAACTTTTTAATTTTGAGATAACTACTACCAAGTTTCAACTACATAGCTTTGTAATTGTGAACCCAATCCAGAAGACAAGGGAACTCCTGGATCGAGTATTAGGAGAAATTCACCTTCGTGGAGGACTTTTTGATGGAACTAACCCGCATTCTAGTTACATAGAGAGGAAGACATCGTAAATCTCCCACGGTTACCCTGACGGCACAGAGACTCTAACTCATGATCCGTCTACCACTGAGGATATTTTACGTCAGCACTGTGGTTGGTGCGAGTCGTGGGTGGAATTCGTATCAACAGCTGCTGGGATTCGGACCCAGGTCACCTGATTGGGAGACAAGCGCTCCATTCTTTGAGCCCCCCTCGGTTTAATTATTATGATGTGTATTATAAAATATTCTTTAAAACTTATATACTTAATAACATACTTATTAATATATAATAGATAATTATAATATATATATAAAAAATAAAAAAATTCTTTTACATTGTTTATATTTTGAGCTCTCGAACATTATGCTTCGCGTAAGGACGGCACAGCGTATTTGATAAAAAGATGAGATGTTAAAAACAAGAAAAAACACAGTTACTAATGAAAAATGAAGGCTTGATAAAGGAATGAATGAAATGAAGTTATGAGAGAAGAAAATGGAAAAACCGTTGGAGCCATGATGTGGTGGTTGTCGATGGAGGCAAATCAATGCAGTATACATTTTCACACGCGATACAAAACTGGGGCCATTGCTAGATAATTGGAGTTCCCTTTGAATGAAACAAGACTAAATTGCTCCAAGATAAGCAGAAGTATTACAAGTAGAAAAAATTTTCCGCCATTGAAAATAATTTTATTTCCAAAGGTTCCAACAACGTGCAGCAGTTGGTAATTTATGATTTCTGTATGATGGGCACAACAATTGTGTTTTTTTCAATCTAAATTTTAAATAGGTCTGATCTGTCTGATTTGCCACGACTCTATTGGTAAGGTTGTGTGATAAATGTGCCTAGATTAAGTAGTTAATGTTTCATAAGTATTTTATATCCTCAGATTTGTAAAAAAGTGATTGAAACCGGAATATATTACCTAAAAAGACATGACGAAGTGCAACTTAATAATAATAATAATAATAATAATATATATATATATATATATATATGTAACATAAAAAGCTTCTATTAATCTTTTTATGTAATAATTACATTTTTAAGAAATTTTTTATAGATTTTCTTATCTTAAGTGAAAAGTTTACTTAAACTGTGTTAGCATGAGGAACTTGGTTAGTATGGTGAATAACTTTGTTTCTTGTAATTTAAAAAAAAAAAATAAATAAAAAAAAAAGGACTGAAGAAACTTAAATCACAAAAACTATTTAAAATTAAGATCTAACACTTCAATTTGATGGTAGCGCTACTTAAATTTTTTTTTCCTTCCTTGAACACTTTATGAAAAATTTTTTATATTGTGTACTTATGTGTATTGTTATAACTCATGTTACTTTATATCTTGTTGAAATCACAAATATTATTATTATTTTCATTTTAATTGTGCCCTCATAGGGAAAGTTTTGCAAAATTAAAATTTTGAGATAATAGTTAAACTTTTTCGGCGAGGCTATAATATATATATATATATATATATATATATATATATATATATATATATATAAATATATATATATTATAGCCTTTCTGATTGATGAGAACTTTAAATAATCTCTTTCACATAATAAACTTACCTGTTCTCGTATATATTAACTTTAATTGAATAGAAATGTAATCTTCATTTATAAAATGATTCCATACTGCGTAGTAAAATGCCTTTATGACGCCGAAAATCTTTCAAATTAATAAATATTTTGAGATATTAATTCATCTTCATCCGGTCGTATGATTACATCTTTACGGCGTCGATTCTAGCAAAGAAGTCTGAATATTATAGATCACATGACATGAAAGAAACTATATGGTACATGTAGAAAAAGCGCGCACTTGTCTTTTGGAAATGATACAGTGAATTTGTGTCTAGGAGCTCTGCTCCGTGTAAATTTTGTATATAGCTTTTCTTTACTCTTTTCCTTAATAAATGCTTCATAAAAAATATTGTATTTTGATTAGATATTGTATGTATTTTGATTAGATGTCTACTTCGCATTGTGAAACCAATTTTACCTCATTTTATAAAATAATAAAGTGTTTGGACACCAAATTTGCCCGTCTACTACGCCTTCAAGAGGTCACATTGCTTAAATGCAATTAAAATAAATTTTACCTAAAATGATTTTTTTTTTCTAAATTGACCCCGATGTGCAACAAAAAAAAACTTTTGTAACTTAATACAAGAACAAATTATGAAAAAAAAAAATTCATTTAAAGACGGAATATATTTCGTTTTAATTTTTCTCATTTTTTATTTATTTATTTCTCCATTTAATGTTTAATCTTTGACCTTGCATTAATCACATATATCATAATACTTTTAATAATAATTTTATTGCTTTTACTTTTTGTAATATTTTTGTGATACATATGAGCTGTGATACATATTGTCACAAAATGAAGATATTTTTTCAGTACGCAAATTCTTAATTAGCACTTCTGATTACTGTTTTTCATTGTTATAAGTCTGAAATCAACAGACATTATATATGGAAATAATCACTTCTAAATTAGCTTAGTAATAAATATATAACATGGCCTTGACGTAAACGTGACCATAAGGTCATGTTCCTCAAACCTGATTCATCAATATTTATTTTTAACTATGTTTGTAATTTTCATGTGTATTACGATATTACATTGATATTTATGATTTAACTATTTCGGCATGACATGAGAGTGAGGTTGAAAACCAGGCCCCAATCTTTCATCTCCTGCTGCAAGAAAGATTCGTTGTCATTAGAAGTCATACAATATTTTTATATTAAATGAAAAGGAATATATAGGTTGCCTATTCGGAGAAAAAAAAAATTTATATTAACTGCGAAAAACATTTCTGGTAATAAAAAACACACCATAATTCTAATAATAATAAGTAAATATGCGATATTTAAACGTTTCATTTTTGGTAATATTTTCGTTTTGATTTATCGCCGGAAATTATAATTTTCAAAATTATAGCTCTTAATATTTTGCGTTTAGTAAAAAATACAAAACGGAAAAGTAAATTGAAACTAGTAAATGGATTTTATGCTTTGCTTTAAGGTACCTTGGTAATAATACCAAATGTTAAATCATTTACAAAATTTTATAACAGATCATAAAACCATGTTTTATTGTAAATTTTATCAAAAACATTATCAAAGCACTTCGGTAAAAATTATTGAGATTTATGGTGTTTCCATAGAGTCAGAAATTCGATAAATTTCATCAAAATCTGGTTTTCTTGACTAAATTTTTTTCTCTCACTGTAGTAATAGTTATTGATTATTGCCAAGATTAAAATATTATTTTAACATAAGCTTTAGAATTTAAAACGGTGGAGAGTTGATAACACCAACTTTATATATTCATGACACTGCTGCCAGTCTCAAACGGTTGTTGATATTTGTCTAAATGAATTAGAAATGGACGAAAAACTATCCATTTATACATTTTATTTTCTTCCACAATGTTTTGAGACGGTTGATTAGATAATCTATAAATTTAATTTTTAAATTATAGGAATTATGTTGTGCCTATTCTGTCATGGCAATTTTAAATAACTTGATTACTATTTATATTATTTTGTAATTAGTTTTTAACACTTCAAATGTTTATCAAAACACGTCTAATGATATGTTTGCAAAACAACATCTTTTCAAATGTTCACAATGACTGCTATTATTAGTTAGAAGCAAGCAATTTTTGAAAGATCCGAAAACATTTTCACAAACACAAACTTGCATTTAACGATCTAAATTTTCATTATTACTATTTAGTTTACTTTTCTTGGCAACAAACATCAACCGCAAACGATTATTCTAATGAAAATAGAAGGACAATACCTTCTGTAATTTTAACGTTGCTTTCAAACATATTTTCTTTATTTCCAAACTTGCAAAAGTTCATCTGCAGAGAAAATAATGGTTTGGGTATTTGTTTGAGTTTTAACATTTTCCCCATCAGTTTACTCGAAGGTTCCATAATAGCTTTTATCACGACAGGTTGTGGCAGAATCGCTTGGCGTACTGAAACATTGGCATACCCCCAGAATCGGCTCTCATCGAAAACGTTGAGCAGAGGCAACGTTTTCTTTCATTTCCAGTCAAAGAAATTTATTGATTAAACGGAATGTAATTAGTACAATTTTCTTGAATAAAGCACGTAGTTTCCCAAAAATATAATGTAACTCGATGCATAGCTGGTAAATAGGTAATATTCCCGATAATATTTTGACGCAAGATCACTTTGTGCGAAAGTGCTCTTAGAATAAACTTATTTTTTAACATCTACGAGTCCTTAACTATAAAGTTAACTATACGAAAGTATTAGTTAATCAAGTTTTGCTATAAAGTGAGTTACCCATTACTTTGATCTGTAGGCTATAAAAGTTACTCTATTACTCCGTTTGCTGGTAATTTATTCTATAAATTGCCGTATATATATATAACATTTTGGGGAATTCAATTATAAAGGTTGAATAAAAAATAATAAGCCACTGGTTGTAGATGTTTGCTTACATCTTACAACAGGGTTTTTTTTAATTTCTTTTTCTATGCTGGGAGATTCTTCTCATACAGAATAATATATTTTATATTACGCAATTCTACATACGTAAAATATTATTAACTAAAACATGGAAGGCAACCACCAGCTCATTTCGCTGATTCTTGTCTTTATTATACCGTCTTCTGCGCACCCAGCAACTCATTTTGTCTATTTTTATTTTTTTTTTCTGTTCTTTTTGGCAGGAACTCTATGAGTAAATAATTTCGAAAAAAAAATTTAAAATTCCGAATCAAAAAACAGTATAAAGTACTGGTACTTTAAGTGCATCATCCTTGAAATCTATTTTCTAATAAAATCCGTGAAATCTATTTTCCCTTTTGCGCAACCCGTCACTCACTTTTCGATTCTTTTATGGCAAGAACTCTACAACTTCAATATAAAAAAAAATTTCGAATCAAATTACAGTTAGAAGTACCGGCACTTTGAGTGCATAATCCGTAATATCCATTTTGACTTTTGCGTTACCACCAACTCATTTTTCAATATTTTTTTCTTCTTTTTTTTGGCAGGAACTTTACGAGTTTACTGTAAAAATTTTCGGATCAAATTTTGGTATAAAGTATCGGCAAGTTGGGTGCATCATTCTTAAAATCCATTTTACCATAAAATATCATATCCTAAGTTTAACAGTAAAATCTATTAAATGAGAGTGATTCAGTGATTATTGTTCCCTGATATATTTCGATAAAAATGAATTTTTCGGTAAAAATTACGAGCTCCATCTGTATCGGTATTTTTTATCGTAATTTGATCCGGAATTTTTTACAATGTGGGAGTTTCTTCTCATAGAGAATATTTAATTTTATGCTCGCAGCCTTACGTATGTAAAATTGAATTAACTAATATATTGAACTGAAGCGCTACTTCGTCTTTCTAACTTTAAACCCAAATTATTTATGAATGCCTAATCATTATTTTGTTTCGATATCATAAAACTGTTTTTTTTATAGTTAAGTTATCATTATTATTATTAAATACTCGATCTGAGAGATATTTGAAAAACTGGTCATTAGTATTTAGGTTTTTTCAGATAAATTTACACTAGGAAACAATTTTTATTTACTTATTTATATTTTATTTATTTATATTTTATTTATTTATATTTTATTTATTTATATTTTATTTATTTATATTTTTCTTATTTATATTTTATTTATTTATTTATATTTTTTGTATTTATTTATATTTTATTTATTTAATTTTTTCCATGAGAATGTTTTACAGACCTTGGATACATTTATACCGGTAAAACCAAATCTGCAATCGGTTTTGCTCTCGATGCGCAGGTTTTTTTTTAAGTCATTTATTTTTATCTATTTTTCGTTGAAATGTACAACTGAAAAACATCATATAACAAGGGGTTGTGTAAATATTGCAACAAACTTGTGTGGGAGTTAGGGCGCATCATCAAGACTAAAATCGCATAGGAACCTATGCCCGAAAATGTCGTCATTCGCCCACTGTAAGCAATTTCCTATTATGAACTTCCGAGATGATCGTAATAGAGAAGTACGAGTATCCCTAGTCGTGTACGACGATATGTCCTATCATGGGTTCCTACGACACTTTAATTCTGATGATGTGCCCAACTCCCCCAGACCACTATCTTTACGTAACCCCCTGTTCTATATATACTTTTTGTTATATAGAACAAGGATACATTACTTGTATATTTCGACAAAAATAGCCTAAAAATGCCATTTAAAAAAGAATTGTAGGTTTTGAAATAAACTAATTTCAGATTTGAAATTCTCGTACCCGAATTAAATAATTTTGACTAATTTCAGATTTGAAATTCCCGTACCCGAATTAAATAATTTTGACTAATTTCAGATTTGAAATTCCCGTACCCGAATTAAATAATTTTGACTAATTTCAGATTTGAAATTCCCGTACCCGAATTAATAATTTTGACTAATTTCAGATTTGAAATTCCCTTACCCGAATGAAATAATTTTGACTAATTTCAGATTTGAAATTTGAACATGGAGGACTTTGTGATCTGACAAATTTAACGTGCATCAGTCACCATTCACTACACGGGGAGTCTTCGGCCAGCGAGGATTGAACCCATGACCTCTTAGACATGGGCCCAGTGCCTTACCAACGACGCTATCCCGGCCCAAGATCAAGTATTTAGTATTTTATTTTATATCCGTCGTCGAAGCCAACCCAATTCTTGAGTTTACGACTACTAATGTTCAATTTCGCAAGCTTGTAATTTTGATACCAATCCAGAAGACAAGGGAACTCCTGGATCAAGTATTGGGGGAAATTTGCCTTCGTAGAGGACTTTTTGGTGGAACTAACCCGCATTTGCGTTTCATGGAGAGGAATATCGCGAGAACCTCCCATGGTTAGCCTGACAGCAAGGGAACTCTAACCCATGATTCGTCTACCACTGAGGATATTTCACGTCAGCAATGTGGTCGGTCCTATTAATGCAACAAAAATATTTATTCCTCATTGTATGATTCATAAGCTGGGTAAATTCTAATGACAAATAAAATTACTTATTACGCTTACACCTATTACCTATTATCTATTAAGCTTTATAAGTTAGATATTATCAGATGAAAAGAGAAACGATTTAGAATTTACTCAAAACAAAATGACCCTTAATATGTTCTTGTATCTAATAGAAAAAAACAGTAACCACGAATCAACTCAGAATATTATTTGAAGGAGAGTTTTGATAAATTGTTATAACTGTTTATACAACTAAATATTGATAAGAAATCACGTTTATTTCAGTATTGCTTTCTAGCATACTGAAATAAACGTGATTTTAAGTTATGTGCCGAGAACGCTTACATATAGTTTCGTTAGATACTCTCAATTGCAAATAATGTAAATAAGCATTTTATCCTAACTATCCATATCGCTTTGGCCATTTAATATCTTTGATGATATGCATTTTATTATGGAAACCTTCTCTCGTTGCAATTATCATGAATTATTTTGTATCCGGTAATTTAAATCCACAAAATAAAGCTCCATATGATAAATAACTTTTGAATTTGCATGAAATAATACGGATCGATCTTTCTTTAAAACATTGAAAACAATACCCAAAACGTAAAATATAAATTACGATTACTCTGATTTCAGAAATTTGCAGAGTAATTTATTCCATGAATATTCAGGCTACTTTTAATAATTTGAATTCTCGCTTTGCAATAAGCACGCACTGTAGGCATGTTTTATTTAACATTGTACACGGAAAAGGCTTATTTAGATAAAAGATAATGTTTTCGTTCATCTTGTTGTTTTAGCATTAAAGTTTAAAATCTACTTCAGCAGTGGTTAAGCCACGAGTCTTTGTGCAATAATATGATATATATTCTCTTACATATTCATAAACTATTGTGCACTGAATAACAAAGTATAGTGAAAACTATATATTAAAATTAATCGTATTTCTGGCTCTATGGGAACACTAAAAAGCTCGGCAACTTTTACCGAAGCGCTTTGGTAATGATTTTGGGAAAATTAACAATAAAATATGGTTTTATAATGTGTGAAGAAATTTGGTAAATGTGGTAAAATTTGGTAATTTTATCATGATACCTTAGAGCATGGCATGAAATCCATTTATTTCGTTAAAATTTCTTTTTTAGTTTTGTAGTTTTTACCAAATGTGCAATAATAAAAATCATAGTTTTAGAAACCAGAATTTCCGGTAAACCGTTACCATATGAACTGAAAAATTACCAAATGAATGGTTAGAAACAGTATATTTTGATTTTATTAATCAGAATTATGTTTTTTATTTTACGTTAGAAATATAATAGACAGTGCAGTAATTTTTTTCCGTGCGTAATAATAAAATAAACAGAAAGATTCTTTTTAAATATTAAACTAAATTTTAGCACAATAACTGGTTTATTAAATATAATTTAGTGCTGCTTTACTAAATACTAAGTAAAAAACAAACATAAAAATTTAAGACTATATTATTATTGTGGTTGTCTTTTTCATACTTTTTCAAATATAGAAAGTAAATTTTCTAATTTATAAATTTATTCATAAAAAGTATTAAAGGAAAGATAAAAATTATTATGAGCAATTTTGGAGATTTTTAAACGTAAGTTTCGAATTGCATTTGCGCTACTTACGCATCACTTACATTCTGTATTACTGCTCACTATGCAAAAATGATTAGTTGGAAAATAATTTATCGTTTTATAAATTTATTCATCCTTTATCATAGATGTAATAAATTGCTTATTAGAAAAATTGAGAAACAACAGGAAAATTTATAGAACAAAAAAAATTACCTGAGCTTTCAAGGGAATAAAATAGTCAAAAGAGAATCATTTTTTCCCCTTCAATTTACATTTATAGTGAAGAAAGAGTGGAAGCTTAAATGTTTGTTCTTATCAGTTCAAATTGATTCTAGTAATTATTCATTCGAAACTAGAAATAAATATCAACACTGCGGAAATATTTTTATATTTGTTTCATAAATATATATCTACTTTTTACAATGTTAATCATCAAAACCTGTTAAAAAAGCTTTATTGGAAATTTCATTTCTGACTTTCACTAATTCAAAATATTACATATTTTTCTGCCTGACAATAGAAGAGCGAGGAATACGTGCAGTTTAATAATAAATACATGGGGATCTCTATTCATTATTATGAATACAAATTTTATTCAGATCTTAATGAATTAGAAGGCATCATTATTCTTTTACAATGTCTTTTACAAAATTTATTTATATTTTAATAAATGAGGCATAAAAGCTTTGAAAAAAAATACAACTGAAAAATATTGCACATTATTCTAGAAATAGAACCCAAAACTCGAAAATAAATTTTTAAAAATATAAGCTGTAATAAAACAGCTTTTAACTTTTCATAATTAGTCTAGCCGCTTTGTAACGTTTTTCATTCTTGTTCTTAATAAGAAAAAAAAGCAACAACAAAACAGCAAAATTAAGAAAACTGCATGATATTTAAACTTTTTTAAACAAAAAATATGTACATATTATGAATTATTCTAATTGTACTCGTATTATTTAAAGCCCTAAAATTCTGAATAAAATTGAACTAAAAGTTTTGAAGTAGATAAATTTTTAAGAATTATTATTAATGCAACCAAATAAAAAGAAGAAAAATAGCACAATGAAACAATAAATAAATTATTGTATTCAAGAAAATTACTTTTTTTTTTCGTTCAAAAAAAAACTATTATTTTCAAAAATTACTCATCTCGAGTTATTCATAACATAAATAACTGTCTTAGATATAAAACAAATTGCTGTTGCGTTTTCAATGCTTATTTTATCGATTCCATTCATTCGTGATAAGTCCAATGAGATTTGTAAATTCATTTTGTTTTCTCAGTTTTTTTCTTTCTCATCAAAAATGGATAGAAAACAAAATAAGACTTGTCTTTTTTCGAACAGACAAACTGTAATCAAACTTTATTTAGAATTTTTCGGTTTATTTAGTTGACTTTTACATCATTTTTAGAGTAATCATTAGTTGTTTCCGTGCTATCAAAACAGTAAGTAGTATCATGCAAAAGTTTCTGAGTCATGATATGAAAAAGAAGAAGAAAAAAAACGTTGTTGGCATTGTTTGAATTTTTTAACACAATCATTGCTTGCCAATATTTTTTATTAAAAAAAGTTCGAAAAAATATTTTTTTTAAGAAACAAATTTTACAAAAAGAAAAACATTTTTTTTTAAAATTTAAACTGTATTTTTTTTAAAATTTATACCTACAAACTACTCTTCTTAAATTTACAAATTCTACAATTTTAAAGATTTTTTTTTTTTTCAAATTAGGTGTTTGAAAGTTTATTATCTATGCTTTTCAAAATTCAGTTAAAGATTTTTCTCGTTAAACAAAATTACGCGTTGCAAACATGTGTCTTGCACTTTTCAGTTTTTAAAACAAAGCAATTTTATGCAAAGCGTTATTTAAGAATGAAAATATTACGTCCTTTTGAACCGGCGGTTGATATAGGTCAGGGCTGTCCAACTGGCGGGCCGCATGTGGCCCGCCAACACATATTGTGTGGCCCACAAACTTCTTATTCAGGCTGATCGGCCTCAGTTTTCTCATTAAAATGTAAGCAAATTCTTTTATAATCCTTCTGTTCAACTATTAATTGTTATTGTATAAGAGATAAAAGGGTATTGTTCAATTTTTTCAAACTGCGGCCCGCCAGGTGATCAGTGACTGGAATTCTGGCCCGTGGGCTCTTTGCAGTTGGACAGCCCTGATATAGGTAGTACACTGAGAAAAAAAGTGCGGTTGAAACTACAAGAATATGACAAAATGTACCATGTTTCTGACTCTCTGTTAACAACAAAAAGTTCGGTAATTTTTGCCAAGGCGTTTTGGTAATGATTTTAGTAAAACTAGTAATAAAATATAGTTTCTTAATATGTGATAAAAATTTATTAACTTTTCTAAAATTTTGTAATTTTATCACGATACTTTAGAGCATGGCCGAGCTCTTTTGTTCAGATAAATTTAGTTTCTAGTTCTGTATTTTTTACTAAATTTGTGGTAATAAGAACTATAATTTTTCCAGTAAACTGTTACCATATGAATGGAAAATTTTCCAAATAAATGTCTTAAATACCGTATCTTTTGAATTTTAATAGCGGAATTATCGTTTTTTTTTTTACCAGAAATGACTGAAGGTAATTTTACCAGAATTTTTTCTCTCCATGTATCATTTGAAAACGGTTAAAAAAATAATGATAAAAATAAATAAATTTTATTTTTATAAATATTTTTTTTTAATTTATAATTTTATTTTTGTCAATAAATTTTAAAAAAAAACATGAATTTATAGCATATAAGTATAGCATTTTATAATAGTAGCTGTAACATTTATTAAAAATAAACTTTTATTTCAAACAAAAATACATTTTTTAAATTTTATGGATAATTTTGTAAATTTAAACATGATAAGCCAAATTTATTACCAGTGTATATATTATTCATCTAAGAAGAGTTATTGGCGTGTGAATATTTTCCAATTTTACTGTCTGTCTTGATCACTAACAAATTAGATGGTTTTAAAAAACAGTTTTTGATAAGTGTTTTCAAAGTAATACGAATAAACATTACATTTTTATGACAGCATAATGAAAAAAATATATTAATATAACTCTTGATATGAAATCTCATTATGTCTCCAAAATAAAGTTTTGAAAGAATTGACACGAAACATTGATAATTGAAATTGTGATTCCGATGTGTATGACTCATTCTACTATGGTTAATGCGTTTTTACTATAGGTTGTTAATAAACTGCACTACAACAAATACTAAATGTTGTCATTATTCAACTTGTACTTGGCTATGAACTGCTGATTCATAGGGGTCAGTTTGGTCAGTGAGTTTTTGTCACTCAGAGTAATTGTGAGTGACATTCCCCAAAAATAAACAATATTTTTCCTTTTAAAAAATGCTGGTGAAATTGCCGTACTGTATGATAATGATATCTCTAGTAAATAAAAGACATAATTCTGGTTAATGAAACCAAAATATAAAATATTTAAGCCATTCATTTGGTTATTTTTCCGGTTATGCGGAAATTCTAGTTTTCAAATTTATAGTTCTTATTACCACACATTTAGTAAAAATACGAAACTGAAAAGTAAATTTTATCGAATAATTGGTTTTTATACTTTGTTCTAAGGTATAATTATAAAACTACAGAATTTCACCATATTTACCAAATTTGATATCATATTAGAAAACTCTATTTTATTGTTTTTGCCAAAATTATTACCAGAGCTTTTCCGAAAACATCCCCGAGTTTTTGGTATTCCCATGGAGCCATACATTATACCATAGAGCCAGTAATATTGAAGAAGATAGATCATAAAGCCATTAATATATGAGAAACTATTCCTAGAACAAATTTAATAATGAATACCTATTATGCCAGTACAGATCATTTAAACAATGAAATTAAATTTATGAACCAATATATATATATATATAGTCTCGTTACCCAGTGGGCACCTATGACTAAGCCACGGCGGTGGAGCAGAGTCGCGTACGTCACACAACCCGTTTATAGGGCGGGTTACATTCACACACAATCACACAGAAGAAAGGACATAGAACAGAGAGAGAGAGAAACATCCATGCCCTGAGCGGGATTTGAACCCGCAACCATCGGCTACGCAGTCAGGCATGCTAACCACTCGGCCACCTGGTCAGCATGAACCAATATAATGAAATTTATAACTTGAAGGTATTATACAAAAACACGTGCTCATTTTACATAAATTAAACAGATTATCTCAAAAAGCAGTGAAATATTTAAAATTATGTAAAATTAAAGCTGCATTTAAATTAGTTCAGACGTACTAAGAAATGTAGTAAGATCTGTTTTTTATATATATATATATATATATATATTTTTATAAATTAGGAATTATCTTTCGAGTCAAAATTACCGTACGACTTTTACATAATTAATAGAATACTGTTGTTTAAATTTGTATCTCTAAAGTTTCAATGTACACTGAGTAAAATCAAAAGTGGACGTGCAAATATTTTTTGACCTAATGATCTGCCTTTAATGCACTTTTAAATAGAATCGGTATTTTAATTCTAAACGTAGTTCCAACCGCATTAAATAGAACCAATTGTTAAGTGAAATTTTAAATACAAAATCATGCGCCAAGCAGTATATTCTTTGAATTTTCTTCTCTTAAAATTTGTAGAGACAGATTCGAATTTTCGATTTTTAAAACATGGATAATCTACGCAATTTAGAAAAATATGATCCCCACAGTTTAGTTAGCAAAGTGGTTAAAGAGTTCAAAAGCACCTTAATGTTAATTTTACTTCTTCTACCTCATCATTTACAGTACATTTAGAACTGTGTAAGTTAATCTTAATAAATGTGCGCTTTTATTTCACTCTTTCGTCATACGATGCAAGAAATATGTTTTTATAATTACTTTTGTTTGTATTTTACTTAATAATAAATTAGAAATTTTAATATTGTAAGACTTATTTTGGTAAGACTTGTTTTGGTTATTTCAAAATGTTTGATTTTCATTAACAAAGTCTAAAATTTATACGGAATAGGCTTTATAAATAAAAAGTTAAAAGAACGCTATTTTTATTTTTTAATTTACAAAATTTATAATATAAAAAACACAATTTAAAATTTAAAATCTGAAGACGATAAAAAAAAATATGCCATGAATAAAATCATGTCTTTTAAAAAGAATTTTTCGTTCTCAAATTTTATATTTTAATCAAATGTAATAAAGAAACGCTTTGGGAAAACTTTTCAGTGAATGCAAATTTTAACATATTTTCCATTAAAAGTGAACAAGCACTTTTTCTGCTCATTTATATTACATAAAAATGTCTTTAAAGTAAATATATAATAAAATATTTAAAATGAAAAAAATAAACAAATACATGCAATTACCGACTTAACTTATAATATACTAACACAAAGTAAGTTATAAGCATAGAATCAACGTTAGAATAAACAAAACCTAATCATTAACTTAGAAATAATTCATATATTTATGCGCAAACGCTATTGAAAGTATTTAAGTGAACTGGTACGTTTATTTTAAAATTGCCTTTATTTCCTTTATCTGCGAATTTAGATGTAAACAGGAATACAGTTTTTCCATCTGCCATAGCAACGGTTTCCCCTTAAAACACGTCAACACAATTACAAAGGCACACGACGCACGTAAAGCAATCTAACTTCATGCAGTTTTCCCGATAATTCTGATCACAATTGTAAATAATTTGAGAATCGGGGATAATCATGTTACGACGTTATTATATTCCGCTCCGGGTTTTCTGTATTAGCGGATAACACCCACAAATAGGATTTTGGTGCGTGTGTCCATAGTTGAAATCCCTGAAAATTGGATAAGACATGCATTCGTGTTTTATATCCTAGCACGTTATTTGTTATCACTTCAACCTGGGGGAAAAAATAGATGTAAAATGCATTTTTTTAGATAAATGTGTTATTTGAATAAGTTTCCTGTGTTAAATTGTTTATTATTAAGTGCCTAAGGTATATCATACGAAGTTTTCATTTTTCTGCCTTAAAAAATGGACTCGCGTGCAGTAGGTTTAATTTTAGTGCCTATTTTTAAAGGGCTAAAATGAAAGAAAACGGTAATGGGATAAGAATTGTTTTCTGATTTTTCAAAATGTGATTCAGAATTTCGTTTAAAATAAGAACTTTAAAATAAGAATACGTGAAAGGTAATTTCTAAATCTTTCAGTTGAAATATTACGCAATAATATCTCAGATAGCAATGTAAGGTTGATTTTTATGTCAGCAATAACCTTTATCTCAAAAACCAAAAAGATTTATATCATTAGCAAATAAACCATGCAAGCTTTAAGAATGCTATGCTAGTTTATGCTCTATGAGATTCTCATTAAACTTGCATAAACAACCCTTTTCTATCCTTGTAAAGGGGTTGTCTGTCCTGCCTTTTTCACAAAAGGTTAGAAAAAGCTTTAGAAATCGAGGATGATTTGCAAATCATGAGTAGAAAACCTTCTCAAAACGATTATAAATTCACCTTCGCAAGATTTATTTTAGATTTTATGACCATCACCGAAACAAGGTTTATTTGCGCAGGCTTTTATATACTGTTTTACTGCGTTCTTCGTCCTTATGCCCTAGATTTTTACAAGAAGACTTTTATCGATTCAATTGAAAATTCTATTTTTATTTCCGTGTAATATCATACCTGTAATTATATTTTTATCCAATAATTAATCTCTTTTTTATTTACTAATAATTAATTCATAATCTATTATATATAATTCTCTTACGTGGCTCCCAAATTTTGGCTGTATTTCTTTTCCGCCGGTGGCAACGTTAGAAAATCGACCCATGATTGCATCTAGAAATGTCACATGTCAAATCTAGCCGAGGTGGCTCAACATATAGCGCTTTTAAAAACGGAAACAATAACCAGAGTGAGCATTATCAGGTTGTTCAATTCAGCTGCGGCAAAAATAAAAATAAACAACTTAAAAAATAAAAATGCTGTTGCCAGCCATAGAATTTTTTGAAAGTTTACTTATCAACAGAAATCAAAATTATGATACCTGAGCGCTTGACGTAACAAATCATTCAATTCTATAAGTGTTGTATCGCCAAATGCCCAAATTAACAATCGCAATTTCAAATTAATATTGAAATGTACAGGTTTAGAATTTTCTACAGTGAAAAGTTTTCGGAACTTCAGTATTCAAAAAAGTATACAAAAGCTAGACGTTAAGAACGTATCCAATGAGCGAGCAAAGCGAGCATTGGATTGCGAAGCAATCCGAAATGAGCTGCGAAAGCGGTTCCGGGGGTTGGTGAGCGCCAGCGAGCAGGGGGCAAAGCCGCCTAGTTCATTTAATATTTTGATAACCTTTATGCGGTTGTTTAAAGTAAAATGGCTGCGAAAAAATTTTCATTCTTTTTTCTGAGTAAACATTTTTCTAATAACAATATATTGAATACCGAGTGACATGAGCATGAATTTTAAAAGAAAAAAGTCTCCATCCTGATTTTGAAATCAAAATTTTTAAAAAAACAATTTCGTCAATAAACATGTTGCCCGAATAGCTATTTAGTTCATGGCGGTTCTCTTAAGTTTTCATTTCAACGAAAAGAATAATTTGTTGAAGAATAATTCATTATAATTGCCTTTATTTGGCATTGTAAAACCATAATTTGGCATTATAATTTAGCATTATAACAGCCATAATTTGTCATTTTCAGCTTAGATACACCAAAATTAAATTCTTAACTGGACCACATTCAGCTCCTGGACTGCAAATTCAACTGTGGGACATAAAACCTGATTTAAGATTATCAATGATAAAATGATAAAAAAAAAATCTTTTATCTTTTTAAATATTTTCAAATAAAATTAATCTTTAATTGATTAATAGGTTGACAACTGTTTTTATATACTTTATTTATTGAATCGGGGTTTCGCCGAAAGAAATTTTATTATTTAGGGTTCCTTAGCCGAATTAGTTACCGCTGATGTATCACTTCCAGATTTAAACTTGAATTATTAGTTTTTATTTTAACTCATAATAAAGTTGATAATTTATTAATTATAAATTTTACTGATAGTAAAGTTAATAATTTATTAGTTATACATTTTAATTCGGAATTATTTTGTTTCAAATTAAGATTTTTATTGAAAACGTAAAACGAAAATTCCAACTTTATTTAAAATAATTATATTTTATCATATTGCTTGCAATTTCCTCTATTAGTTTTAGTATACATTCCGTGAATAATATTATATGAGTGATAGCTTCCGAATACAGGAAGTGTTAATCAACTATCTTCGAATGGCATCAGCAGCGGCATTGGTTGACCAATCAAAATGCAACATATCTATAGATCAATCCTTTACTCTAAACGGCTATCACCGGTGACATTGGCAGCCGGTAGATAGCGATGACTCAATGGCAACATTCCCTGCTGCATAATAATAATAATGGCTGACTCACATTGCTACATTACTCATGGAATCCCGGACCGCATAGGAATTTCGCTCCATTTCTTGATGATTTTCCTCCACCAGAAGATGTCCCGCTGGCCGGATTCATCAGGCCGGACTTAAGGCAGTCTCCTGAAATTGCCCCCTGGGATTTTTCGACGATTATCCATGTTTTCCTTGGGGATTTTGAAAATATGGAATAGGGCGGACAACCGTAAGTGAATCACAAGTTGCGGTCGATGTTTTGAGGGTGTGATGAAATGAAATTGTTCGCTGAAGAGATTATGATTGCTTTTGTGTTTTATACTCTTAGACCCCCTCGTATCGGTAATGTAACGCCATTTGGAGAATCGATAATCAATACGTGTAACGATATTTTCACCCCGAATAATGTAAGCATGACTAATCCTCCTTTTTTTTTAAAGTAGAGTATTGGGATTTTAACATTCAACTTAAGAAATATACATTAAAATATACGAAATAAATGTAAGAAATATATATTAAATATATATAGGCGTCGTTGAAATTTTTTTTATCAAGATTAAAATATACACTGATATAAGTTAAGAGAAATTGCAAACTTGGTCAATTATCTCTAGAATTTAAGGACCGATTTTAGTGAAATTTGATATGTGCTACATGAGTCCTTAAGAACTTTAACTTTGAAAACAAAAATTTCCGTTAAACCTTTACCATACGAACGGAAAAATTACAAAAGAAATGGCTTAAAGGCTGTACATTTTGATTTTATTATCGTAATATTGTTTTTATTTTTATTACCGTAATTTTTACAGTAACAATTATCGTAAAACCACTGAATCACTCCGATTAAATAAATATTTCTGCAAAAATTACGGTATACTGTTTAACGATAAAATAGGATGATACACCCAAAGTGTCCGTACTTTATACCGTAATTTGATCCGGAATTTTTTACAGTATCATTTATGCGAAAAGCAAAACGCCATGTAAAAAAATATCAACATTTAAATGAAACTTATTATTTCAAGATGTACAACCAGAATGGGATCAAAATTTTCGGCCTATATTGATAACTTTATCCATTTCGTTTATCGAGATTTTGCGCTGATGTGAAGGCAGCAAAAAGTATCCTTATAAAGCATCAAGAGTATTATGTCATTTTCAGTATTATATATAGATCTTCAACTTTTGTTTATTAAAAATTACTTTAATTAAATTAAAAGTACAATCTGGCCGAAGAATTTCGAACTCAGTAATATTGCAGTTTATTTTAGATTTTATGTTTACAAATCTTTATGCGTGTGATAAAAAAATAAGTAATAATGTGATATTATTTGAATTTGGTTTTATTTATAATTGAAATTTAAAGATAAAGATATTTGTTTTTTACCCTCTAAAACAGCCAAGCGCGTGAAAATATTATAAAAAGCTTACTGGCCGAAAACTTTTTCTCTCAACTGTATTTTATTATTTAGTAATAACCACAAATATAAAGAGTTGGAAATAGATGATGTCATAAAAAAATGAGTGCCCCATTTTAATCAAACTTGAAATGGGTAATAATATTCTAAGGATAACAAACCATTTATTTTGCAATTTGATTCTGATTTCCTCAGCAAAGTCCAGTCAATAACTTAGAAATACTTTAATATTATTATTGTTGCATAAATGTTGTGCTTTACCATAATATTGTACAAGTTTAAAACTCTCATAAATTTAAAAAGAAAAAGAATCATTTTGTCAGTTAGACATCAAATGAAGAATACTTTAAATTATATATTGAAATATAAAAAGAAAATATTTTAAATTACACTTAGCAAAACAAGTCTTTCTTCATTAATTATATAACCAAATTACATTATTAATAAGCTTTAAAAGTACTTGTTTTTAAATTAATATAAAAGTTTAAGCATATTTATTACACACACTGTTAGAATTTTCATTCTAAAATTATTGTAAAATAAACGGCAACAGTCAGTTTATCCAATTAACCGTAAAGTTTACGGTAAAAAAATTTTTTTTTCTTAAATGTTTACTGGTTTCATGGTTACATGGTTTCAAAAAAAAAAATTAACTGGGCATTGGAGTAAGGTTTTTAATCAGGTAATTGAGGGCATTGCAGTCAGATTGTAATTGAGGTGTATTTTATAAAATAACCTTAGAATGTAGTTTAATAGTTTAACTGGTTGTCCTATTTTCACGGTTTTGAAACCGTTTACAACTAGTATGGTTAAAAAGCCATGAACACAAAGCTATATGGTTGTTTAACCATTTACAGCTAGCATGGTTACAAAATCGTAAGAGACGGGAAAAACTAGACTTTTTGTGTACAGCAGCTTCATGGGGCTACCATCTATGCGTGAAGGAGAGTATCGTATTCTAATAGTCCACGGTCACAAATTGAGGAGTGCAGGACACTGTGAACTCTCCATGTGTTACAGGGAAGGAAGGAAATATTGTGGTGCCAAGGCTAGGACTCGAATCTCCATTCTGTTGGTCATATGATTGACAGATTAGCCTTCTCGGCTATAATATGTACTCAGCTGCAAGGAACTAAATGTCTTCATTAGGTGGGCCTAGTTTTCTCATTGTTAACAGTTTGAATACAATCTTATTTAAGATTATTTGACTGTTTTGTGTGAATATGACAAAATAAAAATTTAAAAAAATTTTATTTAAGCAATTTTTATGAGAAATTTCGAGCAGTGCTTCAAATTAATATACCTGAAGCTAATGAAAATAACTAAAAGTTTCATATCACCTATAGCTACATTTAGTTTTTTTATTTATTTATCAGTCTATTTTAAAGAAACAATAATTTACATTATTATTTGTTTGATTAATAATTTACATTATTAATCAAATAATAATTTACATTCTTACCTCTCACATTATTTCTCTAGGTACGAAGTTCAGTATATATGAAAAAGAAAAACAAAAACATATCTCTAGAAGTATATTTATAAAACTACTAAAAGACAATAATTTTTTTTAAATAAAAAAACACATAATTTAAATAAATTATTTTTAAAAAAAATAATAACGAGAGTAAAATAATAATAAACGCATCATATAAAAATCATCTAAAACGTATGGACGGTTTTAAATTTATTTCCCTCTTTATGTTATTTTCAATTTTTCTTCAAACTCTAGAATGGTCATTTTATTTTTCAAAGATAATGAAATTTAAATATGGAAAACATCTTGACAGATATGATCATAATACAGATAATAAAAGAAAACTTTTCCTAAAATAAATACTAAAATTAAAATAAATCAAGTTTTCTATCTCATATGTTATTCTTCAGTTCTAGTGATAAACATGATAAATTTGTTTATAGTTTTCAAAGATAAATTTATCGGTGAAGGTAGGCATCTTATATAATAATATAAATAATAAAAACTATATAATAAGACAAATAATTTATCTAAAGGAAATGTTTATTTATCTTTTTTCTTATAATGAGTAATTCGGAAGCAGCAAGAAGATTATTTCCATTTTAAACGTAAATAAAGAGAGTCACGAATATTATTTGGAATATGATTAGTTGCAAACATTATTTTTATTCCTTTACTTTTTTGGAAGAAAAATATTATTATTACTTTAACTTTAATCAAAGATTTTTTTCCTTCATTTGGACAAGCTATTTCAACAAAATGGAAGCGTCAGCAATTACATACACTTAAACTATTTTCATACGCCTGAATAACACCGGGGTTTTCTTTTTGTATTCTGTTGCATGCGAGTTTCTTCAATGATTTTGGATATTTTCACGTCACTGATTTCAAATATGCAATCGATTTCTCTTTCAAACTTACAAATATTATTTAAGTGACATTTTTAGTTCTTTTTTTTGTAGCACAAGTTAAAAAACGTTAAATATAACAGGGGGTTGCATAAATGATAAGAAAGAATTTTAGAAGAGTTAAGACACATCGTGTCAAGAAATGTCGCCCTACGCCGCTAGGGGTGCTTTCCTGATATAAACAGTTCCTTCGTGTGCAAAACAAGCGTCTCTAGAGACATTTCTTAGCATGGGTTCCAGTAAAATTTTAATCCTGATGATGTGTCCAAAATTTTCTAAAAATTTTTCGCAGCATTTACGCAACCCTCTTTTATCTATAACTTTTTAAACGTTTACATTACAACAAAAAATAGAGTAAAAATATCGTTAAAAAATGGTCAGATTTTAGGATAAAAACTAATTTCAGATTTGAAATGTCCACACCCACTCGAATTTGGCAAGATCAACTATCTGTATTAATGCAACAAAATTTTTTTTATCCAGTCAGGGTGCGTAGTCAAATAATTGAACATAAAATAAGCACCTTTTAAGCACTTTTCAAGAACTCAAAAATTATTTTTAAGCACTTTAAAAAATATCATAATTAGGCAGGGTTGGAAAGTTTTGATAATATACGCTTTTATCTTGTTTTAACCATCATGTCAAAAAAAAAAAGAAAAAAGAAAATGACAATTGTAAAAAATTATGAAATTTTGAATCATGTAAAACGAATGGCGTTTTCATACGCTACGGACTGACATTACGCTGAAATAGATTGGGGCTGAATTAATTATAAAAAAGTTGAATAGAACAATGTGAACTGTGACTTAATGCATAATCCGAAGCGAAAATTATCCTCTACTGTCGTTTGATGAGCTAGAACTAGTTTTATTCTAATGTTTGATCTTCGCCATCTCCCCTGACAACTGAATTTGTTGTATTTAAAGTCGACACATCTGATGCATACCTGTTAATTGTAAACAAATTCCCGACTAGAACCAGTTTTTGCAATTTTTCAAAAACAATTTTGTGCATGAAACTGCGATGTACTGCTTTTTCTGAAAAGAGACTTTTCTGTCATTTTGCTTCTTTGATGGAAATTATGAATGTTTTGCAAGTTATGTTGGGGAGATAAAAATGAACTCATCTGTACAAAACTGTTCAGAAGTTTACTGTTGTAACTGTTTTTTGTCTGTGGAGGCACGAACGGACGAATTTCTAATAGGGAAGCTAACATAACTGTCCCATTAATTATAAAGATAACAAGGATACATGTAATCAGTAATACAATGATAACTGTTTTATGTAATTTCTTTAACACAACAAAAACAGATGGGGCCGATTCGGCCGCCTCTCGTTTTTTTGATTCTCTGTAAATGGAAAAAAAACAATCTGCTTAAAATATTAATTATTTCTGACTTTTTATAATTTAATCTAATTTAAGTGCCGTGAGCTGTGGTAGCTCAGGGTCAGAGCATTCGCCTTCGAATAACATGAACCGGGTTCGAATCCCTGCGATGACAGTGTTGACGTAAAAACGTCCTCAGTGGTAGACGGATCATTGGTTAGAGTCCCCCTACCGTCAGGCTAACCGAAATGGGTTTTCGTGGTTTTCCGAACCATGTAACGCAAATTACTTCCAATACTTGCTCCATGAGTTCCCTTGTCTGTTGGAAACAAGGTAACTCATGGATCAACGTTTGGCTTGCGTTTCAAAATTAGGCTACGGAGTTCAGCATTAGTAGTCGTAAACCCAAAACATTAAGTCGGCTGTTTAGCGACGTTTTTAAAATATGATCTATGATTTAAGCGCTGGTTTAAACCATTCATGTATAAAAATGTATAAATATATCCTTGTAACTGGAACGACGGGAGGGGCCAAAGTAGTCCCTCTGCCTAGTGGACAGCTCTGTACAGGCTTACTTTGAAAGTGGCACAAAACGTCATTAAGGAGAAAAGCCGCGATTTTAAGAAAGAGAAGTGATGCGATCTAATTTTTTAATATTTAAAAACTTACTCCAATGCTGCAATAAAAATTAAATCAAAATGTTTGGCTTCCGTTTTGTAACATATAAGTATCACTCAAACGGAGTCGAAATATTTGTTCAGTGCAAACTATTCATAATTCAAACATTTTTTTACGTTCTTCCAAAAGCAAATAAAACTTACGTTAAATGACTACTCCTTATAAAAGCTAAATAATGTAATTAATTGGTTAAAGAAGATATTAATACTAATCATCATCATCGTATTGACTACGTCGTAACATCACGTGAACAGCCGTATAAAGGAAATAAAACTCGCAAAATCTGTCTCAAATTACCTATCGGAAGCGAAACGAATACCCCAATCATTTGAGGCACCGCCAATGGCTTTCAAATTGATACCTTCCCGACAGCAATAAAAGTGTCATCCTTTTACAGGAATATAAAAACTACAATCTAAGTATCTCATCGCCAAATCACCCAATTTGGCGTCAGTAACAACCGTTTTTACGACTGGAGCCTCAGCCTTACTTCTTTGTATTTTGAGAAGAAGACTGGACTGAAATTAAATCATTAAATTTCATTAAACCTCGCGATGGTCGTATTGTTTTTGACAGTTCCGACAATTACCTCGGCCATAGACCCCTCGTAAAAATACGAATCTGCGAAAAACTTCCTCCCGTTTATAATTCAAAAACTACCTCCGTAGTCTCAAATTCGAAACTCCGCCCCCCCCCCCATCTCTAATACGTAGGTCGTGTTTACATTATGAAAGTGAAGGTCCTTGGCTGATTTATGCGTCTTGTTTTATGAGACGATGCCGAGTATCGACGGTTATGAAGTCGTAAAAAGGGAAAAACACCCACCCCACGTACTCTCCTGATATTGTGTAATTGTAGGGTCTTCCTTAGTTTTGGAGTGTTAGTGTAGTTTCAAGACGTATAGGAAGTCGTGTGGAATGAATTTCAGGAAAATTTATTATCGGCATTTAGTGTGGAATACGTTGTCGAGAGACCATGTTTACGATGTCTCTGGGCTTAGATCTTAAGATATGTATATCATAAAACGGCTACCAATCTTAGTTTCTTTCTTTTTTTTTTACTTCTTGTAAACATTGAAAGTGAAAAGCATTTGCAAGCAAATTGAACATAAAAAATAAAATAAAGGAACATAATTATTTTTTATCAAATCAGATAACATCTGATAGCATATTTATAAGATCATTAATGCAGGTGTGTGTTATTTCTGAATTTTGTACTAACTGTAGTTTTTTTAAAACATAAAGAGTTTACAAAAAAAATATTAGGAAAAATTAACAATTTTACACAAAACGGGTGATAAAATATACATTTAAAGCAATGATTTGAAGATATTTAAAAACTGGTTAGAATCGGACGCAGAGAAGTAATCAGCCTCAACAAAGCTATGAAAGTTAAAAAATATCAACAATTTGCAGAAAATTTCAACATAAATATTTCAACCTAAGCAATCGAATTTCAATGTTCACAAATGGCTGTTCTGTGCAAAATATTGAATACTGTGCAACACGAAAAAAAAAAAAAAATAATAATTAAAAAAAAAAAAAAAAAAACGGATTACTTGGAATAACTTTTGATCTAATTATCGAATTTTCCCGTTTTAGGACTTAATCTTAATGGCTGAAGGGGGTGACCTCAAATATGCTAATTAATAAGTGCAGACCATATTTTAAATTACAAAAAAGTCACTGTCAAAAAGTCAGATATTTAAAAATCCGATTTCTCAGGAACTATTCAACCGATTTTGCTCAAAAGTTGTATTTCGCCATTAAAATTATATTCTTTAAAATGATACGAAAAATTGTAAACCTTAGAATTTAAATTTTTTGACTGGTATTAAATAAAATAATAAATATTTAATAATGGTTATTTTTTTCATGGAATTATTTTTGGATAAACAAATTTTATAATTGGTGCAAAAATTTTCAATTCGCTTAAAAAGTTCTCAAGATATGACAAAAAACGCAAAAAGTCAAATTAACATTAAGGGGTCCAAACTTTGGAGCGCTCTCCTGACCAAACTATTCGGACTGTATTATCCAGATTGCGACTAACCCCTATATTTTGGGGGTCAGAAATCAGAATCCGTCAAAATAAAAGGTATGTTTATTCAGAGAAAGTATGTTTTTGTGTCTGATTTCGTAACTTAAAATATCGTGTGCACTAATTAATTAGCATATATGTCATCCTCTCGAACCTTTAAGATTGAGTCTTTGAATGTGGAGATACAATCATTAGATAAAAAAGTTATTTAGAATGCTCCATTTATTTTTTGCGTATCGCGCATACGTATATATACTTTAAGTAGTACATATAAGTATGCATATTCTTACGTACGTTAATTCACATACGTGTAGATACACACATATGAATGTTTGTATATATAATATATATACAAACACATATATCCATGTAAATGTGGGTATATTTGTACGTACGTATGTTTGTACGTATGTACACAATTTATATATGTTCAATACATGTACGCATGTATTCATGTGCTATGTAATAACGATGTATGCACTTATGCATTAACAGGGTTCAAAAAAGGGCCCTGAAAAAGTTTGATCTATTGATCGGATTTTAATCTACTACGACTCGATCTTATTGGTTTGAAGGAAACGTTTTGGGCTTGATTTCGTAATTTTAAAATATTTTCTGTACTTATTAATTAGCATACTTGAGGTCATCTCATCAAACCATCCTAGAACCAGAAGATCCTATCATTAGATCAAAAGTTATTAAAACCGAATTTCGTTTTAAACGGATCACTCTGCATTTACTTTACTATCCTCTATCTAGATAATAAGAGCCGTGGTGTGTTTGGGGATGGAGCGTTCGCCTCTGAATTAAGTGTCCCAGGTTCGAATACCAGTGCGGTGACCAAGTGATACAAATTCTGCTGCCAGCTCAGACGGACCACCGTGCTGACATAAAATATGCTCAGTGGTAGGTGGATAATGGGTTAGAATCTCCTTACATTCGGGCTGACAGTAGGGGTTTTCGTGGTTTTCCTTTCCATTAAACGCAATACGATTTAGTTAATAATGTCTCACGAAATACTAAAAAAATAGAAATTTTCCAGTTTTTTAAAAAAAAACAAACAAAAAAACATCATGAAATTTATAGATCTATATCTCTCTATCTATTTATAGATCAAGAGGTGTGATAACTAAATCATAGTATCAGTCTCATATTATAGGTAATTTAGTCTATTAAAAAATTGTGGAAAAGGTCCAAATATTTAGTGTATATTTTTTTTTTCAAGAAGCGGGCAGATGCTGAGCTAGGAGAAATTGGAAAACTCGAGTTTTTCACAGTACAAAATTTTAAAAATTTGTGACTGATCCAGCTTTTGCAGCTATGCAGTAATTTTTTGAGAAAATGTTAATGCTCTAGAAAGAAAATGTAAACTTAAGCAATAACGTCAAATGTAAACGGAGCACGAGAACGCGCTTTTCAACAGCCGACATTGAATTAAAATCGCAGAGGGAAAAAAAACGGTTATGATTGGACGATGATAAGGAGTTCTACTATCTCTGAGCTTACGTAAAAGTTTAGGACCGCAGACGCGACACATTTGTAAAATTTGATCCATTGTTTATTGGTATAACATACATTTGCAGGCTTGTGTGCTCATTTAAGGCTTATAAACCTTTGTCAAGTAGAAAGACACAGCTAGCACAATACAGAGAAGGACATCACAAAGAATACATCCAGGGTTACGGCGGGATTCGAACCCGCCACCTCCACGCTTAACAGAGCGTTTGGAGGGCGATACCGCTCGGCCAGGATCGATTGTAAAATAATTTGATCGATTGTAAAATAACTTGTTTTTGTTCATAATCTTCCTTTATAACATTGGTTTCAAATTTCCCTTCGATGACATGAATGGACTTGAATGGAAGGAAGCTACTCCCCACGGTCTTTTAACTTTTTGCACTTTTTGCAAGTTCTGATAGAAACTTTTCAAAATTCCAGTACTCTGAGTACGTTAAGAGTATGTAATTACTAAACAGAATTTTATTTTACTGTAAAATTCTTCATCAATATATGTCAGTAAGTCACTAATTTGTAGTAATTACTATCATTTGTTGCAGTCATTTATCATCTTAGAATTATGTTGTACCTCAAATGCCATATCCTACAAGTTGTACTATGAGATTTAATTCAACTTTAGTTTAACTTCAGAAGAATTTCTGAAGTATTAGGTTTCATACAGATATCAGTCAGGATGTTTTTAAGTCTGTATTTAAAATTATGCAAGAATTATTTCGGAAATTTAATTTGCTACCTTCTTTACTTCTTAGAAAACGCATTATCCAATTAAAAATTCTCATTCTCGCATGGTTGAAGAATTATTTCGACAAAGCCTACAAAACAAAATTTAAAACATTATATATTTAATAATGAAATTTTAATTAATTCAAAAATTAACACCTTAAAAAATAGACTAAAAATTACAAGTTTACAAATACCTTCAAAAGATAAAACGTTATTTAAGCTAAAATTACTAGTTTACATTAATGTAATATAAACTATAATTCATTTTAAAGTTTGAAATTTCATTAAACAGTCGATTTATTTCTGTGCACGAACTTCAATTACATTTTGAATACTTCTATTGCGGTTATACTCGTATACAGGTTAAAGGATAGGTTCTATAGATAGGTTAAATAATTATGCAGAAATAACTCTCTGGTGATAAGCAGCCACAACTGATTTGTTGCCATTGATCTTTGCGGATTTGACATTAAAAATTTAAGTTTTTTTCTTTTCTTTTTTATTTTTTTTCCCGTTCATAACAAACAACTCAACTCTCTATGTCGCAGATGGAAAAAGTTCTTGTGGTAAAACCTGCGACCTTACCTATTTTGAAATTTTAAATAAACAAAAGACTATTAATTTGCTCTATTGTAAAACATTCGAAGCCCGGTGGCTGAGTGGTAGCGCTTCGCACTCCCGTGTTTCAGGTCCTGGGTTCAATCCGCGGGCCGGGCGAGGTTGACTCAGCCTTTCATCCCTTGAGTGGGTAGATAAATGAGTACCAAGCATGCTTGGGAACTAAATACTGGGAGATCCGCGTTCGGCTGACCACCTAACCGGAACATCTGCTCCTGCACCCCAGAGCCCAAGGTCAAGAAAACTGAGATGGGTACAGGGCTCTCTATGGGATGTCACGCCACTGAGTTTAGTTTAGTAAAACATTCGGGCTTAAATAACGACATGAAGTACCTGCACTTTGGGGACATCATCCGTAAAAACCATTTTACTGAAAATTCATTTTTACCCAAAATATTATAAACCGTAATTTTTACAGTAATATTTATTTAATTAGAGTGAATCAGTGAGTTTATTGTAATTATTACTGTAAAAATTACGGTATATCAGGTTTTTTTATTCGTAACATATCTCGGTAAAAATGAATTTTACAGTAAAAAATGAATGATGGATTAAAAGTACCGGTACTTTTAACTGTAACCAGATCCAGAACGTTTCACAGTGCAAAACCATGTATGGTAAAAATTTCGTTAAACTAAATTTTATATGAATAAATTTAGGGAGAAATATTTAATTTAACTAAAAACTACCATATTACAAAAAGCGTAATACTTAATAGTAAAAATATGGTTGAACTTAAAATCATTATTTTACAAAAATTAAATTAAAAATTCAGTTTCTTTTTGACTTTTAAATTTTATCAAAAAAAAAAAATTTTTTTATAGTGTGAACAAACTTCGAAGGTGTAGAGGCAAAATATTCGGACAGAAAAGTACTCTCTTAAGATAAACAGCCATGAACGACTTGCTGCCAATCCCTGCGGACTAAACTTTTCGCGCTTTTCCTTTACCCGCTTGCATAACAAATGACCCAACATCAATTCTCTTCGTGGAGGAAATTCTTGCGACAGGACCTATAAAACCAGAGTTTTACGGTAGTTTTGCGCCCCTTTTATATAAAACCAGGGCGTAAGCGGTACCTTTTAATAGGGGGTTTCAGAAAACATAGCCTCCGCCCTTCCGAGACGTTGCTAAATGCCACGAAGGCAATATTAAGACGCTCTTCGTGAATCTGTGCATCTCAAGAAGTTCTAAATGTTTGATGAGTTTGCCTTGCAAGAAATCTTTACCAACTTTGATGGGTATATTTTGATGCGGGGATCATTTAAGAGACTGCTCTCTTTTTATTGGTTAGAGCTTCTCCGTATGCATTTGAAATTTTTTTTTAATATAATATGATTTTATTCTGCTTAAGACTGGAAAGGTA
The DNA here is from genome assembly GCA_949128135.1 of Parasteatoda lunata. Taxonomy (NCBI): domain Eukaryota; kingdom Metazoa; phylum Arthropoda; class Arachnida; order Araneae; family Theridiidae; genus Parasteatoda; species Parasteatoda lunata. The sequence continues at coordinate 84,510,408 of OX421972.1, forward strand.
AGTTTTGAAATCTCCTTAATCTTGAATAAATTTATTTCAAAGAAGGGAAATATTATAAAAACATTATGAAACATAATTTCACGCGTTAATAATACAAAATGCTATTTGCAATCACTATGCATAGGTTGCTAACTATATGCTGTGTTTTGATAATATTTTTTTAAACGTCAATAATATATGTTAACAGTATGTAAAATTATAAATTAATTTTGTAATCAAGCATTCAAAAATTACCGAAGCTAATTTTTTAGAATCTCAATCCCTTTTGTCAAAAAAAACATTTTATAATGTTCGTTTTAAACTCAGCTATTTTGCAATAGAAAAGGAATTTTTTATTACATGGAGGAATTAGTGGATAACGATCCTCTCTTCCTTCTCCCGTCAAGTGCCCCCATTAAGGAAGCTCCTGTAGAATCTGGGACTAGCATATTTTTTTAATATGAGCACTCAGCCCTATTCAAAACTTGCAGCATATTCTTAAATTTTGTTGTATTAGTCCTTTGTCTTAGTTCAGAGTTCAAAATTAAGTTGGGTGACTTGATTTTCGATATTTTGTAAACTTATTTTGCTTAAAACTATTTCTTTGTGCGCATATTTTGTTTTCAAATCTATTTCATATAAGTTTTTTTTATTTTTTTAAATAGAATATCTATATCATAAATGAATACACTCTAGTAAGCAGTGAGTATATTTAGTTGGCCAACATTAAGTCCCTCTTTTAAGAATGTGTCACGTCCACTTATCTTCATAAAGGAATGAAACTTCCCGTTTAATCTTGTGTAATGTTTTCGTTGTGTATTTTAGCATTTTGTATGTCTTAAATCTTGACAAAAATATAAAAGCAGTAGTATAGAAACATGCATTATCCTACATTTATGTTAATTGAAAAATATGCTTAATATTAGTATAACTATTAATAAGTAATGAAAAATCATTTATTTAACGGAATTCATTTCTATCTACAGCGCGTTCTGAGGCATAATAATAAATACATGCATATTTTGAGCAAAACAAAAACAAGAACAAATTTTCTCCTAATTTTGTTTTATAAGCATTTTTTTTTCTTCTCCTTTTTACATTTAAAGTAATGATAAAATAAAATTAAAATATAAATAAATAAAAAAAAACAAGTTACTACTTAATTTTTATTTTCCTTTCACTTTATAATTATTACAAAATAGATACAAAGATTTAGAAATCATGAATCCAAATTTCGCGAAAAATAATTGTATGTGTTCGATAAATTAATTATTCTATTTACCATCAATATTTTGTAAAATCAAATCTTTAACAGTTTAAATACCTTTTATTTTTAATAACGTTTTCTTTTTTTTATTATTTATTTATTTTAAGTTTGCAATCTATGAAAGATGTTGTAGGACTGAAAACTAAGATGGGCACAGTAGGCCATGGCCCTCTATGGGCTGCCGCGCCGCTGAGTTTAGTTCAGTTTTTAATAACTGTTATAGCTCCACTACTGTATTATGGGGGAAACAACTCAGTAAAATTTTCAAAAAAGAAAAGAAAAGAAACATACAATTTTTCAATGGCTTGTTCTTTCAAGATTATTCTACCGAAATATTAAGTTGATTTTCGTAAAGTTACGTCATACTATGTAGAGCACTATGCAGGACGTGCTGTGACATGTATAAATAAGTGAACATGTTGGCACAGATGGCAAAGAATCTGCTCGCTCTGGTCAAAACATTTCAGTAAAAAACTACAATTTTAACTATTTTCTTGGAATAACTTTTTTAAATTATCTAAGAAGAATAATTAATGGTACTTTTAATATAAATAGTTGGAATTGAAACATAGATAGCTGTAATAACTTTTAATGAGGTTTGCATTGAGTTATTGACAGTTTTGGCACAATTAGAAATAAATGTTAGTCCAAGAGCCAAAGAATATGCTCAAAATGAAGATGACCGCAGAATTTTGGGTGCTACTCTAAAAGCATATCAGACATCACATGAGGGTGGATGGACAAGAAAAATTGCTAGACTAACTCTTGAAACTGTCGGAATTCATGGAGAAGAAGCATCTTAAGGACCTGGTGTTGATGCATTGTAGTTAGAATTGAAATTTCGTATCTATGTGTATAAATTATTGATTAAAAATTTTTAAACCTCCTTCGCTGATCTGTGATTCTCTTACTTTCTGTAGCTCAAACTAGTACAATTTATAATTTCAATTTCGATTTTTTTTCCTTCAAAATATTACCGTTTTGAGATTATTTTTTTTAAGAAAGTCTTTGTTCAATAAAAACCACATTAATGTAGTTTGGAAAGAAAAAAAAAACATGACGGAAACAAATTTGGATGTGTGGCCCCTAGCTAGATCTCGGGGGGTTTAAAATAAGGAAAAGCTTAGTGCTAAATAATTTTATTAATATACATATAGCACACGGACAAACAAACATTAGTTTAATTAATTATGAGAAGGGGGAAAAAGAAAAAGGTCCATTCAGTTCGTAGTCTGAGCATCCACTGCCCTGGACGTGGTGGCGCTGTTGTAGCTTAGCGATGTGGTTGCTACAGATGTTCTTTTTTTTTCAACTTATGATTACATTAAGTTGTGGATAATTAAAAATATATATATGTTACCAACATTATGCTATATAAGCACTTATTTTTTCAATTTTTGTATTAGTAATATAATGAAATAAAGATTAAACTGTGTACAATAAGATTTTTAAAAAAATGCAAGATAAACAAAAATTAAGTTTATCACAATCGTCTCAAAATTCATTAATAAATACTTCTTGTTTACATTCTTCTACTATGCATACTTTGTTTCCTCTTAAATCTAATAATAAATAAAAATCAATGAAAATAATATTGGTAATATATAACAAAGTCAAAAACAATTAAATTTTACCTTGTTTTCTATATTAAATTAAAAATTTTGAAAAAGTTCTTTTTTTATATTTTATTTAGCGCATGCTTCCAGACTAACTTTATTAAACTTTTGAATTACGCGAGAAACAATAGACACGATAATCCACGTACAACAGACGAAAAAAAAAAAACTTAAAATTTTTTAACCAAACTTTAAAGTTTCATGGAAAACAAAAATTCTCCCTAGAAACAACTCTCAATGTAATTAGGAATTCAACAATAAAAAAAAGGTCTTTTACAATCTTTTTCTATATTGCCCGTCTTATACACATCCCTAAGTCAATCAAAAACTTATTAGGGTTCGCCAAAAATGATAAATAGATTGCCTGACGCCAAGTTTGGCTAATATTATGGCTATCTTTTAGTATAACTAAAGCAGACAGCGCATAATGTACTCACTGTATGTTGCATTTTTGTTTACTGAACTAAAACCAACGGATTAAAGACAGTTAATTAGAAACCACTTAGCTTAAGTAAAGTCTTCAAGTATGTCTAAAGAAGTTAAAGAAGAAAAAAAAAGGAATAGAAAACTCTAGAAGTCTATATAGGGGAAAAAATAGCGAATTTCGATGGAAGAACGGGAACTTTCGAGATCTTAATTGATTTAATACATGTCTCTTTTGTGACAAATTACTTCGTTAATGGTTGATTTTTTCCCCCTAAATTTGAGAAGCTTCCTATATCTCGTTAATATTAATCAAATGCCTTTCCATCAAAATTTGACTGAATCTCTAGACGGATATGGGTGTATTCATATGGGGAATTATGACTGGAGATGGGTTATGAATTTTCATCAATCTGTTTCAACAGTGTCGTTACCCGACGGGGATTAATATGAATTTATGTATAATTTATCCACATTTATCAATTTATATTCACATTTTTTTTAAATATTCCATTTAAATATTAATTTATATTTACATTTTTAAGTTATCTGAAGAGATTATACATCGTCTAAGAATATTTAAGAGGTTGAACGCTAAGATAAAGAATTACTTCAAGAAGAGGTTTAGAAATTATGAATAAAATTTGATGCGAATTTCTGTATTTCCAAAGTTGGCACAAAAATTTAAAATATTTTTTTATCAATGCAAGAATGTAATTTGCTTATGAAAAAAACGTGTGTACATAATTAATTAAATTTACATGGTGTTTTGTAAAGACCACCCTTAATAGGAATTTTAGAACCCTTGTCTATAATGAAAACGTAAAAGTATACATATTGGGAGCTAAAAATAATAATATAATGGAAGAAAAATAAAAATATTATTGAAATCTGATTAACCACAGTGCGGGAAAGTGGATAAAATAAATAATAAGACATATTTGACTGTGGGAGAAGAGTTGGAAGACGAAATATCTTCAGTCAAGTTCATTAAATCTGTCTTGTCGAAGTTCTAAGGCCGCATAAGCTCCTCGTGATATCTGTGTTGTGTGTGGAGGGAGGAGGACGTGATTTGTTAGTATGCCAAGTTTAAAAATTGAAAATTTGACTTCAGAGACATTTCTAGTTCTGGTCATACAGTTGATTTCGATGGAAAGTGATTAAACCAACTTTTGCTCGAAAATTGTCTTTAAATGACATGGAAAGGGACCAAGAAAGAGGAATGTTTCCACACAGAATAGAAAATCATCTTCACTCAATGGGAAAGGTTCAGAAGTAAAAAACGGAGGGAACTTAGTTGCCCTTCTCATGCCAATATTGACGTTTTCTGTGAAATAAAAAAAAAAAAAATAAATAAATAAATAAATAAATAAAACATTTTACTCGCTGATAAAATGATATTTAGAACACTGTGATTATTTTGAATCTTTTCGTGAATCAAGAAAACATGAATTATTTAAGTCAGAACAACACCTGGATCTGTCCTAAAATTATATTCTGTTAGATTTAAATAGCACCATGTTGACCATGTTAGGGAACTCAATGTAAGGAACATTGAAAACAAGAACCAGGGGGTCACGGAGGTTAAGTCATTACAATTTCGTCACCAACAGCATTTCTGGGGCAATAAGGCCAACATTACGCCAAAGCCGCCATGACATCCCAAAAGGTGCCTAACAAGCATCGATTTGAAGCTGGGTGAGTTCAATGCCACCTCTAAGGATTGAACCCAGTGTCTGTAAACACTGAGTCTTCGTAGCTCAAGAAACACTTATTCCATACCATTTTCAAGCTATTATTCATTAGCAAAATAAGTGTTGTTTTCGGTTTGATGGCGTGTGCACCTTATTTGGACGTTATAACACATTTCAAGTGTGTTCAAGAGTAATAGTAAACAGTGCGCATGCGTCATCATTGCATGAGTTGCTATGGCGACAGTTGCTGTTTGATATTTTTTTCAGAATTCTTTTTTTTATTTTTATTTTTACCAGCAGTCATTCTTAAAGTATTTACATAATAATAATTTAAAGTATTTTTATATTCTTTTTATTATTAACTTATAATTACTGTCTTGACGGTGATTTTAATATAAATATAAATACTGAGGAAGCAAAAGTATTTTGTGACGTCTTGAAACACGTACATAAGTAATATTTGAAAACCAATCCGACGACAAGTGGACAAACATCAATTGAAACAGTTTTTTCAACCCACGATTTGAAATGTTGTGGCGTTTATCGTAGTTTATCCAGAAATTATAAAAAGGATTTGACCAATGGGTAGCCAGTGATAGTAATTAAGCAATCAAAATTTTTAATTATTTATTTATTTTATTCCTATTTTCAAAACTCAAAAAGCTTTAAAATGACATATTTTCCATAACTCATAAAGCTTTTCTAAAATATAAATATGCATATATTGCAAAATCCCCACTACTGGATTAAAATAATAGTCATCACACACAAACACTCAGAACTTTCCCTACACCTAATCCTCATCACTAGGGACCAAAATCGATTCGATAAACCCACAATACTTTTTCCATCATTTTTTTTTCACAACAATACAAACAAAAACAATCAAAACATCATCTTAAGAATCAAGGAAAGAAAAGAAAAATGAAGCGCAACACGAAAGTTGTTTTTGATTCCTCTATGAAACTTCGTCACTGGGACTTAATCCCGCCAAAGAATCAGAAGTCCCGCGCATTGATCTTCTTTAGAAGTAGTTAGGTCTTTTCCACTGCAATGCCTGAAAGAAGGTGATAATCCTCAGAGAGCTTAAAGTAAGAAGTTTGGTAAATAAGAGGAGAAAAACGTGGGAATCGAGGAATTATTTTCCTACCCTTATTTTCGTTAAAATCTGTTATTTTCGAATTTCGGGATTTACGGGGATGAATTTGATGGAATTAGAACGCGAGGAGTGCTGTTGAGTTTGTAGTTCTAATTAAGATTCGGTAAACATGCTTTGTTTTTTGTTAAGTAGGTTGAAAAATTAATAGGTTGTAAATATTTAAGAAATGGTTTCGATGTTAAACTTTAGTGCAACTGGTTTGAATGTTAAGGATATACGTTAATAATAATTCTTATTATTATTATTATTTTTTTTTTTTTTGGAAATTTGCAACTTTTTATAAGTAAAACAGAATGGCGATGGTTTAAAATTATTTGAAGTAAATTGTAAAACAATTTAAAAATTCTAAAAAAAAAATAGTAGATAAAAATTTTTAAATAAAAAGCATTAAACCAGAATTATAGTTTACTTGACAGACCCATACAATCCAGAAAGTATAGGGTATACTTAGTACTATGTAAACTAAAGAAAAAAAGAAGAAGAAAGAACAAATGAAAGTACAGGAATGGACATACTATAGTTTCGGTTTCTATACACAAGAACCTTCCTCACTGTCTAAACACCAAATAATGATAGAGAAACAAAGAGACGAACGCGTGCCAAGTTGTTTAATCAATAGGGACAGAGGAACAACTTTGAATGAGATAATAATAAAGGAGACACAAGAAACCTGTTTCTGCTTAAATTTATCTGTTGTTTAATTTTTTATATTTAAAATTTAACCTGTTGCACACTCTGGCGTTTCCATACACGTGTTTCTTATCTATTCTTTTTTATTATCTGGTCTAAGCTTGTTTATCTGTCCCTATTGGTTAAAACACTTTGCATGTGTTCGTCTCTTTATTTCTCTACCATCATTTGGTAAATAGACAGGGTGGAAGGGCATGTTTATGGAACCGAAACTATAGTATATCCGTTTTTGTACTTTTCATTTGTGATCTATTGACATTTTTTTTAAACACAATCAAGTTCATTAAGAAAATAATATAAAATTTATTACTATTAATTAATTAATATTTATTACTATAAAATTATTTACTATAAAATTATTTTCTAAATTTTAAAATGCAAAATTTTGAATGTTTGAGGATTTAATCTGCACTGCAAAAAAAAATATATATATATATATGTTTTCTGATTTATGTGAATAAATACTGGTTAGAAAAGAAAACTCGAAATATTTGAAGTACTTCTCGAGACTTGCTAAGATCAAAAATGTTTATTTTGTCTAGACAAAACACTAATCAATGATGAGAATTTTTATTTTGTTTTAGTTATATACCACTAAATTTATTTTTTTTAATAATGAAAACAAATATTAAATTAGCTACATAGATGGACCAAAAAAAAAGATATCTTAGTATGTATTAAATTAAATATTTTTCTTTTTCAAAGATATAGTATAGTCTTTTTTTTTTTTTTTCACCATATCATACTTCGTTTGCCTAGAGATTGCAAGGGTCTAACAATCACTGTGACAAACGCTCTCTTATTATTTTCAAGACGTCGTGTGTTGCTGGGGGAATTGAGAAAAGACTTGAAAATCTTCTTCCAGACGTGGGATGAATTTATATCTCGGATTTTATATCTTCGTCTTTTGAGAGTGACTTTAAAATATTCTGAATTCATTAGTTTTATCGAGAAAATAATACCTGAAATAAATAAACACTTATGTCTATCGTAGCGATGTCAAATAACTGTTTTAAATTAGACCGTAAAAAATATAATATTAATTTAATTTTCAGTTGTACAGTAATGTAGCTTATAAAAACATTAAAAATTTCAAAACTTTTTAAGCATTTTATATCTTTCACTTATATAAAACTTGGTACATTTTACTGGTAGTGAAATGATATAAAAATAAAATGAACAAGAATTAATTTATTTTTTTTAAAAAAAGAAACAAGTTTGAAATAGAGATGGTCATTTTGGAAACACATAATGAAGAGTAAGGTTCGCTGAAGCTTAGATGTTAGAAACAAGAGGAAATCCCGTGTTTTGACACTTATATTTGTGTTTTTAAACTTAAATATCGATGTTATATTTTTATCGTACAATCAGTTATCAATCGTTAAGGCGTTTTTTTATGTGATTTTTATCTGATACCCCGAAAATGACCAAATAGAAAGATATACTTCGTAGCGTTTTGCTTAGGTAACAATGTTTTATTAGTTCTTTGTTAAAAATTGGTTACCAAGTTTGTCAACAGATGCCTCTATTGATCAGACAGATACCAATTGTTAAAAGTATAAACTAGGTTTCAATAGAACCACCGTCAGCAGCAACTGCGTGGTGCAAAGTGAGGGCAAAATTAGCAGGTGCCAAATTTGTCCTTTGTAAAGTTAGTTTTGTCCATCAGAAGATTTTATCTCGTTTCATTTTCGTTTAATTGAATTTTTAAATGATCGGTCACTTTGGAGACACCTGTAAAGTCGTCTCAAAGCTGATTAAACATTTGTTTTTCTTTTAAAATTTTCATCAGTGCATAAAATTAAAGAATATGTAATATGTAAGAATATGTAACATGTATATTAAAGATATGTTGATAAGTATTATTTTGCAAATCATTATTTCTACGTTAATTCAAATTTTGTTTTTCTTTTAATAGTCTTATGTAAAATTAGATTGGGTTTTATGTACGACAGTTAAATTTGCAATCCTTGTGATATATCTAGTCTAATTATGAATTTGTTTTTGGTGTAGATGCATAAACCAAAATGAATAAAATAAGCCGAATTTTGATTTAATTCGAAATGAAAAGTTAAAAGAACTTAAATGAATGTTGAAAATGGTTATTAGGGAAACATATTTCTTTATGAAAGAATTTAGTTATTTTATATCGATTTGAAAAATGTGATAGGAAATGCTAATGGAATATTATATAAATGCTTGTTCTTTTCAAAATTGTTCAATATATTGTAATTAGAAATATTATATTTCCTTTTTCAAAAAAAATGCCATTTCTATTTCATTATTTACTTGAAAGAATTTCCTAAAGGCAACCGAAAGATTGAAAAGATTATGAACTATAGGAAGGATTTAAATATAATTGTAAAAAGTATTAACTCACGGAACCCCTTCCCTAGGGTTACGTGAAACACCCATTTGGTTACCTCTGCTTTGAAAAAAAAAAAAAAGTTTTTAAAAGAAAAGAAATTTAAATTTAGATGCATTTGTTGATTTCATTTCTCCAAACAATTTACTCCCGTCCATTTTTTTTTTTCTTTCCATTTCAAAACTGGCAAGGGAGAAAGAAAAATCCCCTTATCTGTATCTTAAAGAGATACATCCGAATCAGGAACCAAAGAAATTGGTCATAACAAAAAAAGCTAAGAAACTATTTATCTCATCGTTCACTTATTTAACATTCATTTGCTTATAAATAAGCAAATTTCGTTTTCCTTTTAACTCAAATTCTTATTCTTGGAGCTTCTACAGGACATTAACTTTTTGAATTATACACGTTCGTAAATTAGATTTAACATTATGGTCTTGATTTCGTTCTGATTGCACTAAACATCTTTCATTTTCAACATGTCTCCAAGGAATATAAGTGTTCTTATTGTTAGCCACTTTATTCATTTTATACAAATGAAGAATTTGGAAGATATCGCTCCATTTTTCGTCCTTTTGTTAGATACGAAAATGTAAATATTTATCATATTTGAGGACATATACTTATTGTTTGTATATTCAACCCTTACATAAATTAATCGTTTTTTTTTTCTTCCTTTTTTCATTGTTTTCTCACTTCTTCCTTCTAAAATTGAATTACATTTAAAATTTAAATTGACATTTGGAATATATTTTGCAGTTTAGATAATGAAAATGTTTCAGATATTTTTAAAACACATTGTTTTAATAGATTGCTTCAAAAAATTACCTTGTTTAGAATAGATTAAAATACAGCAAAACATCTTCTTAGTTTTGAATAATTATAATGCATTTAAATACTCTAAATATTATAGCAACTCTTAAGTTTTAAAAAAAATGGTACAATAATATAGAAAAAAAACGGACTTATACCACTTTTTAAAAGTTTCGAACGTAGCATCAAAGTCTTAACTTGAAGGAATTACAATCTAATTCTTTTCATTTTTTTACCTTTTTTAATTTTAATAAATTTCTTAAAAAAACTTTTGAAGGAGAACGTGCGAATATATACGTAGGAATACGTACGAATATATACTTATCCAATCTCTTAATGCGGGACTTAATTTTTTATTATTTTAAAATTTTCAATATGATGTTCATCAAAAATGCCTTCTTGTCTAGACCGATAATTCCAGCTTTCAGTTACAATTTTTAGGAGTTATGCAATTAAGGGATCCATGCAATATAAAGAATCGTGTAATTGAAATGAATTTTTTGCTATCCATTTTATTAGTACTTTATGAAAAAAACATTAAAATAAAAAGTATTCACATTAGAATAACAGTATTTAAACACATTACGTAGAAGTATAAAAGTAGATTAAAATAAAAGTATATTTAAAGTTCCTTGCAACCTAATGTATCGAGCCGCAGTGGCATAGAGGATAGAGCGTGCACCTCCCAATAAGGTAACACAGGTTCGAATCTCAGCGGTGGCTGGTTGATATGAATTCTGCTCCCGACTCGCACCGACCACAGTTCTGGCGTAAAATATCCTCAGTGGTAAACGGATCATGGGTTAGAATCCCCTTGTATTCCGGCTAACCGAGGGAGGTTTCTGAGGTTTTTCTCTTTATGTAACGCAGGTGCGGGTTAGTTCTATCAAAAAGTCCTTCACGAAGACTAGTTTGTCCCAATGATTGATCCATGAGTACAATTGTCTTCAAGGTTGGATTCAAAATTTCAAGGTTACAGAATTGGAAATCGATATTCGTAGACTCAAAATTTGGTCTGTCATTCCACGTTGGTACATTAGGTAATAAAATAAAACCTAATGTATTCTAATTATTCATTTTCAAGGGATTAGATGGGATGACAAAAATATTTTTTTAAAAATTAATTTAAACCTTTTTATGGACAAAACTAAATTTTTGCCCTTAAAAAGATAAAAAGAAAGTCTCTGAAAACTATTAAAAAAAAATATTTAAAGTGACAAATAATGTCCTTAATGCTTTTCGAATACTTGTTTTATATTAGCTTTTCTATACATAAAAAAAGTGTGAATTGTAACTCGTATGAATAAATATAGTAAAAAAATGAGATATTGAGTTGAAATTAATGTGTAACTTTCAAATAAAATAAAATATAAATAAATATTTGATAAATAATTTATTGCAAATATCTTAAGAATATCAGAACCCACATAGCATTATCAGCTGCTTTTTGCTATTCGAGAAATTAAAAGAATGCTTATTGTCAAATAGATAATTCTTATTCTTTAAGAAACTCTGTTCACTTGCTATTGGAGAATATTTAAAATACTGAGATTCAATTCAAAATTTACACAAATTTATTAATAAAATTTTTAATATTCAAACAAATTTTCTTAAAATGAAAAATATGATTAAAAATTCATAATTTTTTTTTTTTTTTTTTTCATGACGAGATGGTGTCTATCTATCTGAAGCTAGGCTGCCTTTAAGCCACTCTGTTCTTTCATGAAAACACTTCAAATTATGAATTCAAATCTCTAAAATTCTAGAAACAACGTATATAATGTCAATAGTTTAATTTGAACCGTGGTGGCACAGGGAGTACATCACTCACCTCTCAATGAGATGACACGGGTTTGAATCCCAGCGATGGCCGGTCGATACGAATTTCGCACCCAGCTCGCAAGGACAACAGTTATGACGTAAAATATCCTCAGTGGTAGACAAATCATTGGTAAGTGTCCTTTTGACGTCAGACTAACCGTGAGAAGTTTTCGTGGTTTTCCTCTCCATGCAACACAATTTCGAGTTAATTCCAGCAAAAAACTCAACAACGAAGGCAACTTTTGCTTAATACTTGATCCAGGAGTTTTCTTTGTTTGCCGGTTTTAGTTCAAATTTATAAGGCCACGGATTTAAACATCAGTTGTCTTACGACAACGATGGTTATAAAATAAAATAAAATAGTTTTATTTACTTTCTCTTAAAAATGCATTGTAAACTAAACATTGCTTTAAAAAAGCATGAGTTCTATGCAAAAATCAAAGCATGAATTATTTATGCTTAAGTCCTTAGAACGTTGAGCTCTTTTTTTATTTTATTATTATTTCTGAGATCTTACTAGTCGTACATCACGAACTATAAACTATAACAACTGAGTTTTTATTATTTCTAACTATAAACTATAACCATCTACTTTTTGGAAACATAGAGAAGTCTTTTTATTCAAAAGTCGAGAAATTAAAGTCAACAAATTTGCATAAAAAAAAAACACATGTCCAAAAGAACTTTTTGAATTTTAGGTTTAAAAAAAAAATCATTGGTAGGTTTAAGAAACAAATTTAAAGATTACAAGCAAAAAGATCCATCTTTTGAAGAAGAAGAAAAAAAAAAGTTTTTTACAAGCAGACAGAAAATGTATGTTAGAAGTATCGGAGATGTCTCAGCAAATAGATAAAAAGTTTTTCTTTGAATTTTTGACATAAAAATTGAAGTAGGACGAGTGAGTATCGAGTATTGTCGTCTGCATTATTCCAGATGCAAAAAGTACTTCTTTTTTTGTCTTTCTTCCTTTTTTGCACAACTTCTAGACGACAACATATTTTTTTTCCTTATTCTTTGAAGTTCGATCTCTTTTTCTACATAAGCAACAAACAATATCCAAAGGAGTTTTTCATCTTTTTTTTCGGTTGGGAATTTTTTTTTTTCCAGGTATAGTTTTTTTCCAATTTTCTGAATTCAAACTATCAAAAAATCTCAAATTTCCGTACTCCTTACAAAATGAATGCATTTGACTGTGTTTCTAAATAATTGTGTTGTTTTAAGACATATAGTATTTTATAACTATTATCTTTACCTAAAAAAATTATTGTCTCTACAAGAATTATTTTCAGGTAAAAATTCGACACAACTACAACATTTAATAGCATTAAAAAAAAACTATATTCATCTACTTTTAAAAATATTACTTTAAATCCACAGTTTTTTTAAAAGCAAAATATTAATATATAATTTAAAATAATAATAATAAAATCCAAAGAAAATTTTTTTGAAAGATCAAAAAATATAAATAAATAAAATAAATAACAACCTCCATGATAATGAGGCAGCAATAACGTCCAGGATTTATGAAATATTTTATTATAATTTATTTATTTACAATAAAAACTCTCTTTGAAATTTGAACTTCTTACATCTCTTATTGACGTAATATTTCACTTAAAACTTTTGCTTTCCTTTAGCTTCTTAAGTAATACAATATCACAAACTTTAAAGACTTAAAAATAGAGAAGACATACTTTCTTCTTGCTTGTTTTTAGTCAATTTCTAATATTTTTCCTACGCTTAAGATGACATTGGAAAAAAACAACACAATGTTCAATATTTTCAATCATTCACTTTTCAAAATGAATAAAATATTATCCTATATAATATATCCTATAAAGTTTTAATATAATAAAATATTAAAACTTTAAATCCATTGAATTGATTATGATAGTGTTCACAGGTTGAAAATTTTGTCTTTTCAAAATGTCCAATAATTGCATCTTTTAGTAATTAAATTTGGTCACAAATTATGAAATATTTTATTATTCTCTAAATAACTAATCCATAACATTAATATAATTATTAAATGATGATAATACTAGTTCATTAATTATTTAAATTATTAATTAATTTTAAAATTTTGAATTTTATCATTTAAACAGGGATTTCTAAACTAGGACAGGGTTAGTAAAATTAACTAAGTCATTTTAGTTTACATAAGCGGTTTTAATTTTATATAACAGTATTTAAACATTCTTATGTTGGAAACAATTTCAGCATTTCGGATTTATAACTGGTTTTAAATATCATTCCTCTTGTTAAAATTATTTTGCATTATTATAATAGTTTTAAAATTGCATAAGTATTAGTAAAATTAGTAATATTAAGTTTGATACTTTTCACTCCACGAAACAAAACTTAAATTTTTAACTACATATGCCGCCTTGGCGTAACGAATCATCTGGGTTTTAAGAACAGATAGCTTAAATGTTATAAATGTTATTCAGTTTTCTTTTTAAAAAGAATCGCCAATTTGGCGAGATTTTCCACCTTAAAGAAATAATTAAAATTGATGCATAATTCTCAATTCTTGCATATGTGTAGGAGCCCATATAATGCAGCGTTAGAGAAATTGAAAAAAAAAATCAGATCTCGGACACTTTTTATCTAGGCAGGACTATTGACATTTTGTGTCCTTTTCATAATTATCGTAGATTAATGATAGGCAAAATAATAATGATAGTGATAGACGAAATGATAGATAGGCAAATGATGATTTTTATTACACATCAAAAATGAAGGATACATGGTCGAATATTTGTAAATTATAAGTTTCAATGAAATATTCAAATAAGGAAAAACAAGCATAATCAAAATTTGATGTATCATTATCGTAATAAATCATGCAGAAGTCAAAATTTCGAGAATTAATAATAATTCGTTGGTTAAAAGGAAGAAGGATGATTTTAACTCTACCTTCACTTTACTGCAACACATTTTTATAATGGTTCATCAAATTTTGATTGTTTTATTTCTTTAGTCACTTAAATATTAATCTGAGTTTTTCTTCAAGCAAGGAGAGAGAAATCTTTTAAAATTACCTTAATGTATGGTACTTTGTTGTTCGTATGTGCATTAGATGATAATGAATAAAATAATTATGGTTTTAAAAAAACTGTTATAAATATTGAGAACAGTTATCAAACTAACACAATCAGGGTGCGTAGCCAAATTATTCAACAAGAAATAAGCACCTTTTAAGCACTTTTCAAGCACTCAAAAAATATTTTAAGCGCTTTGAAAAATATCATAATTAGGCATGGTTGGAAAGTTTTTGACAGTTGACGGTTTTTTCTTGTTTTAACCGTCATGTCAAAAAAAAAAAAAAAAAAAAAACATTTGGCATTGTTTTTGACAATTGTCAAAAATCATGAAATTTTGAATCATGTAAAATAATGGCGTTTTCATATGCTGCGGACTGACAATACGCCGTAATAGATTGGGGTTGAATAAATTATGAAAATTTTGAATAGAACAATGTGAACTGTGTCTTTTTGCATAATTCAAAGCGAAAATCAATATAGTAAAGGAAAAATCTCATTTTGAAAAAGGGAAAATTAAGCACTTTTTAAAAACACCCAAAGAAAAAAGCACCTTTAAGGGCTTTTAAAAAACGAAAATAAGCACCTTTAAGCACTTTTTAAAACCGCTACGCACCCTGACAATTCTTTTTTCTTCAATATGAATATTTTATTTTGAAGAGAAATTCTTGTGGAATTTTTTATAAATGCATATAATTATTAAAAGTTTGTTACCTTTTTTCACTGGCGTTTTAAATGAAAAGTTTAAAATAAACAACCATACTATTAAATGAATTATGGATTTTTGATGGGATGTAAAAAGAGATGCCTTTTAAAAAGAGATGCCTCATTCTCGTAACTCCCATGGAACCCTAGCGTTCCGCGGGACACCTTTTAGTAACCGGTATTCTAAGTTATTTTTTTATCACACTTTCTTCTAATTTTATCATTTCACGTCTTTTTCCTCTTCTTTTTTTTCACTGCCATCACTATGTACTGGGCAGAGAGTGAGACATTCGAAATATTTTCCCAACTCCCCACTTGTGTGAACTTTCGGCATGGCTTGGAGTACCGGAAGCAATTACTACTTCAAACAGGGCGGCAACTGAACCTTATCCTTCAGAATTTATTTCATCTTTTTGCCTCTTTTCTCTTTGTCAATTCATAATTTCTAAAATTCCGACAGCCTTTTACTGCCGATTTATCGTTACCACTCTGCACGCTTTACAATTCAGTTCATCAGTTATCCATAAAATCACAAAATATCTTCCAAAATTATGTATCAAATTATATTTTGCAAGATTTTATTTAATACTATAATCATGTACTTGAATGCAAACAAACTTAAGTGTTCTATTTATACACTGAAAAAAACCAGTGTTGTAATATCTCTCAGAATATGATGCCGTTCAACTCAAACGATTGTCTGAAGGGACGCTTTATTCCAGGTTAACACCACATTTTAGAGTTCGTATTCAATTTTAAGGATACAATTTAGATCAAAACACTTAAAATTGAATAATGCCGAACCGATTGTGTAGTGGTAGGGGAGCTGACCTCACATGAGAAAAGTCTGGGTTCGAATCCCGGACAAAGCGTGGATGTTCCTTAATTCTCTGTACTATCTGTCCTTACTGTGGGAGCAACGTTGGCACACTTAATATGGTGCCCCTGAAAGAGTGGCCAACAAATCTGCCCCACTGATACCTAAATGACGAGTGTTAATCGGGTTGGTATTGGAAAAAAAATGAATTATCTTACACCAAAATCTCACGTTTTCACGCCATGTGAGAGCTATTTTCGCATCCAAAAACACCAATGTTAGTGCGCTTTGAATGGCAAAAATTTCAAGTAGAATACCGCAAGTAGTTTGTTTACCATCTAAAATGAGTTATAGAGAGTTTGTTGTTATTTTCAACGCTGCTATTCATCAACAGAAACTAAAATTCGCCTTTAAATATGTAGGTATGTTTTCAGTTTTGTAGTAATGATAATTATATTTTAATTTTTAAATCTCTTAGAGCTATATTAACTGATTTTGTAATGTATAATTTCTCTCCGCTTCCATTCCGTTAAGCCTAGTTCGAATTCTCCTTAAGATTCTTTCTGTGCTGCGATTGTGTTTGATTTATAAACTTATTTTATTTTATGAATAAGTGCATATATGAGTCGTAGATTTTATTTTATATTTTACTTTGCTGACTCTTACATTTCTGTTATCTTACTGTAGCTGTAAATTGTAGTTTTATTGAATCACAAAAGTGGTGGCGGTTACTTTATACCAAGTAGCGTAAAATAGCATTATTGTAGTGAAACACAATATCCAAGAGTTACGTATGATATTTCACTGCATCACTTTGATGAAAAGTAGTTTTATTTTATTTTATTACCGGCGTTGAACAGCCGACGTAATTCCAAGTTTACATTTATCAATGTTCAACTCCGCAGCATCGTAGTTTTGAACCCAACGCAAAAGACAAGGGAACTCCTGAATCAAGCATTGGAATTAACTATCCTTCGTGGATGACTTTTTGGTGAAACTAACCCACATTTGCGTTTCATGTGCTGAAAAACTACGAAATCCTCCCTCGATTAGCCCAACGGCAAGGAGAATCTAACACATGATTCGTCGAATCTAACACATGATCTGGCTCCTACCGACTGCGTCTTCTCTGCAGTCGGTATGAGCCGGAAACAGAGTGAAAAGTAGGTACCAATTTTTGTTTGGTGTTGAGAATTGAAATAAATTAAAATCTTTTACCGAGTATGTGTAATTTTCTAAAAAAGTCGAAGTTTGGATGCTGTGTTCAAAAAATACTACAAATTTTTTTACTATCATATCTGAGTTAATAAGAATCCATAATGCTTAATATAATCTATGTAATATATTATTGAAGCTAATTTTAAAAAAAAATTTATTTGTGTAAAATTTCATATAATTAAACGAATTGTGTAATATAAATTAATCAAAATATTACGCCCTTCAATGTAAAAATGCATACATTTTTCTTTTAGTTTTTAAAAATTAAATTTAAATTGAATCCAGAGATTATTATAAAAAATGTAATTTGTTATATATTTATATATATTTTTTGTAAGTGTGTAAAAAGAAAGTAAACTTACATTTAAAATTGAAAATAATTTCCCTGAATTAAATCTGTATTTTTGTTTAAGATTTGCATTTTTTTTTTCAATGTGCTTAAAATTATGGAAATTAAACAATATTTTAACTCATTGAAATTAGTTGAAGTTATAAATTATTTTTTGAAGCTTTTCATACTTTAACAATGTAAATATTGAAAAAAAATAATAAATCTGACATTGTCGTTTTTAATTTAATCTATTAATACACAACTCAAATTTTCAATTTAAATCTGCATAATAGTATTAAAAGGGAGAAAAATGTATGATAAATTCTACATCAAACTTTTAGTTTTATTTTAAAATATTTAAATATTCTTATTCAGACACCTTTTCTAATGTTTTATAACTAAAAATAGTTTTAGGGTTAACGTATAACAAAATATTCGAATGTTTCAAAAAACCCTTTAAACATTAATATTCGTATGAAATTCCTAAAAATAGTTTCTAACTCTCTTTATGTCCTTCTGGCTACAAACTCCAAAGAATTATGTCCAAAAATAGTTAGATGCATAAACGTCTCCCTAAAACTAATTATAAATACAATAGTTAAGACTAGTTTTGAGCTACCATTCAGCCAACATACCATAATGATACATTTTATTTAAAAAAAATCTTTTCACTTCACTTCACATAAAATACAGTTCCTAATCACCCGACCAAACTATCAAAGAAAGAAGATGCATTGCAGGTGCACACCCTTAGAAATTTTCGTTCTTTTCTTGACTTCCTCTTCAAAAATAGTTGGAATCGTCTTTTCAAACTATATGCCTCCTTTTTGGAACACCATAATCAAAGAGGGAAGGATCCTTGAATTTTCTACCAGGGATATGATGGAACACAAAAGGCTGAGTATCATTCTCTTGTCTCATAAGACCCAAAAGAAGATTTTAGAAAAGGATCCGGCCCTTTATGGAATTCAAAGGGTCAAGAGTGTTTCTTCTGTATGAGGCTCGCCCTTTTCTAAACCGAGAAGATGTTGTCATCTGGTGGGGCGAAAATAATACCCTGCCATTAGCGTCTTAATTGTCATAAAGAAATGGGTTTGAGAATTTTATTTTAAAGTGTATACATTGTAGAAAATTATTTTTAATGAATATGTTTTCCTCGTAAAGCTATGGAACATTTTTACGCATATGTATACATTGTAGAAAGTTATATTTTTATGAATATGTTTTTCTCATAAAGCTATGGAGCATTTTTACGCGGTATATTAAACATTGTAGAAAGTTATATTTTTATGAATATGTTTTTCTTATAAAGCTATGGAACATTTTTACGCGGTATATTATACATTGTAGAAAGTTATATTTTTATGAATATGTTTTTCTCATAAAGCTATGTAGCATTTTTACGCAATATGTATACATTGTCGAAAGTTTTTTTTTTTTTAAATTAATATGTTATTCTCATCTATGGAGCATTTTTGCGCAGTGAAACTTAACAATAATGATGCTTAAAAGACTAACATCAACATTTATTTTTATTGAAGTGGCAATGCAAAGAGATCAAGCATTTTAAGTAGTATGAAAATCATTATACAACTTTTCCTGAATATTGTATATAATGAGTGACAAATACTCTTGAAGCAAATAAAGATAATATAGTTTTGCGGGTATAAGTCACTGAGAGAAAAAAAATATTACAAAGTTGTATAACTAAAGAGACTTAACATTTTATTATTCAATTAAAAAAAATTTGTGATGCAATTTTACTTAACCAACTTATTTGTTTATTCATAATGATATCAGATTAAAAGATACGAATTATGAGTAAAATGTTTACTTGACAATGACCTTTTTATCTTACACTGAGATTAAAACATATGGTCAAAAATATAAGAATATTTATTTTTACCGAAACGCTTTGATAATGATTTTGGCAAAATTAAAAAAAAAAAAAATTTTATACTGAGTGGTAAAATGTGGTAAATGTGATAAAATTTGGTAATTTCATCACGATACCTTCTTAGAGGATGGCATAAATATCATTTATTCGGTAAAATTTAATTTTAAGTTTCGTAATTTTCGATACATATTTGGTAATAAGAAATATAATTTTTGAAAACCAGAATTTCCGGTAAATCGTTACCGTATGAGCGAAAAATTACGAAATGAAATGTTTCAGTGCTGTATATTTTGATTGCGTTAACCAAAATTATTGCTTTTTTTTAAAACGGAAATGTTATTACATTATAATAAGAGAATTTAAGCGGAATTTTTTTTTTTTCTTTGTGTAAAAAAATGGAGTGAAGAATCCAGATTAAATTATTTTTCCATGAAAAAAACATAATTGCAGGGATTACCAGGTAACGGCTAACAAATCTTTGCCAGCTTATTATCTCTGTTAATCCGATTACAATGACTAATGCAGGTGATAATTAAAAATTTACGCCTTTCTCCAAAAAAATATTAAACCATTTTAGGCACCAAGAAATCACATAGAACTAATAATAAATCTTTATCACTCTTGTTAGCAATATGAAATAATCATATTTCATACTTAGCCGGTTTGCTTGGCACTTTATACAATGCCTAAGTCATGCCATTTTGTAATTTTCCAGTCAATTTTCTACATTGTTATGTTGCATCAACACATTACGAAATCAAAAAGAAGTACTGATATGAATAATATTGTAAGAATGAACACAAAATCAATAGCTAAACCACAATACTACTTATGGTTTTACCATGTTTGAAATTTTTGTTTAATTTTTTAATAAAGATCTTTTTCTTGTGATATCATCGCAATGGATATCGTCTTAAGTTTATTTAAACACACATTTCTCGTAATGAGAAAAGTTGGAGGCATATTTAGATTACAATTTTGAATACATAAATACACAATAAAGCAACAGATAATGAGAAACGAAAGACGATTATGGGCATTAGTACTTAAAATAGAACATAGCATAGTTTGAGAAATGATTGCTGGAGAGGTAATGTTAAATAAGATTTTTGAATTAGCTGTTGTAATAACGATATTTTTGCGTTGTGCACCTATTTTATTCAGTGGTTAATCCAAAAAAAAAAAATGACAAAAAATCTTTCTCTGCAGAAAAAAAAACTGAGTAAAAAAAAAAATCGCCATTTACAAAAATTTATCTCGTTTTTTACGAATAAAATTTATCTCTACCTTCTAAAATAAATGTTAAAATAATGTTTTAAAATCTAAGCATGTTTTCAGCAACTGTTTACTAACTATTTCTAAGTGAGTGATTTTAAATTGATTTTTAAGAAATTAATTTCTAGAACTGGAAAAAAAGATAAAAATAGGAATTATTTCGGATATGAATTACAAATAAAATTTAACATTTTTTAAGCATGAATGAAACACTTGACAAGTTAAATCCATATCTGTTCATTATAATGTATAATTTTTTTTCATACTCATACTGTTTCATCGAATCATACAAAAAAATATTTAACATTTTTCATTATTAGTTGATAAGTTTGTGGTTTCAGTTGAGTATATTGATAGTGTATGGAGAAATATATCTCACTTTTTTCAAAGGTGAAATTCTTTCCTTATCATTATTCCCAGATAGGCATTATACAAGTTTCTAAAATTTCCACTGGAAAAAAGAGCTTTACGCTGTGCGCACACAGAAACATTTTATTTCAAAAAGAAATCGAAACTGTTTTATTCCTAAAATGCTATCCATTACAATTTGCCTTGTCATTAAATGGAGCTTTTTACGACTTTCTCTATAACAATAGCACATTATTTTTATAAAATTTGGCTTATCATTTCAAATTCTCAAGACCATCATGTCTAGTTCTTAAAAACTACATTGGCATAAATAAATAAATGCATTTTTACGAAATAAACATATTCCTAAATTACTTTTTATTTAAATTGATCATTTCTGCATATAATTATCCTATTTCACGTAGAAAAGGTTTCGAAATAAATCGTCATTTTAAGAAAATTGCATAATTGTACTGATTTACTGCCATTCTAAAAGAAAAGGTAAATTGAATTTCATAACCTAGCATTTCTCAACACAACCTTAAGAGCATACATAAGTCGAAGGTTAATAATTGGTTAAAAGAAAAAAAATAAGAAACAAAATAAGTAGATATTACATTCATTTTTATTGCCTGTTCAACTTTCTAAGCATTATTTTTATTTTTGAATTGTAAATTTTGCATGCAATAAATTTTAGTCTTTGCTTTCATGCAAATAATTTTTTTTTTCGAACTTGCAACTATTTATCATAATTTAACTAATTATGAGAGAAATCCATGGAAATATTTACTTACAGCAACCGTTAATATAGCTATTCAAAAGATAATGTGTTTCAAAACTAAACGTTAGCGGATTTTATTTCTGGAAACCCTTACCTTGATTCGAAATTGATAACAGTTAAAACAGCAAGTCACGTACCAATAAATTCAAATCTACTATCCAAAAACCTCACCATGCCATTTAAAAAGCCATAAAAAAAACAAGCCAAGAATTTAAATCATAAAGTAACACTCATGACTAATTGAATACAAAAATGTCTTCTATGCATATTTTACGCCAAATGAATCATCTCTATACAAGTAATTTTCTGAAAGTCGACTTCCTTTGACATGCATACAGCAAAACCATAAATATTTTTTTAAATGCAAAGAATAGTTGATCTCATAGGCAAAGTTAAAGTGCCTTAGGTCAACCACTTAAGTTGCTAAACTGCCTAAATTATGAAGTGGAGTTGTTGTTTGGGCCTAGGACTACACCTTGATATCGCGTGCCCCGCCTATATCATCTAACCTTAAAATCTACCCTTAAGAAATTTGGATTGAGAGTGCCATTTTTGATCACGTGCTTTTCGGTAGATTTAACTTCGATTGTGCGTTTAATAGCTGTAAATTGAAACCTTCAAAAAAGAAAACTGATTTTGTAAAGATTTCCTGTAAAGCATGATATGTTGTTTCAATTTCAGCTTTTGTATAGTAAACTTATTTTCTTTTGAGCAAAGAGTTGAAGACGAAGAACGTAATTATTTATGTTTAATAGATGTTTGCTGATTTCATTTGTTTAAGAAAAATAATGTATGTAACAAGACTTCAATAGTTAATTTTTTCGTTTAACTAAAACATGGCTAAACATGTCGACAACATTTAAATTTTCTTATAGTTTGTTTAAAAATATATTAAAAAGGTAGGTAGATACTTTATTTACGTCGCACTAATGCTGCACAATGGGCTATTGACGAAGGTATAGGAAACATCTCTGAAGATGATCCGAAGTGATGTTTGAGGAAGTGGCCATCACAATTACTTCCTCAATTTGGACATAGATGTGAAGAGGAAGGAAATTTTCTCCAGATCCCTGTACCCATGGTACTGCACAATGACCGACCATAGGACTTTCTATTCCACAGATTTTACGAGCACGTATATCGCATTTTATTGGTGGGTCCTAACGGAGTCGAGGATCGAACCCCGACACAAGATTCCAGTTCTCTAACCACTGGACTACCACGGCCCTAAAAATAAAATAAAAAGCTCACCACTGACTATTGACCAACTTTTAAACTTTTTTATTTAATTGTAAATGGCTCTCTTTTGATTATTCAATTTTGGAAATGTAGTGTCTGTTTTAAACTTCCCAATGTACTTGGTTATAAATTTTACAAAATTATTTTTGTGTAAAAGCCAAGCATTCTCGCAACAGCCTGATATAGGTCAAGAAGTTATGGAAGATTACTCCCCAACTCCGTGGTTAACTGGTCATATATGATCAGAATTGCGCAACGGTCACCTTTCCTGCCGAGACAAACTGGAACTCAATGATCTAAAACGAGTTGATAATTTAATCTTTTTATGTACTTCATATAAATTCTAAACTCGGTTTAATTTTTTCTACTGTGTAAAATATACTTGAGTTTTTTTAAAAATTTTAAAATACCGCAGGGAAAAAAGGTTCTTATAATTTTACCGTACTGTCTGGCAATGAATATCTGGTAAAAAAAAAACATAATTATGGTTAATTCAATATTTATGGTTAATAAAATATACAATATTTTAATCATTCGTTTGGTAATTTTTCCCTTCCTATGGCAACGGTTTACCGGAAATTCTGGTTTTCAAAATTATAAATCTTATTATCACACATTAAATGAAAAATGCACAACTGGAAACTAAATTTTTACCGAATAAATGGTTTATATGCCTTGCTCTAAGCTATCGTAATAAAAGTGTCAAGTTTTACCACATTCACCATATTTAATCACAGATTATAAAACTACATTTTATTGTTAATTTTACCAAAATAATTTCCAATGCGCTTCAGTAAAAATAGTTGTGCTTTTTGGTGTTCCCATAGAACCAAAAACACCATAAGTTTTAGAACATTCTGGTAGTCTTGACTATACTATTTTTTTCAGTGTAGTTTTGGAAACTAGTGCTTTACAAGTAGGCAGAGTATATTAACACTTTACACTGTTAAAATTTTCATTCTGAAATTATGGTAAAATAACTGGCAGCTGTCTGTCCATCCGATTAACCGTAAAGTTTACGGTGAAGAACATTTCTTTTTCCTTTATGGTTTTGAAACCATTTACAAAAAGTATGGTTACAAAACTATACGGTTTTATTATCCATTTACAATTAGCATTTTTCAAAAACGTGAAAAAAATTTTTTTTATTCAACTAGACATAGGAGCTCGGCTTTTCATAAGGTAATGGGCATTGGAGAGCGCCGGACACTGGAAAATCTTCATGCGTTAAAGGGAATGGAGGAAATATTGTGGTGTCAACACTAGGACTCGAACTTCAGTTCTGCCAGTCATGAGATTGACTGATAAGCCCAATCGGCTATGATATGTACGCAATTGCAAAGAACTAAGTAGCTTCATTAGGGGTTCTAGTTAGTGCGATAAAATTCTGGTTGCTTAACCGTATTATTTATAGTTATTTGACCGTTTTGATTAAATATGGTAAAATAACCATTCAATAATTTGTTATTTAACCATTTTTTCCGAGAAATTTCTAACAGTGTATACAGGGGATAATATTATAAATATAAGTTATAACTATAATTCATACAGCCTTTAAAAGCTTTAAATTTATTAATATTTAATTTATTAATATTTAATTTATTAATATTTAATTTATTAATATTTAATTTATTAATATTTAATTTATTAATATTTAATTTATAAATATAAAAAGGAGTTCGAATAAAACTATTTTTGAATTCCTTCGTTGTAAATTTATAATTATTGTTTCTAAAATCATTCTGGAAATATGTTTAACACGTTTCTCTTCCACTCTTGTCAGCCTCCTCCTAATTAAACGCATAAATTGTGAATTTCAAGGGGGAAAACTAAAACAAACCAAACATTATTATTAGGAACTTATTAAAAAAAATTTTTAAACAAGCCTTTGAAATTTATCACAAACTGAGTCATTATCACTTCAATATTCATTTTTTTTTTTTTTTTCATTAAGCAACATCAATCAATATTTTTCACGACAAAAAAAAATTAATAACCTGAACCAAACCTAAAACAAAAACAGAATTAAATGGTTTCCGAACCTCATAAAACCTTCGAAAGACTTCCTACATGGTGTTTTTTTATAACAGGAGGGGTAAAAAGCGAATTTTATGGTTCTTCATATAAACATTTTAAACATTAATACACAGGTTAATGAGGCAGGCGTAGTCCTATAAGGCATGAGGCACAGACAAAATATACACAGGTAAAAAAAAAAACCTCGAAAAGAGCCTCTTCTGTAGGTGGATACGGTTTTTCTTAGAACACAGTTGCAGTATATTCTAGAGGAAGAAGAATTGTTAGATTTGGAATGGCAATGGTTATTGTTCACCAAGTGAATTATGAGTTGCATAATTGTTTCTTTTTACATTTCTAAGCCTTTCTTTATTGAAGAATAAGGCTGGATACGGTTATTTATCTAGTTTTTATATTACAGGAAAAAGGATATTTTGACCCGGTAGAGGGCGTGGAGACTTAGGCCCAGTTGGATGTTTCGTAGATTCATTCTTTTAAGAAATATTTAGAACGGGCGTTGTGTTTGGCGGTTTTTCGAGCACGATTGATCGTGATTCTGTTGGAGACATTAAGTGGTTATTCTAAAGTTTTCAGAACATTTTGGAGTAAAAGCAACTCAGCCACTTTATGCTATCGCTTTTATTTCCTCCTAGTTTGGGGCAATTAAACTACTTGTTAAGTTTGATATAATACATATTAAAGTAATACTTTTGAATGTAATTTCATTAAAAGTTTGCAACTTCTTTTTTATTTTATTTACGAGATTTATATAATACATTGTGACTTATTTATTTATAGTATTATATTGACTCATTTATCATACTCATTTATCATATTATACCGTGACTAAGTTATCATAGTATTACAGTGACTCATTTATAGTCACTATACTGATGTTATAAAATGCAAATTTTAACTCTTTTGACATATAGTGACACATTTATAGTATTACAGTGGCTCATTTATAGTTATTATAATGATGTTAGAACATGCATATTTAATTAATAGAACATGGAAATTTAAATAAAATTAGATGGCCTCAATCCTGCTCGCTGCTTTCGCCAAAGCCCCAAAAGATTGATTCACTGGTTTTTAGTTAATTATGTTTTTTAGTCTAGCTTTGTATGTAGGCTGGTTTTTTTTTTTTACTGAATTTCTTAAAATATGAAACATCCTGTAAAACTAATTATTTGTAAGTACTTGGTATAAATTTTTAGTACACGTTGCACATTTGGCGTGATTTTGAAAAATTTCCGCCAATGCCGAAATGTCACGTTGACTCTTGTCGTCAAACTATTACCAACGCCGAAATAATGTTTTTACGATTATCGCCAAAAATTGAAGCAGGCAGAAATATATAAAGTCGTAACCTGAAAATTGCAAAGATAGAAACATATCGTGCGTAAAAAAAAGCATAAACAAATATAAAAAAAAGAAAGATCTGTACAAATTTGTACAAATTTACAATTACGGACTGCTAACCTTATCGCCTACCAAGCATCGCATATGTCACCAAATCCACCGCGTAACGTATACCAGGATTAAGCCGCACTACGTTTAATATTTATACATTATGATTTGAATTATAAACATTTCACTGTGCTGCTTTGGAAATATATTTGAAAGAAATAGTTCATAGAATATCCCTATAGAAGCAATTATAAATATCAATATTTAGAGACACATCAGTTTTAAATTATTTATTCTATTATATACTCAAATGCATAAAAATTAAAAAAAAGAGAGAGAGATAAGCAAATTAATAAAAAGTTTATTAACTAAGTAGGTAAAATAAAGGTAGGTAAAGGTTGTGTATTTCTGGTCGATATTCTTTGATAAAACACAACTGTTCCCTGTGTTAATTATGAAACTTCATTAAATCTAAAATATAGCTCTAAATAATCATGTTACCAGCATAAATTAATCAGCAACATTAAAACAAACGCTTAGAACAATTTGCTTGTTAATAAAATTTTTCGCTTTTGACCTACTATTTCTACCCAACTTATAGCTCAGTTTCTTTCCACTTTTCGTTGCTAATAAGGGAAAATAATTTTCAGTGATTTTACGACAGTATGCGCACGTAAGCGTTTCATACATTATTTTTTTATGCTGAAAATCAAATTTTACGTTGTATTGCCTTAACTATTTCTGGTACATTAAAATTTAAACTTATAGATTTCCACTGTAACAGAATAATTAAAGAAATTTAAAAAAAAATAAAAATAAATGAATAAAAACTGTTTATTTTTAAAACTATTTAAACGATTTACTTCAAACATGTTTGGACAGGAAATGTTACATGTTTAAAAAATTCATTAACTTTTGTTGATTTTCGCACAATAAAGCTCCCCCCCAATTTGATGTTTGTAATTGCTATCATTATCTCAGACCTTAGGGCAGTAATTATTTATTTAATTATATTGAATCTCTTTAAATTGTGCACTTTAAAAAAAAAAATACATCGAAAAAAAACTTTTTTAAAAATAATAAGTGAAAATGAGAACTTTTTATAATTTTTTTCATCTAAAAAATCAACATTACTTTTATGAAATATTTTAATAACTTATATGGTTAAACTTCATTAATCCTTAAGCTCTTTGAAAATGTTGAAAATGACGCGTATTTTCATTCTGATATAATTAATTCAAATGCATCGATGTTACAAAACTGATATAAATTATTCTTGAAACAGAATCAATTTTATTAGGCTCGTACATACATACACCTTTAATGAAATATACTCACGATTCGATAGATATATACACAATTCAACAGACAGCACAAACATTAACAATATAATTTTGAAACGCCCACTCAAATGTTAGAATAGTTAAATATTACTTATATTTTATGCGAACTTTAGCCTTCACTTTTTTATTACTAATGTCAAGGACTATTTATTACCTAATAATAACAACAAACATTCTCACCACAAATGACTAAGGTCGACTTAATCGATTACGAGTTTTCAAAAAAAAAAAAAAATTCTCTAAACCCACTTTTTTCTTCTACCTGTGCTACCACCAAAACTATCAACTTTAACGTCAACGTATCTGACAGATGAACATAGCAACAATTAAGCCTTTGAGTTGAGTATCCAAGATGAGTGGTTGTTGGTCGTCGACAATTACGATCTTAAGGTGCAACAGACTTTCTTTTTCGCAGACACTGTAATTTATAACGTCTGTTTCCTAGAACAGTAATTACAGTCCGTCTCACCTTTAGGACCAGTGATGTTGTAATGCTTGTCTTGTGCTCAAGCTTTCACTGATTTTCTTTTAATTAAATATCCAAGGCTTGAGTTGTCCGTAATTGAAATACAACGAAGAAATTGAAAGTTATTCAATTATTCAAGTTTTTGTTCCTCTCTTGAAATGAAGATTGGATGAGTGGTTATGGCTCTGTTTAAAATAAGCAGTCATTCATATCCAGATGCGAGAATCTCTATTTATTTATTTTTTTTAATATTTGTTTTCCCACTTGATTCATTTTTCCCCTCACAATATATTTTTTGGTGTTCTTAGTCGTGTTAATAACTGACAATTATATTTTAAAATGTAAACAAAAAATTATTCCTAAAAATTAAAAAAAAAAAGAGAGAGAATATTACATGTAGGATTTGAAACTAAGCTCCCATCTTTTTTTATTTTTTATTTTTATTTTTTTTTAAACATAAAAATATACGTTTGTGTGTCATTAAATGCTTTTTGTCATTATGTTTTAGATCTTCCAAAAAAGAATACTTGTTCTACTGAATTTTTTTTTTCTTTTCGAGTTAATTTATTTTTAACATTAAAATGGAATGTCATATCGAGAAAAATGAGTCTTTTCGTCAACACCTTCTGTTTGCTTTTAACTAAGGTTCTAAGTCCTCAAAAGCTGCTCGAGATATTTGAGCTGTGCATGGGGAGGGAACGTCATGTATAAAAATGGAAATTTTGATATCGAAGACGCAGCTAATTTTGGCTATCCAATTGAGTTCAATGAAGAATCGTGCCAAAAAAGGGTAAAAAAAAAAGTTAAGGCAGAGATTATATAACTCCCCATACTTTAAGATTTTTAAAAAAAAAAAAATAAAAAAAAACAGCAGAATCTCAAAGCGCGCAACGTAGTGATAAACTGAAAAACTTGACAATCGATCTATCTTTCAGCTCTTAAATGTTTTACTCTAAATAATAGTCTTTCCTCTTTCCCATATTTCCTTTTTGTTTTAGTGTCAGACTTTGTTTATAGCACTAATGCACTAATTGTATTTCCTTTAATGCATAAAAACGTTTTGTGCTTGGCTATAAAAATAAAAAACTAGCTATAGAAATATGGAGCACTTGTTTAGGTTTAGAAAATAAAATAAAAATGTTGACACAATGTTGACATTTGAATTTGATCGGCAAATATCAGTAAAATACGTGTCCGATACACTTTCTTTAACTTCCAAACATTTTTTCGAATGCATATGAATGAAAACATACAGATGTAAGCATTAATTTAAGGTAGGAATTTTGAACAAAATTTACATTTAAAAAAATTTTATATGCTCTGAAATTGTCAAACTTCAACCAGATGCTAAATCTGAGTAATGCTCTGTCTTTTGCTTTCATATTTCACTTTCAACTTTTGATTATTTTTCGTGCACAGCGATTAGGGTAAACTTGCTTTTAAATAAAAATATTTATTATTAAGGAAATAAAAAGAAATAAGCTAACTATTTTTGTAAGCAAATGTTGGGAGACGCTTAAATGATATTTTAGGATGTTTCTGATAAAATATCCCATGCTCGGCCAAATATGTGAGGGTAAAAAATGCTTGCACCTTCGGAATTTTTATATTTCCGAGCTAATCCAACAATGTAATTTTGAATCCCGGTAAAACCTATTTTTACTTGTCGAAGTAATTCTACTTAAAACCATATTTTATTGATAAGAAAATAAAGCACTTGTATTTTATAGCTCACGTGATAGTGAAAGTCGCTCTGATATAGACCAATAGAGAAAGTTCGCACGGAGAAAAAAAAAATCTGATAAAAGTACTATACTGTATAGTAATGACAATTCTGGTAGGAAAAAAACCATAATTCTGGCTAGTAAAACCATAATATATGATATTTAAACCATTCATTCGGTAATTTTTCTGTTCATATGACGAAGGTTTGCAGGAAATTCCTGTTTTCAAAATTGGAGTTCTTATTATCACACATTTAGTAAAAAATACGAAACCAAAAAGAAAATTTAACCGAATAAATGCTTTTTATGCCATGCTCTAAGGTATCATGATAAAAGTACCAAATATTACCACGTTTACCAAATTTTATCACATATTACAAAACTCTATTTTATTGTTAATTTTATCAAAATCATAACCAAGGACGAATTGTTTCACGACAAGCATATTATTGCATACAATATATGACTATATATTATACGACAAGCATATTATTGCATACAATGTATGACTATATGTTATACGACAAGCATATTATAGCATACAATGTATGACTATATGTTATACGACAAGCATATTATTGCATACAATGTATGACTATATGTTATACGACAAGCATATTATTGCATACAATATATGACTGTATGTTATACGACAAGCATATTATTGCATACAATATATGACTATATGTTATACGACAAGCATATTATTGCATACAATATATGACTATACGTTATACGACAAGCATATTATTGCATACAATATATGACTATATGTTATACGACAAGCATATTATTGCATACAATATATGACTATATGTTATACGACAAGCATATACGACGTTGATACTACCCAAAGTAATTAGAAATTTTCAATTCACTAAAAAATTGTATAATAGTGATTGGTTAGTAATCTGTAAATAAAGAATTTCGAAGCTAAGAAAATAATTTTCGTTGTGAAATACTTAATATTTTGAAGTACATAAATGCTGATGTATTTTTAATCAAAATTTCGAATAATAATGTGCTAAGGCAATTTTTAGTAAATACAATTTTACCAATATTTATTTATCCCAAAAAAAAACTGAATTTTAAGACTGTTAAGAACTGACTGTTAAAAAAAAAAAGTTCCACATAAAACTTTCATAAACTACATTTTATGTTTTTTTTTCCTCTTCTAAAAAAAGATGAGAAAAGTTTTGAAAGAATGAGTTGACAGTTTATAGAATAACTCAAAGCTTATTTATTTGGACAAAAGACTTCACACTTTTGAAAAATCCATAGAGTATTAAAAAATAATCGCCTTTCATGTTTCGCTGAAAACATTATCGGAACTTGTCTAGACATTATTTATTTCATGTCTCAACTTGAACTATTCTATTTGGGTACAGTCTATTAATTTTTAAATTCTTCAGTGTAATAAATAAGTTATCGTGAATAATAATAAATTAATCTTTAAAGAATAAACTGAAAATTATTTTGTATTGATATATGTAATTAAATTTAAAATTTTTAAAGTTTCAAAATTCTTTTTTTTTTCGTTTATTTTGTTGAGGAGCTATCGAAAATAGTTTTAGAATAAATGACTACGCACAAGATTATAAACATCAGAAAATTATAATCAACATACCTTTAACTTTAAATTTATAAATAACACTGGAGAACCCATTTTTTGTTGCATCTCTACAAATATATCTCGCCATATTCGGGAGTGGAAATTTCAAATCTGAAAATAGTTTCCAGCTATAGGTTTTTTAAAATTAACATTTTTCAGATAATTATTTTTTTCGTTAAATTTATTTAAAAATGCTGTATATAACAGGGAGTCGCGTGGATGTTGTTACAAACTTCGAGAAAATTAGGGCGCATCGTCAGAACTAAAAACGCATAGGAATCCATGCCTAGAAATGTCATTGTACGCCTCTAGGGGCGTTTCCCTTATTAGGATCAGTTCAGAAGCAGACGAAGAAGCATTTTATAATAAGGGAGCGTCCTGACATTTCTGGGCATGGGTTCTTACGCAGATTTAAACCTGAGAATGTGCCCCAAATCCCCTTGAAGTTTGTCGCCCATTTATGTGACCTCCTGTTATAAATAACGTTTTTAAACTTGTATATTTCATCAAAAGATAGACTAAAAATTTCATTGTAAAGATTATAGCTGAGAGGAAGAAACCGATGCAGATTTGAAATTATTGACGTGAAAATATTCAAAATCCATTACAAAAAATCTCATGCTGCAGAAAATAAAAGCAAAAAAAAATTTTTTTCCTCGTTTAATCAGTAGAAAATAATCTGTACGCAAAATCAGAACATTTATATATATATATATATATATATATATATATATATATATATATATATATATATATATATATATACTAAATGAATATTATTTTAAGGATAAAACATATAAAGGAATTGAATAGCAAAATATCTAATTACCATATCTTTGAAGATCATCTTGTAAAATTCTCTTTACTTTCTTTCCTTTCATTAGACACACCCCATCTCCAACCTTTATACTTTCATTTTTTTTTTTTTTTTACTTATTTCTCTGTCTTAATTATCCAACTTAACTCATTTCATTGCCACTCAATTTTCTACTTATTTTTCCAACTTAATTCTTTCCAATCAGTTCCTTCCTTGACTACAGAAATCTCTTTTTTTTCCTTCTTTTTTTTTACTGCCTCCCCTTTAAAAGCTAGAACCCAATCAGTTTAGGTTAAGAGTAAGGATCCAATCAAAACTAAAATATCTTTTGCCAATCTGGAATTAAAAAAGGAATGGGTATCCTAAATCCCCTCAATTCTGGGGTTTTCTCTCAATTTCACCAGAAATATAAATATCGTCACCCCAAACAGATACTCCAAAAACAGGGTAAGATTAGAAAGGCATTAAATCGTAGTTGTTCTCTACTTTTAGCAACGAAAAGGCAGTCCACTTAAATATCAACTCATTTATTTATGAATTCCAATTAAATTAAATCAAAATATGAACTAAGTCATGATACAGTTTAGGATATTGTAATAATTGTAGATAATTTCGAAAGCTTCTGTAAAAAATATTTTAACTATATTAATTCATAATAATAAAATTTTAAGTAAAAGATAATTTTACTTAAACTTCTGTTAACAAAAGATAGTGCAATGCTTTAAAAAAGAAATAAAATGTATTCTATGAATAAGCTATAAAAAAATGTAATTTAACGTGTATTTACTGTATAATTTTACAGACGAAGCCCCGTTTTACAAGCTAAACGATAAAGTTCCGTTAAGTTGCATTATTAGTGTATCATTGTAACTTACTGGAATGTTTTTACAGACATAATCAGTTTATACACGCAGGGTGTTCAAATATAAATCTGTCAAATTCCTTCAAACAAGTGATGCTATGAGAGAACACTTTATTTTCATAAGTCATTATGATTTATGATATTGATTTCGATATTGATTATGAGGCACATGATTATTAGTGCCGCGTTCCCCTGCTTTCTGACACCTGTCAACTCTTGCCGAGTATTACGGAATATTATATAGCTTGATTTGCGAACCAAGCCAATAAATACCTCCTAGAAAAGAGAAAGCCGCAGCACGGGTTACCATAAACAATAAATTTTATCATTTAGTAGTCCAAACGTAATGACATCTTTCGTACATACCACCACTGCGCATCTTAGTAGCCCGAACGTAGAGACATCTTTTGTATTTTTCACCCACTGCGCAGTTTTTGTTCGTTACTTAGGACTACTAAATTGATCCGTGCTGAGGCCTTCTTTTTTCTAGGTGGTGTTGACTAAGCTCGCTTCGTTCGCTACTAAGATTGGTCCATTTGAAATGTAGCTAAGCATAAAATTTTAAATAATTCAGATCATCTATAAAAATATTTTAAAAAAATTTTTTCATTTTTAACATCAAAATTGAATTTAATGAAAGAGAGAAAATAACAAAAATTTTCTCAAATCTTCCTCTGAAAATCAGCAATGATTACAGGCAATAGAAATAATTGTAGAATCTTAGCAATAGAAACATCTATAGACGCTTAGCAACAGGAATAATTGTACCAACTGCAGTGCAACAGAACTATTAGTCACATTTTAGTCACAATTAAGCTTTTTTTCCCAATAACTTTCAACTAGCTTCTATTTTCGAAAAAAAGAGATGAATTTTAAGATTACGCTACAGCTACAGTAGGTTATTAGACCAATAACTTTCAAATCAAGAACAAGCACAAAAAAACAAATTAAAATGGGACTTTATCTGAAACAAGTATTCGGTCTTAGGCACGTTAAAGCAACAGTTGATTCTTGCACCCGAACTTTCATTTAACAAGCTAAAATAAATTTAATATAAGATTTCTATGTTTAAAATAAATAAGAAGTTTTTTTTTATGTGACAGCACAACTGGTTCTTGGACCAATAACTTTGTAATTACTTTATCGAAGCAAACTCGCAACTGCCCATTGTGGGCTAAGGGGGTAATGGATGTTAAAGCTCCACAATTTCGTGACCAACGGCATAATAGTGGCTATGTTGTCAACATTGAGCACCGGCCACCCCTGGGGATCGAACTATAGCTCTGATGAATGTTATTATAATAATTTAGAGTCTTAACCATTGAGCTATCGCGGTTCTTTCTAATTTCTACCTTTCGAGTCGTGATGGCTCAGGGGATAGTGCGTTAGCCTTCCAATAAGATTAAACGGTTCGAATCCCAGCGACGGCTGGTTGATACGAACTCCACCAACTTACACCGACAGCAGTGCTGACGTAAAATATTCTCAGTGATAGACAGACCATGGTTTAGACTCTAAAACTTTAACATAAAAACTTTAGAGTCTCCTTGCAGTCAGGCTAGCCGTGGAAGATTTTCGTATTTTTCCTCTCCATGTAACGCAAATGTGGGTTAGTTCCATCAAAAAGTCCTCCACGAAAGCAACTTTCTCCCAATACTTGATCCAGGAGTTCCCTTGTCTTCTGGATTGGGTTCAAAATTACAAGGCTACTGAGTTGAATATTAGTAGTCGGAAACCCAAACAATTGGATCTGCTGTTCAACGACGGTTATAAAATAAAATAAAGTAAAATTACTAGCATTCGGTAATGAAATTCGACGTTAGACTTCGATCTTTGAAACATAAATGAAGTCTTTATTACTTTAAAGCCACAGCTGGCTCTTGCATCGGCGCTTCCAATTAACTTACTATATTTAAACTTCGGCAATTTTAAACAAATGGCAGATATAAAATCATTTAAATCACATTATGTCATAAAAACAATAGACAGTTATACTAAATGTTATGAAATACTTTAAAATAAATACACAGGGATGATTAGGATAAAAAAAAAATTATTCTACATTGATTGTGTCACATTTAATTGTTAAAATGAGATAATTATTTATACTCATTTACTAACATTTATAATGAAAACAATTCAAAAAATCTAGCAGTGATTCTTATCTATTAAAAAAAAAAAAAAAAAAAAAAAAAAAAAAACGACATAGTACAAAAGCTAAAGTGTTCCAGCAATCATTTTAATTTCCATGTCAAGATTAACTTAATTTGCGTTCTTTTATATTTTAATTTGCGTAGATTTATAGGCGTGCATAGTTTTTATACCTCAAGGCTGACTTTGTAGCAAATAATGAACGAAACAAAGAGAAAGAAACATGATAAAAGCGCGAAAACTGTATGAGTAAGCGAGGAAATTAATTAGAGTCAACCTATGGAGACAATGCTAATTTAATTACAGGGGACTTTTAGTACCGAAAAATATGCAACTTTCTAAGTAAGTTATGTGACAACTTCTGCCTCGGCTAAATAAAGAAAAATAAAACTCTAGTGACTAGTTTTTATCTAAACAGATTTCTGGGGAACATTTATGAAAATACATATTTCTGTTACTTAATTCGGAAACATAATCATGTTTAAGGAATAATTTTTAAAAAAAATTTGAGTTGAGTCGATAAGAATTGAAAACTTAAGTAAATATTAATTAATTATGTTATAAGGTATGCTTTATGATTGAAAATAAAATAATTGACTTTTTTAAGAATTTATAATAACAACAACTGATTTTAACGTGTGTACTGTAATGCAACATAATTTTATATCAAAGTTTCAAAACATCCCATAATTTTGATTGAAACGATTCAGGGTGTTCCATGAAAACCACCCTTAATGTACATTTGTAGACCCACCCTCTTACACTGTGATTTATCAGATTTCTATAGTTTTTTTTTTATTTACTCTTAATTTAATTTATTTATTTAATTTGAGATCTCTCAACCCGTGCATTTTTTGTTTTCATTTTAATAAGGATTGAAAAATTACTTATTGAGGATGGTTTTAATGGAACATTCTGTATAAATAATGGAAAATAAAGTTAGAAAAATACACAACTGTAAAAAAGATTGACTTATTTACTTTTAATTCAAAAATGTATACTTTGTATACGTGAATAATCCTTAAGAGACAAATGATGAAATAAAATACATCATATATCTAATCGAAGTGAAATCATCCACAATCTGTCTTAACAATTTTATAACATAGTTCATTACCATTATGAATCTAGTTAGGATATTCATTTTTTATTTAAAATCTAAACACAATGGTTCGGGTCATCAGAAGTTGTTTTTTCTTTCTTTCTCAGTATTTAGAGTTTGTTTGTCATAAAGTAAAAAAATAAATAAATAAATAAACTTTAGTTAAAAAAAAACATTTGATTTCGGATAGTTTTTTTTTAATTTTAAAAAATGTGGATTATTTGACTTAATTTTCATTTTTAAATATAAATCTTATTCTTGTTTCAATACGATAATACATTAATCGAGCTGAATTATTTTTAATTTTTCTATTTTAATTTGTGAATTTTTTAAACGGTAAAAAAATAATATGTATAAACCTTTACAATCTAAAACGACTTTTTTACGAAAGCTTTAATAATTTGAATTTTGAAATATAATAGTAAAAAGTTAATAATTAAAGTAAACTTTTGGAAAATTTAAAAGGCATGGAATATTTTGAACAAAATTTATCGCCAAGGATCGACAGTTAAATTAACACTATGCATAAGATTTGATTGGAGAAAAAAAATGAATGTTAATTTTTAAAACTAAAACTAGTGATGTAATCGAAAGCATAAGAGGTTTTCTTTCAAGATTTATATAAAATTTGACCTCCTTTTTCTAAATTTCAAATTCAGTATATATATATAGTATTTTTTAAAAAGAATAATTATTATTTCATAAATGAATGATTTTGTTCGTTGAATAAATCATTAAAAAAACTAAACACTAATAACTTAATTTGGAGATCTTAATAATTCATGTCAAGACCTGTTTTCATTAAATAAGATATCTTTTTCTTCGACAGAAACTCACTCCACTAAATTATGAAACCAGAAATATGACAAGTGGTCTATCCAGTGCCGGACCCCACAAAACGCTTGAACCCAGGGGCGTGCAGAGCAGGAATGCCGATCGCTTGTGGCCCCATGGGTGGCCGAAACTCTTTACCACACACGCTGGAATCTTCTAAGGGGGAGTTGCAAGAAATGAGATATGAATTTAGCACCGCATGTCGAATTTTGATATTGTTGCGGCTGAAATTTTGAAAGTCAGTCAGTTATTAAGACGGCCTTCAATGACTCTATTTCAGTTTTATGCTGCAGTTTTTTTTCTTCTTTTTTTTAATTTTTTGTAACGGACTGTTATTGCCAAGATGTTATACCCTGTAATTTGTGGTAACAGAATCTCTACTAATCGATCTATGCAGTTGGTGGCGGTGGTTGATGACTTTATTAAGAAAAAAGTACGTTTTTTTTTCCTTCTTTTTTTGATCAGTAGTGTGTGTTGGTTTTTAGGTGATGGAATTTAAAAAACTTATATAAAATAAAAATAAAAAATGAATTCAGTTTTTTTAATTATATATTAATTTAAAAATATCTGATAAATATTTTCAAAACTTATAAAATGAGACTTTAATTCCATAATAAATTATAAGCATTTTACATTTTTTCATGGAACGTACATATTATACATACGATATGAGACGTATGTATATTACATTCTGAAATGGACATTTCACATTTTGGAATGGAATGTACGCATTTAACATTCCATCATATAACATATGCATTATACATTCCAACAGGAGATTTACTTATTTTATATTCTGGCATGGAAAGCATGTGTATCATATGCCGACAGAGAATATTTGTATAACACACTCCTCCATGGGTCATATAAAGTGCATTTTACAATCTTACAGGGAACATATATGTTTTAAGTTCTCACGTGGAACATAAGCATTTTACATTCAAACATAGAATGTACGCATTATTCATTCCATCAAAAAAAAAAAAAAAAAAATCATGTAATGGTGAATACCCCATGTAAATACTCAAAAGAGAAAACACAAGAATATCTGTTAATTTGCATATGACTGTGTTCGAACTCGTACATTTTTTTAATAGATTGCTAAAATATTATTTTGCATTAGCAATTTTAATTTTTTAAAGGGAATACTTTTCGAAAATTTAAAGTATTATTAGTTATTTCTTTAGAAGATATCCACTTACTCAGTGTAGTGGCTTAAGTCTTCGTCTATAGTGCGGCTTTCAGGAGAACTCCTCCAGACACCCGTCTCGCGTCGTGGCGGGTACTATGGTTACAAGGAAAGGTCACTTCGAATAGGGATGTGGGGTGAATAGTTTTGTCTTGATCTTAGGGTAGATCGTCGTGAGTAAACCAATCGACACCTTCTTTTCTCCATTTCACTCCCATTAGAAATGCGCTCTCGCTTGTTACCATAGCAGCAGACATCCCCAAACTTTCAGTCAGGAGGAATTCTCCTCAAAGCCGCACTATAACACGGTTTCGGCCGGGGTTCATTCCTCGTGCTAAAAAAAAATTATTTTGTTTACATTTTCTCTGATCGTACTTTAGTGGTTCTGCTTAAACTCTGAAATAATGTCTTCAGTGGTTGCATAGCCGGAAAAAAAAAAAAACAATTTAAAAGCCAGAAAGTTATTTACATAGTTTTACTTAATTTATTTCAGTAAAATTAATTAGTCTTCTATATTTTTTCTGCAATTTTGAACTAGATTCTTGAGAAAAGATTTGCAATAGATTTTCGTGAATTTTTACTCTTAACTAAAATTGCAAAAATGTTCCTCTTCGTTGTTAACGTTACATGTGTTTATTTTATTTCCCCATTTAGACTCTAATTCGAAGTTCTGAATCCTTTCTTTGAAATTATCTTTTGATTTATTTTCGTTTAATTTTAGCATTAAGAGAAACAAATCGAAAATTTCTCTATCGATAGATGGCAACGACTTGATTCTGAACATTAACTCGAGAAAACATTGCCAAAAGAAGACCAAAAAAGTTCCATTGATATAAAATCGTTTGGACCCAAACGGTTGAGCATCACGCAATCGTCTGCTCATTAAGTTACAAGGTGCACTTTTCTTTTTTATTGCCCACTTAAACCGCAGTACAAGTGGTCAGTTAAATTTATGACCTGCTCCCTTTTTTTGTTTTTGTTTTTGAAATATTCAACATCAAGGAAATATTTAGGTAGGAAGAAGATGGGTCATAAAATATCTTGATATTTTACTACATGTCGATAATTATCCCGTAGATAACTATATTTTGTGTTCGAAACCATTCAAACTACTGTTTTTAAATTTTAAGACCAAAGATATAAATAAAATAAAAAAATCAATGCTTATAAAGAAAAATAAACTTTAAAGAAGTAGTTATAATATCCGATTGTTTATTTTAAACAATTCAGAAGTCACTAAAGTCTGAAGTCAAAATCTACAATATTTTACGCGGTGAAATTGTTAGAATTATCTCTGTAAAAAATATCCAAACCATACCACTTTTCTCAACAAAGATTCCAGCATGGTTGGAGAGAACGGTCATTTTAAATAAAAATCAATTAGTAATAGCCATTTAAACTGTCTTTGAACCAAATTGACATATCCACTAAAATATGCTTTGTCCTTAATAGTAAATTAAAAGTAAGAGATAATGAGTAATTTTAATTTTTCTTTAAAAGCACATTCCTTTCAAATATTAAGTATTCGCAGTTCATGAATTTAAAATGTTTCTATTTAATATAAATTGCAAATAAAATCCCTATTTTAACTAATGAATATTGATGTTCCTTTTTTTATTCAAGACCTCAAACACTGATTTCAATTTATGTCATCATACCATTGCAATTTTTTTTTTTTTTTTAAATTCTTATTCGACTGAATGATGGTTTATTTTTGCACTACTATAAAGTGTCGAAATACATTGATCCTATCTCCTCTAGGTGGGAAATAAACAAATATTGCAATTTAAAATTATTAAGAAAGAAGTACAAATTCTATTGGCTCAGCCGTGAAGGCTCAAGGGGTAGAGAGCTCGCTTTCCAATGAGGTGCACTGGATTCGAATCCCAGCGAGGTCTGAGCGATGCTGATTTCCGCACCAAGCAGCACTTACCACAGTGCTGATCTACAATGCCCTCAGTGATAGATAGATCATGGGTAATATTCCCCTTGCCGTCAGGCTAACTATGGGAGGTTTTCTTGATTTCCCTGCCCATGTAACGCTGACACGGGATAGTTCCAGCAAAAAGTCAACCAAAAGGCAAGTTTCTCCCAATATTTGATCCAAGAATTAATTCTACTAGATTGGGTTCAAAATTACAAGGCTACTGAGTTGGGCACTGGTATTCGTAAACTAAATATTGGGTAAGTTTTTCACCGGCGCTTATGAAATGAAATAAAATTCTATAGGGTTCAGTGCCCCTCAGCGTGTCCAAGCATGAAATCTACAATGTATACATTAATTTTCAAACATTTAAGCAAAATCTGGTCGCTTCATATTACTCTAATGAAGCTGCATTGCATACACCAGAAGAATATTCTTTTTGGCGAAAAGTCCCTGAATCTTCAATCTTTCTTTTCTGGAAATAAATAGACCAACGAAAGGATTGCTTATTTAATTGAAAGAGACATAATTGCCCCTTCGAATTTATATAATCTCAAACTTAATCGTAAATCATGCGATATATTCCCAAACTTGATCGCGACTCCATGCTTTTACAACTCTTTGGGCATCACGATTTGAGGGGTGTGCATGGGGCGAGATAATTAAATTATGTATGCATGGTTCCCCCCTCTCTCAAATAAGCACAGCAAATGGTGTTCTAATTTTTTTCTTTCTATTTTGGAACTTTCAGAATACACTGTTTGCAGTTTTAACACTCTTGATGTACGATATAATAATTAAAACAGATTCTGTGCATCTTTTGTCTTGAGAAGTTCAAAAAGAATATATTGGATTTATGAAGGAGAATTCATGTTTCTGAAATATTTAAACTGAATTCACTGTATGAAAAGACAATTTTGTAATCAAAGTGGCTTATTAATTTATTCTTTTTTTAATATAATTAAAACAGAAAATAAGGGTTGGGATAGCTCAGGGCATAAAGTGCTCGTCTCCAAATGATGTCTTGTAGGTTCGATTCCCAATGGTCACTGGTAGCTACTTACATTGCTTCCGACTCACACCGACAGCGGTGCTGACGTAAAATTTCCAATATATATACATTAGTACATGCAAATTTATCCCCAGCAGCAGGTAAGAGGATCAGGGGCTATGCCGTTGAGCTAACTATGGCTAGTTTCCGTATTCTTTTCCGAATTAGTTCCATCAATAGTTCATTCCGAATTTTGTCCATCTTCTCCTTCAAATTAGTTCCATCTTCTCCTCATTCGAATTAGTTCCATCTTCTTCTTTGAATTAGTTTCATCTTCACCTTCAAATTATTTCCATCTTCACCTTCTTCGAATTAGTTACATCTTCTAACTCTTCGAATTAGTTCCATCAATAGCTCATTCTGAATTAGTGCCATCTTCTGCTTCTTCGAATTAGCTCCATCTTTTCCTTCTCCGAATTAGTTCCATCTTCTCCTTCTTCTACGAATGAGTTCCATCTTCTTTGAATTCGTTCCATCTTCTCCTTCTTCGAATTATTTCCATCTCCTCCTTCTTCGAATTAGTTCCATCTTATAACTCTTCGAATTAGTTTCATCAATAGTTCATTCTGAATGAGTTCCATCGTTTCCTTCTTCGAATTAGCTCCATCTTCTCCTTCTTCGAATTAATTCCATCTTCTCCTTCTTCGAATTAGTTCTATCTTCACCTTCTTCGAATTAGTTACATCTTCTTCGTCTTCGAATTAGTTCCATCTCGTCCTTCTTCAAATTAGTTCCATTTTATCCTTCTTCGAATTAGTTCCAACTTCTTCTTCTTCGAATTAGTTCCATCTTCTCCTTCTTCGAATTAGTTCCATCTTCGAGTTATTTCCATCAATAAAGTGAACCACGGAAGAAGATTATCCCCCAATGCAGAAATCTCTCTTTTTTCTAGGTTTAGTTACAAAGTTGAACATCCCTAACTGAAAATTAAATTTAAGTTGGCTACTCAACGCCACTGGTGATACTATAAAGTACAGAAAGTGACAAAAAAAATCAACTATCAAAATAAATATATTCGCAGATGGCCTGAATAATTCTTTTTTGATTTCTTGATCATAAAAGTTAAAAATATTCAATAAATTTCAATAAAAATTAAAGGAACTTACGTTTGTAATGGCTAAAATATATCTATTAAAATTAAAAAGAATATCGAATCCAAAAAAATTACGTGATTATCATAATATTAGCTTACAATTAATGATTCGTTTTCTTCTCTGAAAGCCTAATTTGAAATTAATGAGGGGGGGGGGGGTGCTTAATTTGTCCACGCGAATTTTTTAATGGTTTATAAAAAATTTTCAAACTTGTTTCGAAATCTGATAATACGTTCATTTAAATTTTATAATAATTATTCATGTAATTTAAAGTTAGTTAATTAATTCAAAATTAATCGAGTTACTAATATAACAAATAATTCTATTTAATTAAGTTACTAATTAAAAGATTTTGAAATTATTTATTAGAAGTTGATTAAAATATTTTTTCATAGTATGTTTATGTATCACAACCAGTTCAAATAATCAAACACTTCATCTTTAAAAATTTATTAAATTTGAAAACTTGAAAAGAAAAATTTCTATAATTTCTATAATTATAATTTCTTTAATAACTATTTTAACAATTAACAAACTTAACTTTAATTGACAAACATAATA
Organism: Parasteatoda lunata; assembly: GCA_949128135.1. Taxonomy (NCBI): domain Eukaryota; kingdom Metazoa; phylum Arthropoda; class Arachnida; order Araneae; family Theridiidae; genus Parasteatoda; species Parasteatoda lunata. The sequence goes on from OX421972.1 coordinate 84,554,046, forward strand.
TATGCACATTAGTCTAATAAGATAAAATTGGTAATATACTCTGATCAAACATATTGCATTGTATTACAGACCTTAGTAAGTAAACTTAATTAATTTATAAGTGAAGTGACTTATTCTATTTCTCGAACAATTAGTAAATAACTCAAGAAGCGAAAAAAAAAATAACAAAAATGACTGAAGCGAAAATTCCTATTAACTGTTATGATAAACAAGATTTTACTTCTGTGTTCCATTGTGCATTAACTAGGAATACTTTCTTGGAATTAATAATTGTGTGTAAGGTGTTGTATGTGATTGCTAATAAGTTGGAGACAACTGAAAGTTTATGAAAGAGTGGTTTTTTAATTGTAGAAATAAAGTTTATTGTATTTATGTTGATTTTTCGAAAGCTGTTACAAATTTGTGAATATATGTATAGTTTTGTCGATATTCCTTGCTTATGTGGTTAAATATCCCAAGCAGGCCCTAAATTATCAATTTAATGAGAAAATTTGCAAACATTCGAATAATTCTAACATTATTTAGAGAGGAAATAACGCCTTATGTATTTCCACAGGACTGCTCAGCTTGGGGTCATTTTTGTCAAATTTGCAATTGTTGACGACCATTTTAACGACAAAATGATAGTTATGGAAACTTCGAGTTTTTAAAAAATAGAAGCAATATTTAAGGAGTTACGTGGGAATCATCTAGAATTATGTTCAAAATTTCGGGGTTTCATCTCCAAGCCTATATAAATTGGAATGTGCCTCGTCAGAATAGAGCAGTGACTGCGACAGCGTTCTATAGCCTGAGTCAGTTCATTGAATCGCCTGGGGTTATACAGGCTGTGTTTTGCTGAACTACGCTGTTATTTGAGCTGAGATTGGGTGCTATAAATAGCTGTATTTTCTGGAAAATTCTGCTTATATATTTTTGATGCTTTAAAGGACTGTTTCATTCGCCTCAATTCGAAACGAACCTTTGTGCTTGGCATAATACGTTGCACAATAAATGAAACCAGTGAAACGCAAAGCTACCAATAGGCTATAACAGTATTCCCATTAAAGATCGACTTACTCACAAATTAAAGTTCCAAATATGTTTTAAGTCCAAATAAATATATATGTTTTGATTAAGATGTCACGTGCCAAAATAGAAGAGTTGCTTTCGAAAAATCTCACCTCATGACAATTCTCGCAACATATGACGCTAGATTTTGAACAAACTAATTGTGGTTTAAGCTTTCCTACATTCTAAACGGCACATGCTGGAAAGTCTTCAGTTACCTCCTCGACTCACGTGGACTTTAAAATGTAGGTAGAAACCTCAATTTGTTTATTGTCAAAACCTCGTCTCGAGGAGTCGCGTCTTAAGATCTAAAACCTGTTGAGGATCAACCTTTTTTTGTAACAATTATTTCTGTGCCATAATGGTCTGAACACGTTACTTAGAACCTGTTGTACTATCCCTTCTTAATTTCTTTACTTTCCTCTTCATCCATGTCAAGAAGAAAAAGACTATATCTTTATTTATCTTCCAGAAATAAATCAACTTAATACACCGAAATAATTCTTCTTCAAGCCTTTTTTTCTCAAGAAAGGGATGAAGATCAGTCCCTCCTATCTTTATTCATCTTTCATCTTCATCTAGAACAATCCTCGTGCCATCTGGACAACCTATATCTTTCCCCGGAATCGTGAGGAAAGATAAGCTAATAGATTACGCATTCAGATTAAACTCCCTTCTTAGTTTTATAAAAAAAAAGGGGGGTAAAGATAAAGAGAATGGCGGGTAAAAATAAAAACTAAGTAGAAGGGGTAAGGAAAAAGTTTCCCCTCATTGGGTATCGGTTTTGCATTATACGGAGAAAAGAAACTTCTTTTATCGAGTCGAAATAAGAAAGGAAAACAAATCACCGCCGTGTGTCCAATTTGTATGTAAAAAAAAAGGGGTCAGAAAAAAATTTTGTAGATGGTCCCGGAAAAAAGACATTGTTGGTCATAGTTTAAGTGAAGAAATAAAAGGATGTTTATAAAACAAATTAGAGATGTTTCTTTACCAAAAATAACATTGTTTTTTCATATAATAACTTTCCTACAATTGACGTTCAATACCTCCTCGTGGTCTGATTAAAAAATGGACGTTTCAATTTTAGATCATTATATCGTGAGTACACAAAAATATTTTAAATACTTATAGCTGTAAAATACTTGACCTGTTTTAATAAGGCGATACTTTGCTTCAAAAAGAATTTGGTAAATGACAGAAGAAATAGTAATAACGCTACTTTTTTCGTAAGTGACCCTTAAAATTACCCTTATACGTTAAAGTACCCTTAAAAATAATACTTTATTTGTGAAAAATGGATTAAAAATATTATGCTGATTTTGGGGAATGTGGCAATTTTCTATAAATAATCGGTGTCAAAAAAATTTCTCAACTCGAAGATAAACTGTAAACTGTCAATGCAATTTTTGAGCAAGAAAAGTATAATTGATTAATTTGTTGCACCTTTTTAAAAGAAAACAGAAACTACACAAATTATAAATAACCATAACTTATAATCACCTAGAACATACGTGAAGAATTTAGAGGATCACATCACCTTTCATTCAAAGGAAATTCAAGGTGTTTTTTTACTGTGTGATAACTTTAAAGGAAATAATAGTCTCATTTCTCTGAAACATTTTTAAATCAAATTATTAAATTTAGGTCTCCATATTTAAATGAACGGTTTAGAGCGGACGTGCTAATGGACAATTAAATTGACATGGCGTCTACAGAATAGCATACGGGGATTTATGCATCGGTCGTTATAAGGGAAGGATCGCTGCAATGAGGGTCTTACTAAAGAGCGCAATCTTTAACACGACCGAAAATTACACGTAGGTTCATTCTCAAAAATACTATGATCTAACGATTTGGAGAGATGATTAGTAAACAAATATTAAAGAACTTGATGAACCATTAAAGAAATTCATAAAAACTTTATTATGTATCTAAAATACAATATTAAATGTTTACATTTTAAATGTTTAAGCATCCTTTTTTTTTTCTTTCTAAAACAAATTTATATATGAATCAAAACGTGAAAAATTAAACCCGAACGAAATATACCAAATATTAATACCTCACAAAAAATATATTATACTGGGGAACAAATACTTTGTTGCATTCCTACAAATACTTAGTCTTGCCTCATTCGGGTTTGGGGATTTCAAATCAGAAATTTGTCCTGCTTCTAAAGCCACAGTTTTTCAATGGCATATTTAGTTTGTTTTCTTCAAAATGTGCAAGTTTAAATACGTTATATATAACTGGGGATCGCATAAATGTTGCGCTAAACTCTTACGGTAAATCATCAGTATTAAAATGGCATAGGAACCTATCCTGGAAAATGTCATCCTACGTGGCTAGGGGCTCTTCTCCATGCCGAGCTATTTTTTTTATGCATCTGAACGAGGGCCAGCATGGATTCATATGCAATTTCAGCCCTGAAGATGAGCTCTACATGATCCCTGTAATACATAACTTTTTTAAACTTGCACATTTCGACAAAAAATAGTCTAAAAATTTCATTTTTAAAAAAAACTAGCTTGGAGACTAAAACTAATTGCAGATTAAAATCAGTGACATGAAACAACTTGTCCCTACAACTTGTTAAACATAAATTTTTAACTTCTCCCTAAATACATTTAGAAAAAAAGAAATCCGGAGGAGGAACAGATTTATTCGGTGAAATAAAAACAGAAGATTTGGAAGCCTCAAAACTATTGGCACGGTTGAGTCACGCATTCGACTTTTTTTTTATTTTTTAACTGATGCTCATCCAATTTGTCTCGCTATTGTCTGTTACGTCTCCTCCTCCTATTCCTTCAACGCACGCTCTCTCTTTCTCTTAGTGTCACAGGTGATGCCCACGAAATAGTTCCAACTTGCACTTTTACTTGAGACAATGGGGCGTGGTTTCATGCAGCACTTGGCATGACGTGTGGGATGTCTTCGCATGTAGGCTGGTCCAAAAATTATCCTGGAGATGCAGTTGGAAGTTTTAATTAAGGGAGAATACCATTCTGCAGCTTGAAAAGAAAAAAAAAAACTTGACAGAGAAAAAAACTCGTTAGTTCTTAAACTTTAACGAGAAAAAAGAACTTATGTGAGAAAGTTGGAAGTTATGCGGTAAAAATGTTAGGAATTAAAACAGAGAGCTTTTCCATTGAGCTAGTCTAACGTAAACGCGTACCTTATTTACTACATTTTTGTAACACTGCGATTTGTAGAGAAATTTTCACGCATGCGCTGAGAACCAAAAATAGCGCTAAGCTAAGAATTAAGAAAGACCAAAATCTGTGTAATTACTTCTCTATATCACTTTGCAAAATCTTTATATTATTTAGATTTTTAAAGCTAAAATATCCCGATAAAATTAGCTTATTAACTCACAGTACATTTTTTACGGAAATGCTATCAATGATGCTAATGTTTTCTACATCACTGAAAGTTTCAAAATAAAAAATTTTAGGTACGATTTTCCTCCTCAAACATTTACATTTTCAGAAGCTGATTATTTTTCAACGAAAGCATATTTAATATCCCTAATAGAAAAAAAAAGGGTTCAATTTTGAACTTAAGCCAATAACTAACTGCATTAGTCGTTAAACTCTTACAAGCATTAAATACACTTTTGAAGAGGGAAATATTATTTCAATAAAAGTGGTCTTTTAAAGAGTATTTATTATATTTGAGGGTTAATGATATCGATATTTCGACAAGTTCATTGATTTTTCACAAAATAATTAAATAAAGCTATTATTTTTCGACTGTTCCTTAAACGTGGCGGTTTTTCAAGAACAGACTTGTTTTTGCTTACTCCATTTCTAAAAAGAAACGTTTTAAATTTAAATTAAAAAAAAAAAAAAAAACATTTGAAATGAACTCTGAAAAAGGCTTTATAATAGATTTGTAACTTTAAAAATCTCACCCGAAGTTAATACATTTTTTCATATCATTATGCATTACTCGTAATGGCTTGATGAGCCTGTCCTTCGTGGAAATCGTCTTACAGACATGTGCCTTCTTGGAATATTTTCTACCATTTATGCGCATTTGATAGAAATAGATTGCAGCCATATTCATCATGCATAAAAATAAACATGCGGTGATGAATTTAATGCATACCAGCACACTTAGTCTATAAGGAATGAACAGTACACCTGGGTTTTCTTTAGCTTCCCTCCGTTTTCAAAAGTGGGCTAAAGCACTTTTCAATATGCTCACCTTCAGAGCAATGATGAAATATCATAGACTTTCGTATTTGTACTTTGCATTTCTCCAGGTCTCTATAAGGCATTATCGATTACTAACAACAAAATTGAAAATTTCTCCAAATAATGTGTTTCACGGCAGGTATTCACTTGGCTGCTCTTTCTACATTCCAAAAGAGCATGCGAGTATGCTATAAAATAGCAACGTAGTAATTGAAGAAATGATCATTGATTGTCATGAAGTAAATGTTTAATAGTTGTTCTTACAACACGACCTATAATCAATCCAATCTTTCCTGTTACTGAAATGAGGAACTAGCAGTGCAAGAAAACAGTGACAGAAAGAATAAGACCAGAATTAAACAAGAGGTTTTAAACTAACAATGGAATTTTTCATCAAGATTAGGTTCTTTGTCGTAATTCTAAACAAATAATGGAGTAAAATGTCAAAAAGAAAAATATCGCTGTTATTGGAATAACTGGGAAACTTTCTGGACGTTAATCCCATGAAGAATCTATGAGAAATCTGTACGAAAAGACCTTCGAAAATATATTGCATACTATAAAATAAACCCACTTATTTATTGATTAAACTTTGGCATAGAAATAAATAAACAGTTTAAATATTTAAAAACCTGGCAAGAACTAGGGAAACTAGTTTTAAAATCAAATATTAGATAAAATATGTTAGAACAAATTCTAGTAATATTTCTAATATTAATAGATTCTGAGAAAAAAACTTTAAGACCAAGCGAAAAATAAATTTGAGGAATAAAAATAAATGAGATTTAAATACTGTATTATTAGTTCTTAAATTACATCGTTCAGAAACAACGCAACGAACACATTTTGCAATTTTACAACTTTCAGAAAAAAAAAGTAATTTAAAATTAGTGCTCTGCCTGAGACAAAACCATTAAAGCCAACATAAAAAATAATAAAAAAATAAATAAATAAAAAAATAATAAAAAAACACAAAATTTAAAAGCTTGTGTAAGAGCCACTTTTTCAAATTACTTAAAATTTTCTAGTATCATGGAAGAAACTAGTTTTTGATGAAGTTCGGGCTCTGTTAAATACCATTCGTTTTCAATAGTGGGTATCAATTCTATTAGTGATGTAAAATGCCTTCCATTTGGACTCTTAAGTGTTAATTCACTCCATAAGTTCTCCATTGGGTTAAGATCGGAAGACTTAGCCGGCCAGCTCAAAGTTTCAACACTGTTGAAAAAAATTTTTAAACAAATTTTTTTACTGTTACTTGAATGAATAGTTGCGTTATCTTACTGATGCGTCCAAACAGCTGCAAAAAACTCTGCATTCGACTTGTTAGGACATTTCGGTAAGCTCGTGAATTCATTTTGCAAAAGGAACGCAATTAAAGTAAATCCTCCGCCATTGTTAGCAAAATATTTCCTGGCCATTGCACAGCCTCTTTCTAATGGGTGCTAAGAGAATATTTCTTTTTCTTTTCCTAATTCATGCCAATAGTGTTTCCATCCATCTAGTCTATCCAAATTCCATTTTTTTTTCATTAAAAAAAAAAGAAAAGAAACACATATATTTGTATCCATTGGTTGTTCCAGGCCATGACTTGCTGGTTGAAGTTCAAATTCTATGTTTTGTGCCTCGACAGCAACCGAGGTCAGGAAACTACTGGAGAAATAGTACAAATTCGTTTAGAAGAAATGTTAAAAACCACCTTATTATTATTGACGCAAATAGTGCTTGATTGATTGAAATTAAAAAATTTAAAAAAAAAACAAACAACTGTGTACTGAAAAGCAAAATTAATTTAGAAATGGCACCAAGTTATTTCGGCGGAGAGTAAAAATTCGTCATACTATTATTAACGTCAATGATGCTTAATTAATTTTAGTAATAGGTTATAAGTGAAATAAAAAATGAACTACCTACTAAAAAGTAAAATTGTATTAATTTCTTCAGAAGAAAAATAATTAATTGCTAAACCATTTCAGATGCCAATGTTGCTAAATTAATTTTGGTAATAGGTAGTATTGAAAATTTAAAAAAATAAATAAACAATGCAGTAAAAAAGAAATATATTAATGGAAAAATAATTTCTTTAGAAGAAGCATAAAAAGTCGCAATATTGTTATAGACGCCAATTACGCTTAATTAATTTTGGTAATAGATACCACTGGTATTATGGTAATTGAAGTAGTTTTAATAGCTATCAAATATGCTTATATACGTACAATATATCTAATTTGAATATTTGTAATTAATATTCCGAAAAACTGCCATTAAAACTGCATTGACATTCTGAATTTTTAATATCGATACTTTGTACAGAGGTTTTTACAACCCTTTGAAAGTACCAGAGAAAATCACTTAATTGTAGTAAATTTTGACTATCATGAGTTGGCCTCGAGCAACAGTATCATGCCAATAGATACTGTTTGTAGCTGATCTTCATTTTGATGGTATGAACTGCTATTAATAGTTTTAAAATAACTCTCATTAAATTATTCAAATAATGAAATGTAGTTGACAAAGATTAAAATGCAGTTGTAAAATTACAGGCTGTTAAAAGAGATCTTAAATATGCATAGCAGCTGGCTTTGCGCACATCTCATGGAAGGTCCAATTCTTCATAGGAAGTCTTTTTGACGGCTAATTTAAACTATATCCATATACGCCTCAATTATATGAATTATCTTAAATAATAGTTTCATTCATATTCATTAGATCAGGCATTTTTTTTTTTACTTTAAAAAGCGCTAACAGTTGACGCGGAAATCGCTTATTTTACCTTTTGGAACAAGCTGTCATCTCAAACATTCGATTATGACGTGCCGCTGCAGAAGACGTTCGCACGATTCGAATCCATGGATGACCACCCAAGAGTTAATCACAAAATACGTCAAGGATCGAATCATTTTCAGCTTTACTTTCGTTAACGTTTACGAAATTGTCATTTGAAGAAAAAAGAATGAAAGCACGCATTTTTTGGCGACAATCAACCGTCTGGCCATGGCATGATGCAAATTTTTTTTAACCTCCCTGTAGGGAAAAGAAATGGTGAGATAGTACCTGAGAACGGTTATTTGCGATTTGACACGCAGATATTTTGGCGACGTTCTTACACAGGGCCTTTCTTTGTATGTGTATCATTAGGTCATTGAAGTTTCGTTATTTAGTAAGAAGAAAATCAAGGTTTAAATGATTTGCTGGAAGAATGGGTAACTCTGAGAAAGAAAAAAAAGTATATTATAATTATTATTAGAGAAAAAAGTATATTATAATATAGGGTGTAATTTAATGAATCATAGAATATCTCATAACAATAAATAAGGAACAAGTTAATAGAAATTTATTTCATGAAAAAAAAAAATTTTAATATCAGCTTTTTTTGTTTTCTAGAAGTTTTTCGCATTAAATATTCAATAAAGGAGTGAAGGAGACTCTGTAAGAAAAATAGGACTACAATGATTTCTGAATTATGTAAGAAAATCCTGGAAAACAAATAGGTAAAACTTTCAAAAAAAAATTTTTTTTTTTTTTTGCATTATTTTCTTTTAAACACTTATATTCAATATTCTTGCGGTTATCTAAAATTTCGACAAAAACGATATGCAACAGAAATTACAACCAATGGCGTTTAGTCGTGCGATATTTTGTCATAGCAAGGTATTGCCCCACGATATTTTGCCCATTGCGTAGCACCTAATTAAAATGATTGTATAATGCATTCAGTAATTAACTTTGGAAATTGAGCTTTAGTGGTTCAAAGGATAGAGCTTTCGTCTGACAATGAGATGAACCAGGTTCGAATATTGACTGTGACTAGTTGATACGAATTCTGCCCCCAGATTGCAAAGATCACATTGCTGACAAATATCTGCAGCAATAGCAGATAACGGGTTAGAATCCACGTGACATTGGGCTAGCCGTGGTTGGTTTTCGTGGTTTTCCCCTTTATGTCAATCAATTGCAAGTCAAATCCAAAATAGTCCTCCACGGTGGCAAGTTTGTCCCAATGCATGACCTATGAGTTTTCTTGTCTTCTGCGTTGGGTTCAAAATTAGAAGGCTACGGAGTAGAACATTGATAGTCGTAAATTCAGAATTGAGTCGGCTGTTGAAAGCCAGTCATAAAACAGAACAAAACCAAAGGTATATATTATACTATATATTCTTAAAAATTTGTGTAAAACAGTTAAAAAATTACAGTATACAATATAATTACCGAAATAAACAAATTTTGCAATAAAAATTTATATAAAAGTATAAAAAACCAGCAAAATTGAAAAAAAAAAATTGAATTTTATCGAAAAAGTTGTGAGTACTCGCGATTCTCTAGGCACCCCCTGCCATACACTCCTATCCAAGGGGAATTTTCCGGACTTTATTGACCTGACGCACGTGGCCTAAGTGATTTATACAGTTTCTAAGGTTTATTTACAAGTATACAACGTACAATGGTGAGTGATACATAGAAAAATATATACACTCACCAAATTTCTGACAGAAACCTAGTCCTCCATTGATATGAAATATCCATTAAATTTTATTTCTCCCTATAATATGTCTCTTATAAATGATTAAGCACAGAATATTTAATGCTCTTTAAATCAGAAATTTTATAATTTTGATAGATAAAATGTCAAAGTAAACAACCATGGAGAGCAGGCAAAAGCTTAAAAAGAAAAAAATACACCTTATGAACAAATATTAATAAGCTCATTTTCTATTTCTTAAAAACTACATAAGTCTTAGACTAGCGGTATAAACGATGTATTTTATAACGAAATATATATACAACGATTACTTGAACATTGATAAAGAAGAAAACAATGTTAAATATTCATAAAAATACATATTTCCAAAAAGTTACTTATAATTAACATAGGGCATGAAAATTTTCATGATAGAGTGTTTTTGTTCTTAACTGTTAGTACAAAAATGAAAATAATATAGGATATAATATAACTCTTTTTTCTTATTCATGTGTACAATATGTTTAAAAATGAGTGCTGTTTAGTTAATGAATTCCAAATTTTGTATTATAATTGGTATACTTTAAATAAGGTTTTTTTTTTTTATATAACTAACGTTACTTGATATAAAGAAATATTGAACCAATCATTATTTTAGGTCAATTTTGATTGCTGAAATCTTTTTCTAACTATGGAGTAATCCTTAAAACCAATCGTAATTTAGAGTTACTATATTATTTAATCATACTTATTAATTAGCTTTTAATTTTACGTTTCCATAAACCTGTTATCGCTGGATTAACAAAAACAATGTGTCACGTGTTCCTGAACTGATAGAGAAGTCAACTGCTAACTAGTTTTTCTAAGTTACAGTACATTGACAGGATGCCATTTAGCCATGTTAAATTAAAATTATATGCTCATACTGTTACTTTGATTCAGTATTTATTAGTAAGCATAAATAATATTTAATGTAATGGTCTGAAGTGGCGATATTATGAAACCATTAAGCAATAAGACCATGGTTTGAATTTGAATTGGTAATGATAAGTAAAGAGAACCAGATATAACCCGAAATCTTTAAGTATTGATTGGGGACATATAGTGATTGAAGTATACATCAAAAAATCAACATTCAATCAATTAATTATTCATCGCATTATTAATTGGGTTTACAATCATGCTTATAATTTGCCAATCAATTATGGAAAGTTTAATTAGAACTTTACTCAGTGGTGGAAGTAGTACAAGTAGTGAAACTACTATAGTCACTACTTTTTTTGGCAGTTTGTAGTGTGCCACCTTTATTTTAATTTAAAAAAAGGAGTTTAGTAAATAATATGATTTAAAAAAAAACAGTAGTTTGTGGCGATTCCTGGCAACTACATATCCTGAGTCGCGATGGCTCAGGGGATAGACTTCCAATGAGGCGAACCGGGTTCGAATCCCAGTCGATACGAATTCCGCATCCCGCTTGAAATCGAGCACAGTGCTGACGTGAAATGTCCTTAGCTGTAGATGGATCATGGATTAGAGTCCCCTTGCCGTCAGGCTAACCGTGGGAGGTTCTCGTGGTCTTACTCTCCATGTAACGCAAATGTGGGTTAGTTCCATCAAAAAGTTCTCCACGAAGGCAAATTTCTCCCAATACTCGATCCAGGAGTTATCTTGTTTTCTGGATTGGGTTAAAAATTACAAGGCTACGGAAATGAACATTAGTAGTCGTAAACCCAAAAAATTGGGTCGGCTGTTCGACGATGGTTATAAAATAAATTAAAACTACATATCCTGACAACAGCAACAAGTTAGTTTAATAGGGAAATAAGATTCTAACTCAACTAATTTTTCTAATTATGGCTGGTCCGTCAAATGGATGCAATGAAAATGAATTTATGGTCGCACCTGTCGCTAACAGAAATTACGCATTTAAAACCACTTTTAACTAATATTTAAACTAGCCTGTATAAATAATAGATTATTTATTACTTTGGTCACAATTTCACTTGCATTGATGCACATTGATGTTATTTCAAGGAAAGGGAACGTATTTTTGATGTACATAATTGATTAGAGGGAATAAAAGAGATTTAAACTCTGTGTAAAATTTATGATCCTAAAAAATAAGCTAGATTTTGATCGTTCCAAATACACCAGTTTGAAATTTTATTATTTATTATATAAAAAAGTATCCAAGAATTTTTTTTTTTCAAAAAATTCTTTCAAATTTCATTACGCTACTTCAATGCTTTTTTTTCTATAACTAGAGTATTATTTAAAAATTTTACACTTTACACACTTTATTTTATTAACTATATTTACAAAATTACACACTTTAAATCATTAAAATTCATTCTTTTGACATATACTAATTAAAAATTCCGAAATTCGTGATGAAAAGGAATATATTATTGAATAATTCTTAAAATGTTATTTTCGCTAAACCAACGATTCTTATTATTACCTAAACATCCCCACAACCTATCATCTGAAACTTTAGTTTGATAGCAATCAAAATTAAATCAATTACAGAAAGGAGCTTGAATTTTTGGTTAACGATAGCTGTACATTTTCCCCTACAGTTAAATAGCATTGTTAAGTTTTTTGAGACACCAACAATGACGGTTAGAACATGGTGTGAAATTACGATCTTAGAAATTTAAAGTAGATTTTGAATTTCCCAAATATATCATTGTGAAATTTCCTAATTCATTATTTTATTATTTCCCTATTCATTATTTTATAATTTCCTAATTTATCACTTTAAATTGTCCATGTTTATTATTTCGACTTATACTAATTAAAAAATTTCCAAATTCGTGATCAAAAGGAAATTGTTTTCGGAAAATTATTATAATGTTCTTTTCCCTAAACCAACTATTCTTTCTAAGACCTAAACATCCCCACATCCTTTCATCTGAAACTTTAGTTTGATAGCAATCAAAATTAAATCAATTACAGAAAGGAGCTAGAATTTTTGGTTAACGATAGCTGTACATTTTCCCCTACAGTTAAATAGCATTGTTAAGTTTTTTGAGACACCAACAATGACGGTTAGAACATGGTGTGAAATTACGATCTTAGAAATTTAAAGCAGATTTTGAATTTCCCAAATATATCATTGTGAAATTTCCTAATTCATTATTTTATTATTTCCCTATTCATTATTTTATAATTTCCTAATTTATCACTTTAAATTGTCCATGTTTATTATTTCGACTTATACTAATTAAAAAATTTCCAAATTCGTGATCAAAAGGAAATTGTTTTCGGAAAATTATTATAATGTTCTTTTCCCTAAACCAACTATTCTTTCTAAGACCTAAACATCCCCACATCCTTTCATCTGAAACTTTAGTTTGATAGCAATCAAAATTAAATCAATTACAGAAAGGAGCTTGAATTTTTGGTTAACGATAGCTGTACATTTTCCCCTACAGTTAAATAGCATTGTTAAGTTTTTTGAGACACCAACAATGACGGTTAGAACATGGTGTGAAATTACGATCTTAGAAATTTAAAGCAGATTTTGAATTTCCCAAATATATCATTGTGAAATTTCCTAATTCATTATTTTATTATTTCCTAATTTATCACTACAAATTGTCCAAGTTTATTATTTTGATTTATACCAATTAAAAATTCCAAAATTAGTGAACAAAAGGAATTTTTTTTCCGGAAAATTCTTTATAAGTTCTTTTCGCTAAAAGAGCGATTATTTTCATTGACTGAAATATATACTCATCCTATCAACTGAAACTTCTGTTTTGACAGGAATGGAAATTAAATCTATTACAGTAAAGGAGCTTGAATGTTTGGTTAACCATACCTGTCAACTTCATCCTACACTCAACCAATATTGCTAAGTTTTACGAGACACCACTAGTGACTGATGGAACTTGGTGTGAAGTTATGATCCCAAAAAATAAGCTAGATAAGAAGAAGAAGATGAAGAAAAAAACTGTAGAGAGAAATAATAAGTAAAAAAAAAAAAAACTAGATCCTTGCAGAAACAATTGCCGTACGAAGCCGCTCTGCTTGAATATTGTGGTGACATTTATGAAAAAAGATATGCTTTTCTGATTCCCTTTTTTTCCCCTGCGGCGAACACACTTCCTCTTTTAATCTTTACTTTTTTTCCCCTTTTTTTCCCTCTTTCGTGTTGGCTTGTCCATCTAAAGTGGTTCATTAAAGTTAATGAATGAGAGCTGCAGTGAAATAAGAATTACTGGAAGGGGAAAAAAAGGGAAATGTATTTGAGAAGAGGAAATGAATATTTTTCTAGATATTGGACATTTTTTCCTGCTAAGAGTATTTTTTTTCTTTTTCCGAATGATATTGATCACGATTTCTGAATCTTTTTCATCCCCCATATCAAAAATGATTTGTTCAGCAAAAATAATATGAAAAGGAGAAGCGTTGTAAGTTAAAATAATAGTTTATAGTTACAAAATATACGTATCCGAAAGAAAAAAAAAAAGCTAGGTTCTTTTTAGCTAGTGTAGAACTTAGAAGAAGCCGTATAAGGCAAGTATAATCAAGTGTTAAAAAAAAAAGCTATACGGTGTTTTAGTACTTCAAACAAGTATCATACTTTGTGCAGAAATACTGAATCTGTTTATTTTACTGATAATAAGAAAGTATAGTTATCTGTTTCGCAGCACTGTTTATGGTACTTGTTTTTAGTACCCGAAACGATGAATCTTGCTCAATTTTAATGAATAGCTGAAATTTTTATACACATTTTTACATGAAGTTTTGAATTTTTTTATTCTAAATACCGTTCTATTAAATGAGCATTCAGCATTTAGTCCTTAAAAAAATAATTAAAAGATCAATATTGAATTATTCCCCTCTTGAAAGTTTGAAATCGAGCTAAATCTTAATATCTTACAAATATGCAACCTTAATACGACGCTAAGGTGAACAGCATTATATTATGGTTTAATATCGTAAATGGTTTCGCATTGAATTAATTTTTTTTAGACTGTGTTTAAAAACATAGAAAACTTTTGAGTAGGAAAAAAAATCACCTAACAAAGCACTAATTAAGCGTAAAAGAATCGATGTTTAATTTTGTGTGAAATTTCAACTGATCGATAAAACGCTATTAAATATAATAATTTCATCATGTAGATTTAGTAGTGGAGGTATAATTATCCCATTGTTCGACTAATGCCTTCTTTTGTCATCTAAGTATCTTTTCAGAATTAGGATTTCGAAGAAAAACATGTAAGACCTGTTAAATAAATAATCTCAGCAAACTGAAGTGGTATGATATTACTTGATAAAAAATACTTAATTCACTTAAAAATATATGTGCAGATCTCTAAAACCTTTAACTTTTGATAATAAAAAAAATAATAGGCATACTATTTTCACACCTCCAGAGTTGTTTGAAAATGTATAAAATATCAGAAAATAATCGTGAACATCGAAAATTTTGATGTCCTAATTATGTTAAATTCAAGTAATGAATCCTGAGGTTACGGTTTGACAGGGTTACGGTCTGGACAACCTAGAGAATAGATCGAATTCGATTAAATGATTCCTGAGATTCGCCCATATAAATAGCAAATAATAGTCGATATGTTTCAAAAGCACAAAAACAAGCCCCCATTTTTAAGACTTGTCAGACGTGTAAGAGAAGAAACAGAAATGAATTGAAATATGCCCTGGAATGAATGATGATTCCCTTTGTTAAGGACATGAGCTCCTCGTCACCTTTCCATAGTACGTGAAAATGCATTTTACCTTTATTCGCCTCTCTCGGCCACTGTGATTTTTCTAGTTTTGCTTCTCATTTTTATTTTTCCTTTCTCCTTCGGCAACTTTTCTTTATATATTTTATATCATTTTTGTTTCTTCTCATTCACGACTGTTAAATCTTGATGATATGCACCTGTTTCTTAGTTCTTGAAACATGTCGACTGTTGTTTCCAATTTATGTATTTTTGAAGAGAATGAAGTTTTAAATCAAGTAATATCTTGCAGCTTCTGTTACTTGAGATTATTTATTTAATGTAAGAGCTGTATTGTATTGTAATGTTATGTAAGTGCTGAATTTTGACATTTAAAACTAATATTTCTTTCATTATTAATTTAATGAAATATATGTTTATAATTTAGATAAAGATATAAAGATGAAGAATAATAATTAATTTAGATGAAGATATAAAGGTTTTATACTAATGTGAAACTTTTATATCTTCATCTCAATTATTCATTAATTTTGCTTCCAGGGCCTGACTTGGAGCCTAATTGGGGCCCGGGGTAAAAACATCTTATGGGGCCCTCTTCCGCTTTACTACTTCAGTAATGAAGAACCGAATTTTATGAAGGTATTTAAATTTTTTCAATGTGTAGAAATACAGGCTTTTCATTGGACAAATCTGTCCATTGTAATAGCTAAAACTTAGCTAAATTCCACCCTAGAAAGCCATGGATTTACGAAATATAGATTTTTTTTGTGTTCATACGATATATTAATAAAAAAGCTAACATAAAGCTTACGATTTTTACACTGTACTGGTATTTTGTTTTAAAAAGTTCAATAAAGACGGAAACGTAAAATAGTTTTTCTAGTCGATTTGGAGGCCCCTCTGATCCCCCGTCAGAGGGGACCCCGGGCAACTGCCCCGTATGCCCCTGCCTTAGTGAGAATCTGCTTACTTTATCGTACTAATAAATAAATCCAATATAGATTAGTAGTTTTTGAAAAACTATACAATTCTTTTAAACCATACTGAACTATATACTTTAAAACTACAAGCTTTTAAAATTACAAATAGATCTATAAAAATCTCCACAGTGCAAAAAAAAAATTTGAAAAAAAAAAAAAAAAAAAAAACCCGATACTTTTACTGCCACTACTTTTAAAAAATTCCTGTTTCCATTTCGTCAAGTGCAGCCGGAAGAAATAGAGAAAACATGTTTAAACACGCCGAGGCGAACGAATGCACAAATTTTCTTTTCCTTTTCATAAAAATCTCACAACTTCACTCCGTTCCAACCCTTTTTCGTTCGCAAAATCGCATCCATTAGTTCAGTTTTCGTTCTGTTTACCTTCGCCATCGTACTGGAATGGATTCCTCACGAGTTTGGATAACGAAAATAAAATAAATGACTGGAATGTGGATTTTTAGGAATGAAGAATGAGGAGGAATTCGATGTTTTGAAATCGTTTTACCAGGTTTTAAATAACCTCATTTGAAGTAATGCCTCGGCGAATTATCTCCCTGTCTCTACGATCGTTTAATATTAACGAGACTCGATTTACACAACAGGGAAAATATATAAATGGATAACTATATCTTCTATAGAACTTGAGTTTATAGCTTTTATTCATATCGATTGCATTTCGGTTAAAGTGTCTCATTATTTTAGAGATTGTGCTTTCATCTTGAATGGTTTTCGAGAATTTCTCTTTTCTTGAGTATCCTGTCAGTGGTTTAGTTACTTGTTTAGAGCATCGGTTCTCAAATAGTGTTCCGCGGAACCCTAGGGTTCCGTGAAAGAGATACCGAGAGTTAAGATGTTTGTTTTAACCAGCAACCTTATAAACATTTCATTATTATTGGATACAATCAATAAACCATTCTTTATTTTATATTTCGGTTGCCCTTACGATGGTGCAGTTGTAGTTTCTTTTACGTCGCACTAGAGCTGCACAATGACTGGACTCTGGGAAACATCCCTGAAGATGATCCGAAGACATGCCATCACGATTTTGAACCTCTGCAGAGAGGATGACACGCCCGCATCGGTAGCCCGGCGACCTGCGCAAAAAGTCGAGCACTTTGCGGTAGAACAGTTTAACGAGGACCAATATCGCACACGCTCGGTGCCTCCTTAGACTGATCCAAGTGGTCACCCACCCACACACTGACCGCAGAAAGTAATGCTTGATTTCGGGGTTCTACTGGAAACCGTGTCTTAACGATCAGTCCACTGCGGGGCCCTTATTAAAGGAAACTTCCATTGAAAAAGAAATGGATAATTTTTCTAATATTTACAATTTTTCTGGTAACAATGTATTGAATAAATTATGAAAATTGCATGCATTAGTAACATTGCAATTACTGTTTCCTATACCGTTCTTCTGGAAATTACCAAATTCGTTAATAACGAAGTGTGTTTCCCTAATAACGATTTCCAATGTTTATAGTTGTTTGTTTTAGTTTTTATTTAAAAGAAAACCATATTTCTGCTTATTTTATTCATTTTCAGCTACAAGTGTACATTACACCAAGAACAAATTTATAATTAGATTAAATATGGCCTCGTGATTTTGAATTTAACTGTCAGATATAAAAACTAAACTTAAGATAATTAAGGATAAAACGATGAGAAAAAAAAATTTCCTTCCTCTTATTAAATGTTTTGAAAAATCTTTTATCGATAAATACTTTTGCAATTATCATTATTTATTTAATCTATAAAGTTAGGATTCCGCCGAATGAATGTTAATTATTTAGGGTTTCATTACCGAAAAAAATTGAATCCATTGGCTTAGAGCAAAATTTACTTTCAAACGTTTAGTTATACTATATTACTTGGAAGTTGTGTTATGCTTGACTTAAGCAATTTTATGGAAAAATTTTTATTTCCTCTACGATTTTACTATAACCTTTAAAAATTTTCAAATATTGTGAATAGTATTAAAATATAATTTCCTCGGGTATATTTTTACAATTGAGTTCAACTACTGTACTAATTGAGTAATTATAACTTTTAACCAATTACAATAACTATCAAGAAATTATTGAATCTATTTCGTAACAGTTATTAGACTGTTGCCAACTCTTTGGTGCAATTAGAATAATTAAGGAAATCGTTTTTTATGTGACAACCTTCCCAGCTGCTATACAATTACTACGTGTATTATTTAATGGCAGCAACTATAATTTAACGATTATAACTTTTAGAAAATAACTATTTGAACATTTTAAAGAATTAACTCCTGTCCGTGTTTGCTTAGTGCTTGGGTATTTTAGTCATTTTTGAAGCGTTATGAAAGAAAATAAGGTGTATATTTAACAAAAACTTCAGTCAAATTGTAGAAGGTACTGCCTTACCTTTGAAACGAAACGATAAAAGCAGTAGAGAATTGCATAACCTCTAACGCTTTATGTTTTATTTATTTATTTATTTTATGTTTTCGAATTAGAGATGTAGCGTGAAAGATTTTTTTTTTTTTTTTTTTTTTTTTTTTTTTTTTTTTGTCTAGACGAAGAGCCAATGTATCTTTTTCCCAAAAAGCATAAATAGCTTTACTGTTTATATAGATTTTTTTTTTAAAAAAAAGAAGAAATAATCGTCAAATAAAAAATTCTACGTAAATCCTATTCGTTTCATGTATTTCTTGTTCATAATCTGATCAATCTTGCATTGGTGCTTGGTTGAATTTGCGTAATTACAAATGTCAATATTTTTTTTTTTAAAAAATGGAGGGGGGAAAAAGCACTTAAAAAGACAGCTATACTTTTAAAAAAACTGTCAGCTGGTATGTCAGTATAAAACCTTTTATTGCACAGCACTAGTGTTTTTAAACAAATAAGTACTTTTATTTTAAATAACTTCGTTATTTTAACGAAACACTTTATTTTAACAAAGCACTCTGTTTTTTAAAAAAAACTCTGTCATTCAATAAAACCTTGTTATTTTAATAAAAAAAAGAGGAAAAACTCTATAAAATAACAATGTAAACATTGCGGATGGTGAAGGCCGCGAGCAGAACTCTTACAAGCAGTCAACGCTAGGATTCGAACCTGGGCCACCTCGTTGCTGTCTCCTGAGCTATCAAAGCTCTAGTTTTCATTATGAAGAAAATTCTTAAACTGTCTTTTTCTGAGAAGTCTTACTGAAATCATATTTAAACATTTAAAGCTATAAGGAACCACCCTTTTAAAATTGTCTGACAGCTTAACTTACCGAAAAAATTATGCGTAAAGGAACATAATAATCAGATAAAATATCATTTTCACAACATTCTTAGTTTTATTTATACGTTGTTTAAAATCATAAAATAATTAAATAATTTCTGAAAAGTAAGCGGAAATATGGAGAATGATCTTAAAATCATTCTGAAACAAAAAAAGTCACCGTACATCAAGTACAAGTAGTATTTTCTACAGCTTGAATTTGATCTAACGATTTTAATCCGTTTATAATTAGGGTTAAAAAAAATAAATAAATAAATAAATAAAAAATAAAAAAAAGAAGAAGAAAAAAACTTTTCACAGTCAAATATGCGGGAAAGTCCGTAAAAAATGAGAATTTTTTTCCTTTCGCGGATAACAGTTAAAAACAGAACAAATTTGTATTTTTCTTTAAACAGTTTTTTTCTGTAAAATATTTTTTTTCTGGAGAATTTTCAGTTATTTTTTTACATTTTTTGATTAAAAAAAAAAATTGGGTGCAACAGAAAATGAATATTTTTTTTCTTCTTTTATTTGTATTTAAACATCAAACATGTCTTGAATGCAATTTTGAGGAAGTTAAACAGTAAAATAGTTTCATGTTGTTACATTATTTTAAACAAAATTTTAAAACTCTACCTTCACATACACAACATTCTATTTTATAATCCCCTCACTAAACGAATAATAGATGCAGTCACACTGGTTTTTCTGCACCAGCTTCTTCGATGGTGGTTTTGCTTAAAACCACAACTAATTTTTAAAATAGCAAAAAAACTTAAAGCTTGAACCAACAAAATGTTTGCATTCAATGTCAAAAAGTTAAAAACTTCAACTTCAATTATACGATTAAAATATCTAATAGAAATTTTCAAAATAAATAAATACATATTCTATACATTTTATCACTTCGTTTTGATAAATAAACATTGTTTAAAAAGCCGTAACATTCAGCTAATATTTTGAAACAATTATTTATTACATATAAATCAGTTTGCATGATAATTAATTTAAAGATTAAATATAATTGCAGGCGTTTGATAATTATTGACTATAATCTAAAAAAATCGCTCTTTGCTTCACTTACTTTCCTGTTAATATTTAAATACCTAATACAACTTAGGTATACATAGAAAATAGATGTATCAACCCACGATTATCAAAAGAATTTGAATCAAAGATTATTTAAGTATTGTTTTGTTTGATGATTTATGTCATTTTTAAATTTTGTCCATTATTTGCATATTTATCAATGAAAATAAGGATTTGGCGAAAACAGTTACTTAAATATTGTTTTGTCATAGCATCTATAGGATGTTATGAATTAATTTGAATACATAAATTATTCTTAACACACGAAAGAAAATGTCCTAAACTACATAAAAGAATAAAATTCTTACTCTAAATTAATTCAAATTTAAATATATTTAAAAACAATGTGTACTAATTTTTTTTTTTTTTTCTTTTTTCAAAATAGTGGCCACGTTTAGAACTCGTTCTCTCCAATGTATAGAGATTAATTTGTTTTCATAATAGTAGTCATAGAGATATCCTTATTGTTAATAAAAATATTCATAACTAAATTTCAACTGTAATACATGGAGAAAAGAATTCTGGTAAAATTATCATTTCTGGTTAATGGAACCAAAACATATAGTATTTAAACCATTCATTTGGTAATTTTTCCATTCATGTATTAACGGTCGACCGGAATCGCTGCTTTTCAAAATTATAGTTCTTATTACTTCACATTAAGTAAAAAATACAAAACTGAAAAGTAAATTTAACCAAAGAAATAGTTTTTATGCCATGTTCTAAGGTATCATGATAATATTACCGCACTTAGCAAATTTTATTATATATTATAAAATCATATTTCATTGTTAAATTTGCCGTTAATTTAATTTTTATTGTTTAATTTTGTAAATTCACAGAGCTTTTGGGAGTCCTCATAAGGTAAATTTTACCATATTCTGGTAGTTTTAACCATAATTTTTTTCTCTGTGTAGATTTATCATACAACGAGGGTATTAACATTAAAAGTATTTGAAGATAAATCACACAAGTAGCCATATGTATTACAAAAGTAATTACACTTTAATTGTAATTATAAGTAATGTTCAATAATAATCTTGGGACAATGTAAGCAAAAAATGACACATTTAATTATAGCAGTGATTGTGAGAATTAACTTTGTTTTAATGAAATTAGGATCTCATTTGATTTATTTAATGAAAGTATGATAACATGTTATTTGGACATGTTTTGCATTTATAATTTTAAATATTAACCTACAAGTTATGATCTAAAGAAAAACTTGATAAAAATTCAGAGATATCTTATACAATGTAATAAAATGTATGCAAAAAAATGAAGCATTCAGATAAGAGTTGAGGAAATATATGTTATTCTTCGCGAACAAGAGCAGCTAAAGCTCTTAACAGAATGATTGACATGCATGGGGTCAATAGTAAGCAGTTACGTTGCCACGAGACAAAACATAAATATCAGATAAAGAAATAAGAATTCCAGTTAAAAGGGTTAAATGTGTTAAAAGACATTAAACATTTTGCTATAAAGAAATTGAAGTGTTTTTTATCCAATTTATCTTCGCGTACACATGTGTTGCATGACAAATATATATAGTATATATATATATGTGTGTAATGATAATGATATCTGTGTCTATTTTAAACTTAATATTATAAGTGTTGAGTAGAAAGTAGATTACAAACAAGGTACAAGTAATTCAGGAAAATGGTTTAAGTCAATTTTTTTATAATTGTGATTTTTAGATTCATTGAAAAATTAAGACTGAAATTTGATCATTTTCTTGTTCTTTATGTTTGAAAAAATATTTTCTGACAATATATTGACAATATATATATATTTTTTTACCATAAATTTTTTTGACAGTAGGTTTTTATAATATTTTCTGTCAAGAGTCTGTTGTTTTTTTTCCATCTTTTTTTTTTTTTTCTGCTTACAATATTTTGAACAAAATATGTTTTGACAATATTTTTGAAGAAATATTTTTTAATCATATATTTTTGTGCAATATACTTTGAAATTTGAGTATTTTGAATTTGAGTAATTGAATTGTTTTTTGATTATATATTTCTGATAATATATTTTTGACAACACTGCTTGTGACAAAGTCTCAGTGACAGAAATTGAGTGTATTCTTGTTTTCAATATTTTTTACAATATATATATATATATATATATATATATATATATATATATATATATATATATATATATATATATATATATATATATATATATATATATATATATATATATATATATATATATATATATATATATATATATATATATATATATATATATATATATATATATATATATATATATATATATATATATATATATATATATATATATATATATATATACAAAAATCGTTAGGACAGCAGAAGGTAGCAGTGGAATATTATTGAGCACTGTGATATAATTTAAGACTGTTTTTAACTCCTCTCTACCAGTATTATCCAACTTTACTATAGGCTTGTAAAAATCAAACTGTTTTAAAAGAAACAATATACAACAGTAAAAGAAACAATAAAAACAGTTGAGTCTATAATGATTTGTCCGATTTATCATTTTATTGTCTATTATTTTCTATTTTAAGTTAAAATTGTTTATCTATTATTATTAATTTTTATTTATTTATATTTTTTTTTTGTTAAAAAACATATTTAGAAAATTTTAGAAAATTACTCGGAAATTACTAAAAGCAACAAATTCATAGTTGAAAATGCATCTATTATTGCAATGAACACAATAAAAATTTGTCTCCTCGTATTGGTGTGATATGTATTTTTATGATAAACTTGGTTAGACACCTGCCTTTGAACAATGTACATATTTTTTAGCATCAGCACATATTTTTAGTACCCGTTTTGCTTCTTAGTTACTAGTATAATATATATAATTAATAGTCATTATAGTTACCTTTTTTACATGTATAGTTTATAAACCGCATTTATCTGTATATGCTTGAAAATCAAATGAAAATGGTGATCGGTGCATGCCTTTTCCTTGAACTGATGCGTTACATGGTATGATCCAGTTTTCTCACATGGTTTTGATCAGAATAAAATTACTGTCCATCTTTTTACCTTCAGAAAACAAAATCACTTATTGTAACAATTGTGGGGTTTCGTGAGAAAAGCGAGCAGGGAACACAGCCCTTCAATTATTAAAAAAAAGACCTGCATTGGCATGATTTCAGATGGCAGTAAAGATATTATCATAATTAATGCATTATGATAATATCTACTTATTTAATTAAATAATTACGGTATACAATTGTCTTGTTTCTCCAAAGTACTATACAAAATTCAATTGAGAAAAACTCTCTGCCTCTGTAAAAAATACACACTGTAACAAATTCAGTATCAAATTACGGTAAAAAGTAACGATACTTTTTGCCGTACAATTAATTTTGACTGTAAAATTTTGCAGAAAAAAGAATCTGATGTATCGTATTTTTTTACAGCACTTACTATAAAGTTACTGAATCAAAGTAATTAAAAAAAATGTTGCAGTAAAAATTACTGCATAAAATTTTGCAGTAAGAATGGATTTTCAAAAATGGTAAAATGATGGGCTTTAAAATGTATAATCGGTGCCAGTACTTTTAACAGTAAATTGATTTGGAATTCTTTAAAGTGTAGTTCTGGCTTTAGCATTCCATTTATTTCCGTGTTACGGCTCATCATTTATGTAAATTTTTTATTTTGAAAGAAAGAGGCTATCTCCTTCCTTTTTTTATTTTGCAGCTCCATGTAGGCAAGCCCGTGCCGTATTTTATAGAGCTAGCACATCATCGAAGGGTAAAATACGCAAAATTAACTTTTAAAAATTCGTAAAAAAATTAAATTGTGAAAGATTTTTAAGCTATATTTAGTTTGCGCAAAATATAGTAATTTAAACTAACTAATCCTGGATGTGCATGTGGGGTGGGTACCAAAATGTGCTCAAAAAATTTACGTTGCTTCTCTGCTCTGAGAAAAAGCGTCAGAATAATGAGAATTCACGCTAGGTGTTGGTTAAGAAAATGATCCGCAGTTACAGTTAAATTTAAGAACTACAAATTCCTAAAACTATAATCAATGAATGATATAAAAGGTTCAATTTCACGATTGGAAGTGTTAAAGAAGTAAGCTTAAAGAATCCTTTGAACTTAACGAATCATTTGAGTAATTACAAATCAATCTGAAGTGCAACGCGAAAATATTTCAGTTGAATATACAACTACTTTTTTTTAATAAAAAAAATAAATAAATAAAACTTTATTTCACAAGAAATGAAGATTTAATCGCAGTTAGTTTATATATCATATTAAATTAATAAACTGTATCAAAATTAAAACGAATTTTTATTCCATTTTTACATGCATGATTTTAGTTAATGAATAAAATATCTATTCAACAATGGCATTAACTAAATAAAATTGTATAGTTACTCTAAACGCTACAGTTCGTTACTCAGAACATTTAACCAGTGCACGTTTTAATCGCCCTGACCTAAAATAACCAACCCACGTTAACCTCTTGAGCAACAAAACCGCACTATATATCTTAACGAACGTTTCTTTTGTTATAACTCTGGGAAAAAAAATTAATACCTCTAAAAACACACAACATGAATCGAGTATTCAATCAAAACAAAATTAGCGTTCTTAGAATACAATGCATCATTCTTCAAACTGCATAAGAATAAAAATCCAAAAAGGGCAAGAAAAATTAAGCCCCGATACCGTGTCTTGAAGCAAGATTAGAGATGAAGACTTTCAGAGCTAAGTGGAAAGACAACAATTACATGTCTTGATCTGATAAAGATTTTTTTTTCTCTGGAAGAGGAGTATAGAAATAGGCAATTAACTAGAGTAACAGAGTTATTAAATGCTAGGGGGGGGGGATTTTGTAAAATGGATGGTAATATTAGAATATATAATCACTCAATTTAAAGATAGCTTGTAAAAGTTTTATCGGAGATTAACGTATTGTTGTTTGGAAAACTTATCTTTAGATTTATTTATTTCTGATAGAAGATAAATTGTCTCGCTAAAATGCAAATTACTAATATCAATATTAGTTTTATTTTACGCTCTTAATATACTTTTATTTTTTTTTGGAAATTAAAACTATTCAATGTTTACAATGAAAATAAATAAATAAATAAATAATATCACAAGAGTAGCAAAAAAAGTAAAGCAATAACGTAAAAGCTCGTTGCAGGCCAGGAGGTTGGGGCGGCAGAAGTTAAGGCTCTGCAATTAAAGACCAATGGTTTCTTTATGGCAATCTAAATGTGTTCAGCATTGCGTATAAGCCACCTTTACTTCTTAGAGAAGCTAATACCCATAGATCTGAAACTGGATATGTTTCAATTGAATATTCATAAAATTGAAGCTCAGTATCTTCAAATAACAAGTGACTACTTCTAACGCCTGAGTTACGTGGAAGTAAAAAGAGTAACAAATGTATATTTTTTTTTTAAATAATTTTTAAATTTTTTTATCAAAAAAACTTTTTAAAAAATGTGAAAAAAGATCGAAACATTTTTTTGGGAAGAAAGTTTAATGCTCTAGAACAAGTTTAGAACGAAGAAAGAACTATTTTATTTTATTGCAAATTTAAATAATAAAAACAATGTAAAAAATTCCAGATCATTTTTACCTTTAAGTTTACGAAACGGAAATTCTGATATACCGTAATTTTTACAGGGATATTTAACTGTAAAATTTTGCGGAACAAAGAATCTGATTACCGTATTTTTAACAGTCAGTAGTATTTACTAATAAGTCACTGAATCACTACAATTAAATATTACTGTAAAAATCACGGTATAAAATTTTAAGATAAAATTGGATTTTACGGGTTGGATATTGGATTATTGCATTTTACTTTTAGAAGTATATATTGATACGGAATTTTTATTGTGTATGAATGTTAATTTTCACTCTTTTATTAAATATTATTTTTTAATATAGTTATTAAATATTTAGTGAAATTGTTCAGGAATTAAAAATGTTGATAATTACTCAGAACTGCTTTTGTGAACAAAATATACTATCATATCACTGAAAACATTAGTGAAAATTTTAACTTATTTTACCAATTGTGTTATATGCTTTTTTTTAAAACAAATTTTTTAACAAAAAGAAAGAAACACTTTTAAAGTAGAAGTGTTTTTTGTTTCTAAAATTCCTTTACCTGAAAAAAAAGACGCAAGAATAATGTACCTAAGCCCAATAAAGAACTCACATAACTTTTTTTAATTTTTCATTTAAGTTGAAGTAAAAGTTGTATGGATACATCAAAAACAAGCAATTGAATTCCTAATAAGTAGCTTGCTCCATCTATTGCAATAAATAAAAACTTTTTTTTTCTTTTAAAAAAATCAAAACTGCAAACTTAAGAAAAACAAACACCCTAAATTTTGTCATTAAACTGACCATTCGATATTCAAAGAACGTTTTTCGATTCATTTTTAATTCAGAACGCAGATTTCGGCCACCATATGTTTATACGGTGTGATTATTAAAATTTAAGCTTAAAAAACTAGTAAAGTATTATAAAAAATGTTAAAGTTCAATTTATTTCTGTTTTAAAAGTGAGAATAAACCCTCAAAAAGGAATAGCGCAGCATTTCCTGCCTAAGCAGTAAATCTAAAAACATTTTAACTTTTAAAAATTTCTTTTTCTCTGTAGTTTCCTCTCTATCTTTCACCGCCATAAGGCATAGAAATGTACAAGACCCGATACTAAATGAACAAAGATTCCATCTACGATGAAATTCGAAACTGCGAGTGAATCTTCCATCTTTTATCCCTTTAAAAGAATGGGAAGAACGTATCTATGGGTACCTAGCAGATAAGGAACAGTAGCAATTTAAGAAAAATCCTTCCCAACAACAAGGGAGGGAAGAAACTGGAAAATCGCCCAATTGTTGGGTTGCAAACGATCTTCCCTTTGTCGAGGATTCTATCCAACCTTCCCCAAATCCTTTCTTGCCGCCCCCCTCCTTCGCAATACCTCCACAAACATACAAAGAAAAGTTTGAGGGGGGGGGTGCTCCTAAACCTTTAATCCGATGGACCAAATGAGACCAAGAAGTTTCTCCTTATTGATCCCGAAGATGCTGAGGATGGAGAAGAAGGGAAGGATCAGATCGGACTTTTCGATGAACAACGCCTGTGCTCTTTTGATTGTACCGGTGAGGGAGGGAGAGAACTGACACTGAACGACTCTCTCCCCCCTCTTTTATCGTTTAGATGGCAGTTGGACACATAATAAAGGGAACTTTGGCAGAAAGGGGGTCATAGGGGCTTCGGTAACTTCGTTCCCTAATCTCAGACGAGCACTGATTTCCAAGTAGGTCTTACGATTTGGTTGAGTAGCCTAGAATTTTAATACATATATTAATTCTATTTTAACGCTAGTATACTTTTGAAGAAAAGTTCTCAATGAAGGCTAGATTTTCCAAATGCTTATTGTCTTCTGGCTTAGGTACAAAATTACAAGGCTACGGTGTTGAACTAAGATAGCCGTGAATTCAAAAATGGGGCAGCTTTTCAATACCTGCGATGAATTAAAATGTAAAATATTTAAGTAAAATAAAGTCTTTAAGAATCTTAAACTAATTTTCATTCAGTCCAAAATTTTGACACCCTAAAAAACTTCACTCCAGAAGTAATAATCACTTTTTTTTTTTTTTTTTTTAATTTGCACGTCGCAATTGGAACATAGGAAAAGAAAAGAAAAAGAGTGATTGTGTATGTTTATAAAATATTTGCATTAAATATAAAAAATAAAAAAAGCAGTTTTTACTATTGCGATTTTTCTAGTTAATTCTTTAATAGATTTTTTTCTTTTCTTCTTGTTGGAAATTTGAATAGCTTAACTTGAAATTTATCAGAGACATAGTTCACAATTACAAAACAATTTAAGCAATTAATAATAGTAAATTACTATAATTAATATACATATTATTAATAGTACATACTATTAAGTTACATTACGTTCAGTCAAATTTATTAATAAACCTATTTAACTGCTGCAAAACAATTTAAACTACTAATAACAGTAAATATACGATTAATTTATGTACAAACCTATAATCTTTTTACACTTGGCATTTAAATTATAGATAAAGCACACACATTATTTTTCTTTGTTTGTATTCCTGACAATCAACAACCAACCGAAACAGGAATTCAAATACAAGGTTTAGAATGAAACAAATTTATAAAGTTTTATTCAGTGTGGAAGTTTGATAGATTACAAAATCTAAATATTTTCATAAATCATTTTCAATAGAGCATAGCAAAAATAAGAAGTGAAATGAATAGAAACTGTTCTTGCTTAATGTTTATTAAATGGTTTAGGAATGGTGTACGCTGTTTTTCATCGTTCTTCGTTTTTTTTTTATGTGTGTCATATTTCATTTTCTTATTCGAAACTTTGTAAATATATCATAATCGTAATTTTGAGTTTGTAGTTCCTTCAATTTTTGTTGAAAATAGAACGATTTGAAATTTTTTTAATTTTATATTTTAGGACAATTGTCCACAATAATAAAGAATCCTGTACAATCACATTTTCTTTTGCTCAGTATGAAAAAAAAAAATTTTTTTTCCAATGGCAGGCACAGAATTTGAATCTTTGCCTATGAAGATGCCAGAATTGTTGCTCATTTCGCGTTACCTAGTGGGCCCCTGTAAACCAAAGTCACGGAGGCGAGCAACATTGCCCACGCCACACTGCCACAAACCCGTTGTATGAAAAATATATATGTATGCAAATAAAAAGCGTTTTAATATGTCTTTCTTCATTTTCACTGTCTCAATTTCGACTTAAAGGCCATAGTTTATATATATATATATATATATATATATATATATATATATATATATATATATATATATATATATATATATATATATATATATATATATATATATATATATATATATATATATATTCTTAAAAAAATTACATGCAACCAAACTTTTTGAAATCGTTTTAGGATATAATTGAGTTCAATAAGAAATTTAAAAACAAAGTTGACTTTCTTTCGAGAGCCTTAACTTTCGAGAAAGAATAAAATTTATTTCTTGATCAACCAGAATTTAGCATAAAAATATTAACTTTAGATAAGGAAAGAAGAGGGAATCAAGTGCAACCTTAATCGTCCAAACTTAATAAATTTTCCAAAATCATTACTATAATATAGATTACACTTCTTAAAAACTATTCGTCTTAAAACTGAATCAAGACTATTGAGTTGTATTTAAATTTTAAAAGTTTTCAGATACATCATGCATGGTAGAAAAAAAAATTATAGTAAATTTATGCATTAAATGCAAATTACATTTATGAAAAAAAAACAACATATTTTTGAGTTATAAAACCAAAATATTTGTTATTTAAACCATTCATTTGCTAATTCTTCCGTTCATATGGTAACGTGTGGCCGGAAATTCTGGTTTTCAAAATTATTGTTCTTATTACCACACATATAGTTAAAAAATACAAAACGGAAAAGTAAATATAGCTGAATAAATGGTTTTTATGGCATGCTCGAAAATATGATAAAATTACCAAATTTTACCGTATTAACCAAATTTTATCACATATTATAAAACCACATTATCAATTTTACAAAAATCACTATTAAAGCGCTAGGATAAAAATATCCGCTGCTATAAATGTTTCCATAAAGTTACACGGTATATTAACCATATTTTGGTAGCTTTGATCATAATTTTTTTCTTATTGTGTATTTTTTACCTTTAAAAAACATACTAGACTATTTCACAATTTTAAATATGTTTATAAAATTAGGGTTTTGGTTTGAATATGTTTTTTGTTTTTAAATTAATAAAAAGTCTCTTATTTCTATACCCATATTTTTAAACCCCAACAACTATGGATAAAACACATTAAGAGTTAAAAACATGTCTTTTTTTTTATTTATTTATTTATTTTTTTTGTCTCTTAAGATTTAGCTTTTTACAATTCAGATTTTTTTTACAATAACTAAGAAAAATATTATCACCGATATAAATCAATACAAGCTATTTCTCGCAGTTCTATATATCTAATAATATCTGAATATTCTAAATTCCAAATTATTCGAAATGATAAAAATAACACATTTTTTTCAAAACTTAGCTCAAATAAACTTAAAATTGCTTTGTCCCCGGAGTTGCACTAAAAAAATAAAGGAACACTTTATGTTAACATGAATACCATCTTAAATATATTAACTCATACAAAATCCCTTTTTTTCGCATTCCCAAATCAGTACATTCTCAATGTTTCGTGCTTGAGTAATGCCATAGAGACATAATAGATGGCGTTAGTAGTATATAAAACAACGTTTATGGCTAATCTGCATATTAGAGTGATACGAAAATTAACTTTATTATCCATATCAAGTGTTTTAAAAAATAAACAAAAATACGACGACCTAATCATCATAATAATTTACATAAATAAAAAAATTTATTTTTTAGTTTGATAAAACATCATTATTATTTATTCCCCGGTAATGGTTTTTGTCATGGCAGGAAAACTATTTTAAATGATAATAAACGAATTAATTTTAATTATTAATTGAGACAAATTTATATATATATATATATATATATATATATATATATATATATATATATATATATATATATATATATATATATATATATATATATATATATATATATATATATATATATATATATATATATATATATATATATATATATAATGTTGTGTGTAAGAAAGAACTAGATTTTACTAGGTATTGCCATAAAATAAAACACATTTTCCAGAAAAAAATTTGGTCGCACAATTTGAATTCTCATTCAGCATCCCGATAAAAGATACATAAAATAAAATTTCCCATGGATTTTGGGGTTTTATTGTTTGGATTTTATATTATATTAATTTAAATTGCAAAAAAGAAAAAGTAAAAATTCCATTGCTTATTATCAAATGAAATGAATCATGAGAAATCAAACAAATAAAAATCATTCAATAATATTCGTAAATTTTATTTGAAAGTTTTCCTTCAAATATGTTTCCAAAAAAAAAAAAAAAAAAAAGAAGCAATAAATATAGTCTTTGTTATTCTGTGTAACAAATTTATTACAATTAATCTAAACTCAATGCTGTCTGGAAATTTAGTAAATGATTAATTGAAGTAAACAACATAGACCGCTGTATATAACTTTAATTGATCGAGTTGAAGTCTATTATAATCGCTTCTATAGTTTCAGCTATTAGCTATACATTTACATTGTATTTGAAAAAGTTATTACTGATATTCATGTCAAATACTTTGTAAATTGCGATTTGAATTTTACAAATTGATATTTTCATAACAATTGCAATCGGGGTTTTATTTTTTTTTAACTAATAAGCATCCATGGTTAATATATATTTTATAGAATTTCCAAAGTAGCTTTCATATAAAATTGTATAACTGAAATGTTTCAAAAACGTAATTCGTGCTTGCATTCCGAAACCAAAGGCAGGTTTTATTGTTTAGTTAAGAAATAATTTTATCAAAGCAATAAAAATAAGCTAATGTTAAACCAATCTAACCATTTAGAAACAATGAAAGTAAGTTGATTTTGAAATATTTTACAAAATAATATGATTTCTTTCTTTTTTTTTTTTAATATTTGATTAGGTAAATAATTTATCACACTATGATAAATTAAGAAATGGTTAGAAATTAAAAAACGCATGTACAAATCGTAGAATGAACGTTTAGAACGTATGTACAAAAGACTGAAATGGTCTTTAAATTATCTCAATTTATTACAAAACTTATATGAAATTTATTTACTTTTCCCTAAAATAAGTTATATTTTAAAACTTTTAACTGAAGTGGAATTTTATTTACTTCTATTTCCTGGGACAATAATGTACTTTTTCCAAAAATAACTTGCGCTTAAAAAACTTTCAAGTGGAAAGATCTTTTCATTGCATCAATTTCATTAAAAAATTAAAAGGTAATTATTTACTTTCACATAAAAGAAGTTATTTTATGTTCTAAAGAGGTCTTTAAACCATCCTAATTTATTGCAAAACTTTAATGAAAATTATTAACTTTTTCCTAAAATAAGTATTATTCTCAAACTTTTAACTGAAGGGGTCTTTTATTTACCTTAACTTCCAAGGACAGTTGTTTACTTGTTCTTAAAAATAAGTTATACTTTAAAATTTCCAAGTGCAATGGTCTCTTAATAACGTCAATTTCATTTAAGAATTTAAAAGACAATTATTAACTTGCTAAAGAAATTTTTTTTAAATTCTGAAATGGTCTTTAAATGATTCTGATTGTAACAATTTTAAAGACAACTACTACTTTATGAAAAGGAAATCATTTTCTCAACAGTTTACGATTCCTTTGTTTTAGAATCGCCAATCACGTCTCTTCATGCATGCTTTATTTGTCAAATAGTTCTCTTAATGCACGTTCATTGGATTATAACCGAGTGGGGAATCCATATTTAACAACCATTTCACCAATGCAACGAATCAAAATATAACTGAAAACCACATCCTTTTGTCATTTCCCACCATTTGTGATAAAGTATATTTGAAATATGGCGTCGGGTATTAAAAAGACCAATAAAAGAGGGTCATTATTAAACAAAGAGTCCATTAAATATATTTAAGAGCTTAAAGTACTTCCTATAACCTATAAGTAATTTAGAGCTTATAAATAATAATACTTAAGTACACAAGTGCAACTTATAAGTCATTGTTACGTCAAAGAAAAATGGCCATTTCTAAGAAAATATGTCATATTTTACGACGCTGGCATTGAAGCATTTAATGACATATTCTTCTCTAAAGAGATATCAGAAAAAAGAATTCTGAAACAAATACCTGTTCGGAATTTGTTGGAAAATTCTATTGATTTTAATGATTTCTGGCTTCCGGACATAATTAATAAGAGATTTAGATAGAATTTGTTTTATTATAAGAACATTAGCTTATTTGGAAGTTGTTAGGAAATGAGAGAAGTTTTATTGTTCAGAGAAAAATATATTGCAAGTGTACTATTGTTTAAAATAATAGGAATAATAAAATATTCGATACCTTTGGTTTCAGTCTTAAAAGAATGTAATAAAATAAGTTATTTTGATTTTATACTGTTTTAAGATTTGTATCTGTTTATAAGATTCCATCTTAAATTATCGTCGGCAAATATGTATTGATTTTTTAAACTGGCTTGAAATGTCCTCTAAATTTCTCAGAAAAATGTAATTGCCGATTTGGTAGTCAGAAATTCGTTAAATTCAGAAAACTTATTAATTTATTTTTTATTGCAGTTGCGGAATTCGCCGAACATTATTGTTCAATTTTGAAATTATTAAAACAGCTATTGTTATTCAGTTTTAAGTCATTAAATTTATCGTAATTAACAAAAAGTTTTAAGTTAACTATATTTACTTACGGATACATTATTTGACTGTTTACAATAAACCACCTTTATTCAAATAGTACTCTTTTAATTTTTTTCAGTTGACAAATCCAAAAACATTATCTCATCATTACAACTCAATACAAAAACAACAAAAAAAAAAAAATAAAAAAAACTTGCGCTTAACAATTGGTTTAATGTTTGTTCCATGACTAAATTGTAACAATTAAAATAACTACATATTAGTTTTAATTTTAAAAAAATTAAATAAAAATTATCACTTACCATAGGTGGCGTTTAATAATTGGTTCATTGTCTCTTTTATGGCTTAGTTGTAACAGTCCAAATCATTACAAATTAGTCTCAATATAAAAATTAATTAATTAAAAGTAAATAGGTGGCTCGCAACAATTGGTTTATTGTTTGTTTTATTACTAAGCTTTAACAATCAAAATAACTCCAATTTCGTATCAATTTATGTAAAAAAAATTAATAAATAGTGAAATAAAAATTAGTCCTGAGAAAAATTTAATAAGCAGAGACCACTTAAACTAGCTTTGTAAAAAAAATTTTATTTATGATGCTTTTTTTTTTTCTTACTTGTTTGATCAATCTTAGCTTAGAAATGTTTAATTGTTAGAAAATTCACATATACATAAAAAAAAAAAAAAAAAAAAATGTTAGTTGCAGTGACCAAATTTTTAAATATACGTAAGTATATACTCATAATCTTTAATTATTGACCAAATGAGCTTCAGCTGATTGAATAATAATTTTTAAAAATAATTTTGAATTTAAACAATATTTAATTCAATAATGGTGTTACTGTATCAAAAATATTAGCTAAATAAATAATTCAGCATTAAAATATTATGAAAGCAAA
The DNA here is from genome assembly GCA_949128135.1 of Parasteatoda lunata. Lineage (NCBI taxonomy): Eukaryota > Metazoa > Arthropoda > Arachnida > Araneae > Theridiidae > Parasteatoda > Parasteatoda lunata. The sequence continues at coordinate 84,589,032 of OX421972.1, forward strand.
ACCTTTTTTTTTTTATCTAACTTTGAATACAGATCCATGTCATTATTTTGCCAATGTTTGGATACCCAAAAGTAATGTATTGTCGTTTTAACTATATTTCCTTCAAAACTCTTAAAACTACCCTCAAAACATACCCTGCTTATAGGGGCACACTTTTGAAATTCATAGTCAAAGATGCTATCGTGCCCTGCAATCTGCAATCAGTTGACTTTATCAAGTATCGCTGACGTATTTCAACTGCAAAGATTTCAATCTGCGTGCAAGTGAAACCAAATTTAAGATATATCTCCTAGATAACAGCATAAAGTGATTCAAGAATTTATGCAGTGGACAGATGTTGGATGCAAACGAAAAACATCTTTTTAACCTTGCTTCTTAAAAGGAAGAAATTTGAGCTCGTAAGGCATCAGGAGCACCAAGACAGGAAACACCATGGTGCAAATTGTTCTGAAAGGGGTTGGCCTTTTTGTTCCCTTTTGTTAGAAAAAGCTTTTCTTACTTTTTTTCTTTCCTTGACTGACGGGTGCTGCAACGACAAGTTCTCGCCCGATGCACTTTTTGTTGTTTTGTGTTCGAGTTCCTTGTACCGTGAGCTTGTCGTACACGAGCCATCTGCTTCGCCAATAGATGTACAATGGAGTGGAAATGTACATCTTTGGCAGGTAAAATATATTGGCCATTTTATGTTTTTTATTGTTGAAAGAAGGCTGCTCTTTTCAGTATTCTTAAAAAAAATGTAGTAGATTTTTTTTAAAAAAAGTACTCTTAATACAAATAATGATTTCGTAATTTTATGTATTTTATTCATGTACATTCAATGAAATGGAATTATTTAAAATAAGAAGCAAAATGCACGTCAATGTACATTCATTATTGGATTAGTGTCAATAAATAGTTTTACATTTTAATAAATATTAATCTATATAAAATTATTGATTGTAATAGTATCTAGAAAATGTATCCAAAGTAATTCAAAAAAAGAATTTTTCTGTTTTAAACTTTTTTCGAAAAATTATTTAATGTTAACATCACAATGTTTCAAATAAGAATAGGTATAAAAGTCATAGACATTTATATTTAATTGTTTTGTATATCATGCTGCGTTATTAAAATTGCAAAATCGCAAAGTTGTCGAAATATAGTTAAACTTTTTTACAATAAACACTGAGTATATTGTGTAGCGTTTAGATTATAAAGCTGCGAAAGATTATCAAAAATTATCAATATATAACTCTAACTTTGTCACAAAAAAAAAAACAAAAAAAAAAAAATTTAGTATGTTTGGAAGACGATAAGTATCTAAATACTGAACACATTATTATACACTCACTTTCTGTAACTGGTTTGGCCATTATTTCAATTGTTGACAGTCAGTTAACAAAATATTCGTAAAATTTTTAAAAAATTTGTTTCTTTTTTTTTAAAGTTGTAAAAACACAGAATAATTGCATCTGTAATTATTTTTTCTGCTTCTTTTTTTTTTTTTTTTTTCAGAAAATATAATTGGGGATTATTCTATGAAACTCAATATAATTATATCACTGAATAAAATTTCAATGATATATATGAATATTAAGCTTACTTACCCCGTATAGAAAAAAAGATTCCAAACAATAATAAAATAAAACAAGTAATCTTACATTTCAGAATTGTATTTTGTATTCATGTGTAATAAAGAAAAATACTAATGTGAATAAATATTGAACTTTCTTCTTGTGCAGTTAATGCGGAAAAATTGACCTTATTGATATAGATCCAAGCAATAAAGTACCAAATACTGTATGAAATTAACTTATCATGCTATAAATTAAAAATACAGATATCAACAAATATTAACACTTTTGAGCATTTCTTAAAAACAGGAATACAAATTACACGGGCAGATATTTTTTAACAGCAAATAAAGTAAAAAAATTTGTAATTCTTAAAAATTTCTAAGGGTGAGCAAAAAAAGAGATGACGTAAATACAATTTAGAAACAAAACAATTGATAATAATTTTCACATCTGTAATTTTTTTACTATTATCAATGTAAAATGTTAAAAGTGTTAACGAAAATTACAAAATGTTCTTTATTTTTAATTGCGTTTGATTTCTCTGCAATGTAGAAAGCGAAATTTGAATGAATTTTTTTTTACTAATGATTTTAAAATTATTCTAATATTTATTTGTGTAAAAAAAGATTTAAATATGCTTTATATATGTTAAATATGAAGGTTGAGAATGTTTCAGATTTTAAAGAAAGTAATGATCTGTCGAAATAGATATTAATTCTGTATAATATTATAGTTATTTAATTCAATACATTTTATGTATTTTTTCATTTTATTTATTTATTTTTTACAGTACACCGAACAATCAGTTCTTTATCGAAACAATTTAGATAAAAATTAATGCACTATATTTTTCAATTTACAGTTCCTAGCTAAATAATTAGACGCACTATAAGATTCTATATAAAATCTTAATTATCAGGTGATACTATACAGCTTTATTATTTTTACGCGATTGAAACCGGTTTGCACTTGTTTACGTTCGTGTATCAATTGGTTGAATTAGGCGATATACAATATAAATTTGACGATTGGATAAAAAAGACCTGATTCTTTAAAAATATGGAATATTATATCAAGTATTATATCAGTATATTATAATAATTAGACCAAATTATTAGACGCACTGTAGTTTTTTAATAATTACATGTTTTGCCCGAGTTTATATGTAATACTTTTATAGTTAAACACACATGTAATGGGTTTTTATTCAGGAGAATTTTTAAATATTTCCTATTTGTATTTATTTTTAACATATTGCATTACAATATTGTCTAATTCATACACGAAGGTAAACAAGTGCAAACTGGTTACAGTCACGTAAAAAAATAATAAAGCTGCATAGTATCACCTGATAATTAAGATTTTACATGGAATCTTATTGTGCGTCTAACAATTTGACCAGGGACTATATTTAGTCTTGTAGTATCCGAAGCTAAAAATACTAAATGAAAAAAAAAATAAAAAAATATCATATTTAAACTGTCTTAAATAGTTTTTGCTTTTCTCGAAGTCTGTGGATTGTACCTGTTCTTTATCCGCCTCATTATCATCCCCGCTCTCCCACTTCTTTTCCCACAACAAAAGCATTGACAAAACGCGTAAAAAGCGCCAAGTTTGATGCCTTCTGCTCACCAAAAAAATAAAATCCGCATCAATTCATTTCTTATTCCAAGAAGGGAGGGCTCCCTCTCTAATTTTTTCTTCGGTACTTTATTCCCACACACAAAAGACGGTTTATGAATCAGTTCTGGAACATGACCACGTTGAATTCGCATCACCCGCTTTGAAAAAAAAAAAAAAATCGAATTTGATGTGACCCTCCATAAAAGATTTGTCCCTTGCTTCATATGGCACCTCAATTTACGTTGATTTTTATGGTCCTTATGTACCTTTTGGACGAGAAGATAGGCGAAGCGCATTGCTTAAACATAATTCTATTCTATTCAGATGTTCCGCGATTTGCGCAATCTTATGGCAAAGGGACAGCCAGCACCTACCTCTGCCGACGGATGATCGATTGTCGGTTGAATAGAATTATGTGTCATTGAGGATTATGTCATGTCAGCACCGGCATGTTATTTACCGGAATTGGATTTTAGCCGGCTTAGCGGAAGTACTTCCAGACAATGTGGATTTATGTTGCAGGTTCTGTTCTTATCAAAATCTTCGCTGTGGACATTTTGGGTGACAATGTACGGTGTTTATGAGGATTGGCGATAAATGAGGTGTGGTGGATTGCATAGGACGTAAACAGGGGTTTAAATTCGAGAATAATCGCCTTTGTTGTCCCAGCTGTTACGCCAAAAGTCGTGTTGTCGCTGGGATTGAAATTTCTAAAATCCATGCAGATTACAACCTAGTAGAGTTCATTAAATGCAGCTGGTATTGAAATTATGTTTGCTTATTACTTCAGGATTGAATAATAAATTTGTTTACACATTATAGATATAGTTGCAATTCTTAGACTTTGCATGTCTCTTGATTTAGGCAGTTTATTGTAAACATGCAGATAAATATTTTTTTATTGATTATATATAAATATATATTCTTAATATATATTTAAAATTGCTTAGTTAAAATTTACTTTAAAACTGAATTTCAAGAGAATGAATTGATAGGTTTGAAGATAAGAATAACATCGTTAATAAATCTCGATTATTATCAAACAAAATAAAAAAAATCCATAAAGAATTTTAAAAAAAGCTTGGCGTTTTAAATTATTTAATTTAACTTTAAATTACAATGACTAGAAAGATTAGATGATAAAATAAAGCTATTATATCTTAATTGAAATTATTGGATCTCAATTACAATATCTCAACTTCTATTATATAAAATTAATTTAAAATCATACGAACAATAATTTTTAATACTGAAGAGATGACAGTGAAGACAAAATATCGTGACTAAGCGCCATTAATTAAGTGGTTGAGCAATACTCAACCCAACCCTTTTTTGGCCGTAAAATATATGGTTAATATACCCTATTTTATTTTTCTGATGATTGTGCTACGGCGAAAATAATGTTTAAACACCTAGTGATTTGAAGTAATACTTAATTTTTATTAATACATTTAAGAAAATTACTTTTCTATACTGAATTAAACCTTTGCTAACGACACCTGCATGGTAAAGCCTGCCATTTTGGGCCAATTGTTATAAAAACCGTAAATTAAATGTTATCATTTTTTTTTTTTTTTTTTTTGTGATGAATTAAAAATCAATAAACTTTTAATTTCGTTTAAAATGTCATTTCCTTTATGAATTATTAAATAATTGTTTTACAATTTTTTTTTTATAAGTCTATCTTAAAATCTGAATTTTTTGTTGCAATAAAATTACAAATACTTAACTTTGAAAAAAAAAAAATACCTCCTCTTTTGCTTTATTAAGGCAAAGTCCAATTGCATGCCAATATTTTACCAGAAATCTACTTATAGAAAATAAGTAGCGTTTACAATAACTACAATACTATTATTCAAAAAAAAAAATTATATCTAATTTATAATCTACTTTTCAAGAATTGTTTTCTAATCTTAGTTTGAAAAAAAAATAATGAAATGAGAATCAAACTTGGGCAAAACACTAAAAATTTCATAAGTCTAAAACAATAAAGCATCAACGTTTTGACGTAATTTCCAAAGCTTTAGAAGAAAAGAAGAATATTATTTTGGAAATGGAAACACGTCCAATGGTTGAAATCTCATTTTTCTTCATTTGACCATCCCCACGCGGCTTCAATTTCCTTATACATCCAGCAGATGTCCTCCCACGCAAGATGTACCATCCGTCCCCCATCATTTGTTCCAAAGGGAAACAGAAGTAAGGTGAACCGAAAATTAAAATGGTAAGAATCAATAAACGTTGGTTGTCGGTAATAATCGTTGTATCCCATGACATAGGTCTTCATTAAGGTGACCATCAGACGACGTTGATTGGGCAGGTGGGACACTCCCATAGTTCTGTGGGACAACACCCCACTTGTCCCGTAACTGAAAACCACACCCTGAGGAGTGGGTGAAATTTTATTTTTCGTTACAACCTGAAAAATTGTTCTTTACTCTTTTTTTTTTTTTTTTTTTTCCCCTTGTCTTTGCCAGCCTTTATGAGTTCCAAAGAGGCTGGAATAATTTGATTTCGAAGGTGGCACTCAGGGTGATATCTGTGCCTCAACCCTTCTTCTATCCTGCTGAGATAACTTTTCAATTTGCCAGCTGTTTTGTCTGTAATTTTTCAGCTGCTTTTGCTTCGTGAAACAATGTATTATACAATCTAATTGAAATGTTGATGGAATGAAAATGTTCTTTTTTTTTTCTTATACCATTTGACCTCACACGAAGCCATAGACGAAAACCTCATTTGAAAATCATAGTGGATTGGGATTTCTATAGTTACAATTTCTTTACCAAAATAGTTTTGCTGCAGTTCAGTACTGCTACAAGAGAATCCAGTACATGATTATTCGTTTCGGGAAACCAATACCAGTAAGAGAATTCGATATCACTAATAGAATAAAGTGTACCAGCCAGCTTGTTTGAAAATCAAGTATACCATCCTGTTAATTTAGCACCAGTAAGCGAATCCAGAATCAGATCGGTTATGCAATTACAATTAGCAGTATTGTAAACTTAACTAGCCATACATGTTTGAAGAACCAAAGTTTTAATTTTTAAAAACTGCCTGTGCATTTTAACAAATCTTTTAAAATATAATCAATGCTTTCATAAGTTAATTGTTTATGATAACTCAAAATTAACGCAAGCTTTCTGTAAATCATTAAGCTCATCATTAATCATCATTAAATTCAGTAAATCATCAATCAAGCTTTCTGTAATGGAAAAATGAATACCTACACAGGTTATCATTGACATACGATCTCTTTCTAAAACCAACTGTTATGACGAATAGTTTTAGTTTGTAAGAATGTGAATAAAAATAATGAATAATAAAATGTGAATAAAACAAACGAAAGTGCAGAAAGGTTAAATATTTTTCATTAAAAATTTTAAATTATAAATATGAATTTGAAAATTTAAGTAAAATAATTATTATTTGCTAAGGAATTTGAAAGTGCAAATGTTAACAAGAATATTTCATTTATTCAATATTTTTATTTAAATATTTTTAATTAAAAAAATTAAAAATTTTAACAAGAATAAGAAAATGCTGAGATGGGCACAGTAGGCCTTGGCCCTCTATGGGCTGCCGCGCCACTGAGTTTAGTTAAGAAAATGCTAGTTAAACAGTCATTCTTTTATCCTATGGAAAAATCAACCTAAGCAACATACGAGTAAAATACGAAATTGAGATTTTTATAAATTTGTCATTTTTGTATTGTAAGCTATTTATTGCAAAAATTTGTCTTTTCAAAAATTAATTTCGCTTTATCAGTTTTTTGAAATTCTATTTTAGAGTTTAGCAAAAGAAAAAAAAATATTTGTCAAGCCACTTAACTCGAAATCTTTCAATTGCACGGTTAAATTTCATATTAGGAATTTTAATGTATCACTATCAGACAGTAAAGTGCAGGGAAAGTATTTTTTCTTTATTAAAAAATGTTTTAAGTACGAATAAGGAAAATGTAAAGAAAGTAATTCTTTTTTATTAACAAATTTTAAAGGATAAATCTGAGCCAGAAAGAGTGGGAAAGGTATTTATTTTTTGGGAAAAAATTTCAAATTATAAACCTGAATAGTGTTATATTTTAATGTAGAAAAAAAAATATTTTTAAATACACAAAAAATGAAAGTGCAAGTGTGATTAAAAAATATAAATTGAAAAGCTGTTCCTTATTTCTATAATCTATAAATATAAATTTCTAAAATCTATATATAATCTACAAATATTACGTAAGCACTAAGAAAGAGGTGGAAATATGTGATTTGCTTATTTTTGTCCGACAAAAGAGAGAAGAGGTATAAGCAATATTAACGTTCGACTCATTTCAAAGATTTTTTTACTTTCAAACTTTTTTTAAAATGTAAAAATTCTTGCAGTGAAAAAAAAAATTAGAAAATACTAGATACATAATTTTTTTACCCTTAGCCCCTTGAAATAAAAACCCCTCACCCTTAGATAAAACCCTTGCCCTTATAAAAAAAAAATAAAAATAAAAATAAAAAAAACTTACCCCTTTAAAATAAGAATTAAATTTTGTTAAAGAAAAAAATTCTCCAATTTCAAACTTTCATTAAATGAATCAAAGCGTAAATTTTGCTTTATTTTTTTTTTAAATTTAAATTCAATCCTAAAATTCTTAAATTTGTAGATTACAACAATAGAAGTAAAACTTAAAGCAAAACACAGAAACCAGGAGTGTTGAAACTTTCTTACATGAGAATATTTCAGTTCGCTTATTTTCGCCGACAAGGGGGAGGAGCTAAAACATGCTAACGCTATATTTAAATAGCCCCTAGCATTTATTTATTTATTTATTTATTTATTTTAAATCAAGAATAATTTTTCTTTAAGACATCATAATTATTCATTAAAAAATCTAGTAAAGTGTCATTTCATTAAACCATTTTGTCTCTTTTCATACACCTTCTCTGGAATAAAAGCCAGAAAATATGGAATACCAATGCACTATTAATCAAGAAGAGCTTCAAAATCACAAGTTAAACATTTGATGTATATTTTTCATTTACCACTTACTAATATATCATCCACACAGACAACTGAAAAAGAAGATACTATAAAACAATTTTTCATATAGCTCTGGTTTTAAATGTCAGCTCAGGCGAACTTTCGCCTCCTGGTAAAGATGTAATTTTGGTTGTGAGTGCACGTAATACCCGTCCCCTTAAAACCCCCCTCTTACATACAGGTTACTTACCTGTGTTCCATTAAGAAGAGAGCACGACATTCAACAACACACCTTCCTCTCTCACCCCTATTCAGCTTCAAGCATACGAGATAGACAATTTTTTTTTTTTAAACCGTTCCAAAAGTGAAAGAAAAAAAAATCAATGTTATCTTTTTTACCAACCTTTCTCAAAATTGCCCCAGGGAAAAAAGAGGAGGAACTTGTAACAAAATTGCAAGGGGGTTAAAAAAAAACAGTGAATTATTATCAATCAATTTATAAGAAGAATTTATTGATAAATTTATAGCATATATTATGATATTTTAAATATGTATTCTATGTTGTTCTTGAAGTAGATATTTTATTTCTGGTGATTTCCCAAGGGGGAAAAAAAAGAAGACATGGCGACAAAATTGCAAAGAGAAATTGAACATGATTGCCAATCACTTTATGAAAAGAATTTGTTGATAAATTTGTAGCATAGCGCATGATTTTTTTAAACAATCATTTTCTGTTTTTTAAATTTCTTATCTTATTTTCTTCTTCAGTTACAGATAATTCATTTCCCATAATTGCTCAAAGAAAAAAACGAACTTGTTACAGAATTGGAAGAAAAAATTGTAAATTATTGTCAGTTAGTTAAATCGAAGAATTAATTGATATGCTTGTAACATGATCAATGATTTTTTTAATTATGTGCTTAAAAAAAACTGTACTTATTTTTTCTCTTTGAATATTCTACCCCTCATAATTGCTTAAGAAAAGGAAATCATGACCCCGAGATAAAATTGCAAGTAAAAATTTTGAATCATTGTTAATTAATTTGTAAGAAAAATTTATTGATAAACTTGTAACTATTATTTATTATTTTATTTTTTTTAATAGCTCATTTTTTTAAATATACCTTTTATATGTTTTTCGAATATATATTTTATTTTGTCTTTGAATAGGAATTGTCAAATTAAAAAAAAAAAAAAAATAATAAAAATAAAGAAGAAGAAAAAAATAAAGAAAGAAAAGAAAAGAACTTGTTACAGAATAGGAAGAAAAAATACTGAGTCATTTCCAATCAGTTAAAAAAAAAGAATTTATTGATAAATTTGTTACATCACCGAAGATTGTTTTAAAAGACAAATATATTTTCTTATTTTTTAAATATATACTTTATTTTTGTTTTTTATAAGTCATTTTATTTTGCATAATTTTTTACATTTTGAGAACGAATAAATGGTACACAAACTTCAATCAATTTATAAGATTTCATTGATACATTTTTTAAACTAAATTATAACTTCTACTACCAAACTTAACTAGCTTCTTAAACTAGTTTTTAACTAACTAATTGTTCTAACTAATGAATTTTTTTTTAAATAGGAATTTTTTGTTTTTCAATATACATTTAAATTCGTTCTTGAAATAGATATTTTATTTTACATGATTGCTCAAGAGGGAAAAAAGATAAGAAGAACTTGTAAAAGAATTGAACGAAAAAAATGTAAATCATTGTCAATAAGTTTTAAAGAATTGCCTACTGATAAATTTAAAACATTTCCCATTATATTTTTGAATACATTTTTTTATTTTCCATGCTTTACTTTTAACCTTTTTATAAATATTTTACTTCAAATAACTTATAATTCTTCTCACATAATTTATAACACATAATTTATAATTGCTCAAGGGAAAAAAACTAGATATTGTGATAAAATAATAAGAATAAATTAAAAATTATTAATCCTAATGCTCAGTTTATAAGAAAAATTTATAAATGAATTAGAGATAAGGCTTATATTTCCTTTGTTTCTTAAATAATTAATTTTTTTCATTTTCTAAAGTCTCTATTGCAATTCCAACAACTGCCGAAAATTGTATATTTCATAATTGAAGGATTTTATCATACTTAATAGAAATTTAAAGTTTATTTTTTTCTAAAAAAGTAACTGCATAAATTTTGCGATTGTAAATAAAAATTATAAATACATTTTCATAAAGTCATGGTTTAATCTGTTATAATTTTAATTTCTTATGATTACACAAATTTTTTTAAATAAAATATATCCACATTTGTAAAAGTTATAAATTTAATTTTAGTTTAAATTTTCGTAAATTAATTCAGTAAAATTATTAGGAACAATAAGATTTAATGTAAGCAAAATTACTCAAAAAATCACAAACGTTTAAAAATTTTGAAATTTTCGACAATTCAATATAATTGTATAAAAATCTTTAGATTAATGCAATTATTGAGCTATCATCATATATCAAAAATATTTTCTTATAATTTAATAGCGATACCTCTAAAAAAGTAGGTTTGTCATTAATATGCATGTTTTAAAATGTTTCTGTTAGTCATTTCTTTGGCTTAGCTTATTTATTAACTTCAAAGTAAAATATTACATTTTCTTTATTATTATTATTATTAAACATAAGTACCTAGAACTTGAAAAAATAATTACTAAAATGACATTTTTTGAATAAAAAACACTTTTTTAACACATTCTTTGTTTATAACATTTTTCGTTTTTCACAATTAATAATTTCGTCTACTTGTAAAATTTAAATAAATCAAATTCAATAATCATAAAACATTCTTCCTTAATTAAGAGACCAAGATTCATCAAGTATGCTGAACAATGATAACTGTACATTTACATTTTCTTGGCTAAGAACTTAAGGGCTTAGCTAATATAATGATTTTAACAAAAAGAAAATAAAAATTCATGTAAGCATAATTTCGAGCTAATTTTTTCAAACTAATTTGAAAGATATTTATCTAACTGCAATTTTTAAAGTGAAAAATGAACTTCCATTTCAAGTATTTATTTGCAATTGTTTCAAAAGTTAAAAATAGAAGAACAAAGCCATCATAACTTTAAAGATCTTTTAAATAAAAGCTGGATTAAAAGACTGCATAATTACTGTTATAGAAACATTATTAAGGATTAGTGCAAAAAAAGAAAGATAACCAAGTACCGGGCATTAACTGTAACGATAAAATATAGGTCGCATTTGCATGACAAAAGAAAACTCTTATCTCTAGCTTTCCATATTTATTAAAAGAACAGTTTGGGAATCTCACTAATATTGTACTAAATGTTCCAGATTCCCAAATAAAATAGCTCTCATAATCTTTAACTTCCGCAAACAAATTTCAAATGGCGCTATCAAAATTCTTCGAAATTTAGGCTTAGCAATGAAGAAAAAAGAACATTGAGTTGGCGCACTTTTTGATGGCGGCAAAGCGGCTTATAAGTGAATATGAGGACGAATTAGTACTATGAAGAAAGCCAATCGATTACACTTGTTAGAGAAGGACCGAATCTTTCATAATGAGCTAAAAACATAAAGCGACCGTGCTTTAAGAAGGCCAATTAAAGTAATTGGCGAGAGACTGTGCCACCAATGGGATTCTAAATGACTTTCAAAACAGTCTCCGAGCGGTCATTTAAGATTTTATTAGCTATTTTGGTTCCTAAAGATTTCACTGTGTTAGTGTTATTTTATAAGCTTTCTGTCGGAACAAAAAATTTTTTTTCTATGTTTTTGTCTGTCGTACTCGCGTGGCAGCGAAATAATGGCCTTTAATGCGAAAGTTGCTGAGAAATATGAGAACACTATCCTATATTTAGCTTATTACGCATATTGTTAAGATATTTATTTTAATCCTCACTCGTTCTTTTTTTGTTCTGGTAAACATAAAATGTCTTTTTATGTTTTTTTTTTAAAAAGAATTAATTTTTAAAGCTAATAATTACAACCAATCATCTGGGAATAATAAATGGAATTTAAGAAGTTTTAAAATTATTTCATAACCTATTGGGAAAAATTAAAAAATAATATTATAAATATTAACTATTTATAAGAACTAAATCTTGCATTTTAATTTTTGATGAATTTTTTAGTTGGGGAAAATGTTAATAAATAGGGAAACGGTTGATTCTGATAAATAAAATACACTGAGATGTATATTATGGTAACAGTTAGATATAAAAAAGGCTAATTTTTTTATTATATATTTCTGAAATAGGTCTTAAATTATAATATATATTATTTTAATTGTATGTTAACTTATCTAAAAGGCTACTATGATAGTTAAAAAAAGCTGTTTTGTAAAGTTTTCTTAACACAAAAGGAAAGTTGTTTCTTTCCCCTACTAAAGAATTGTAGAGCACCTTATTGGTGTTAATAAACTAGAGTGAAATTGAATTCTTAAAATAATTTCAATTAGAAGACTAGATTAGAATTTGTTTAATTTAATTTTTTTCTGGTGTAAGAGCAATCAAAATAAATTAAGGTATCTTACAGAAATTGGTAACTAATGAAATTTTTTTAAGTATGCAAAATGCTCGATGAGTTTTAATGTGATTTTCATGTACTTCTCAAAATTATTTTGTGCCGTTATATAGTTTAACTGTTACGCAGTATAAAAATGTTACCCGAAGTATTCCAGTTGATAGTTTTAGTTCACAACTTTCTTAGACACCAATATTCAAAACAATGTAGGGCTTTATTTTAAAGATCCAAAACATCCCTTGGCCATGTTTAATGTAATGTTAATATCGTAGAATGGGGAGCTGCAAGAATTCATCCCAATTGGATTGAATAAAGCAGTTGTTGGAGATACCAGAAACAAAATCGAAATTATTTTTGCAGACGACTTGAGTCAAGCGTCATTACACACCAGTTGGTCCAAAAATGATTGACGATTTGGAAAATTAATTAAATATTATAGGTACGGAGATAGGAATGTGCGGTCCCAACAAGTTTCATAGTTAGTTACAAAGTTTATCAAGCGATGGCGTTGCTGAATAGGAATAAACAAAAGAACATTAACACCAAAAGTACAACAGAAAGCAGTCATCTAATTATTTTCTGTAATCCACGCCATCTTTTGATAAACTTGGTAACTAATTTTTAAGTCTGATAAGAAGAAAATCTCGCTTCTTGACAAAACTGTGCATTTCCATAACCTTCCATTATATTTTAAATTGATTTTTCAAACCATAAGACAATTTTTGGACACCTGGTAGGAGTTTCACGAAATGTTTTGAATACAAAGACGTGATTCTGTCCAATATTGAATACGATTCAACAGCAAATGTTTTATTTGTAGCATATTTAAAACAAGAACATGATTCTATAGGATATGTATTACAACTGTTTAGTTTTTTTTTAATTTACTGCAATAAAGGGAAGACATGATTCTGATCAATACATAATACAACTGCATTGTTTTCATGCTTTTTTTTTAACACAAAAAAAAGATTTTGTGTAGTATTAACAGCGAATTTCCCCTTTACGTTACCAACTATAATACTACATTTTATTAAGTCCACTGCAGTAAAATTTGTGGAGATAGGAAAATGTTTCAATTTCGTTTGTTTTTATTTGCCGAGTTCGTGAGTATGTAACAATGGACGCGAAGATGTGTTCAAGCTGACTCCTTTTCTATCCTGGAAAAAGAGATTCTTAACCCCCGTGTGACCCCATAGTTCCACTCATTCATTGAAAGTTACAAGCGTGAAACCAACTATGGGCTCTACGCCCTAAGATATTAGATATTTTTAGTGACATCCACCTTCAAAAGGGCGATACATCAAAACAACTTTAGAATCTTTTCTACTCCCTTTGACAGTTATAATGGCCAATTTATGAGGCGAACATTGCATTTTTTTATGATCAACTGGCGTAATTTCAATGAAAGGATGTTAGTATGAAGATCGCCAAATGCTTTGCGATAATACACTCTATTGAGTGATGAGAAATTCATACAAACCTATTAAAAACATTTTTTTTTATTTTTTTATTCTATGTATTTAAAACAATTTAATTGTAAAATATTTATTTGGATGCTAAAATTAATCTTACATTGCCCACAGTGTTGCGTATGAATTAGTACTAATTTGATTTTAATAATTATTGCAAAACGTATTACATTTTCAAAAGTGAAAGTCTTTAAATTACCTTAATTTACTTTAAAATGATATCTTGAAACTGTTTCGCGAAATATGTATTTGAATTATTGTCTTAAGTAAATAATAAAAAGAATTGTAAAATACTTTGCGTAAAACTTGATTTATTCAACATACTTGTAAATACTTACTGCAAAGTATATTTATATGCTACATACGTGCTATTTATATATTATATATTTATTTGGAATATAAGCTACAATATATACATACAACACTAAATCTATCTTTATATTTTAGACGGTAAAGCGACACCCCTAAAAACATGAGTTTCTTTTACAAAGTAAGACGTGTACAAAATTATCATTAAAACCGTAAGTAATTGTTATTATTATTATTTTTATTATTATCATTTTGCCACTTGAAATTTTAAAATTATAGTACATATTGACATTAGGAGCAATTATAAATTATTTAATTTAGTTCTTAAAAATAAAATGATGCTATTTCCAGTTGTTAAAGATATAACATTAAAATAAAATCATTAATAATAGCGTTGATAATGTGTTATTGGGCTATTAGAAATAATAAATAATAGTATTTAGTTTTAAATAGCACTACATCATATAGATTAAATATCAAAATAATAATGTAAACTATAGCTGAAATGAAATCAGAAATAGCAATTGCAGAATTATTTTACTTTAAATTTAATCGGAAGGTCTACAAAGTCAGCAATTTAGAGCTGTGATTATAATTCTATATTTCCCGTCAGGGTTTACTTCTTTTAAAATTCATTCTTAGCCATTTTTTTCTAAGAACAAAAAAGAAAAAAATATGAACTATTCTATTTAGAGATAAGAAAACATCACCATCATACATCAAAGGAATAAAACACGTTTCTGTTTTCTTCTTACCACTGCTCAGAAATAAGAAACGATGTTATCCTTTCCAGCAAATCGTGCTCAATATGAAATTCGAATTCTCAGAACGCTCCAACTTCAATACTTCCAGAATGTCACAAATGCGTTTATTACCATTTTTCTTCCAGAGGATTTATTTATTTTTGCTCTATTCTCATTGCTTTGTTCTATTACCAACTTCTACTTCATTTGTCTTCTTTTTTTGATGACTCTGATTTCGAATTCTATTTGTTATCTATTTCTGCAGTAGAGAAGAAAAATGGACCCTTCTCTCGAAGAACGTGCCCTACTTCGAATTTCTGCGAACTTTGATTCTTGCTGAAATGTGAAGAAAGCTCGAAAACACATTCCGCCTGATTTTTGCTCGTTGTCCCATCACTAACAAGTATGTCGCAATTTTTAACATTCAATAAGTATTTTCGTGCCTGGAATAAATAATTAGTTTTGGAAACATGCACAAGGTGGACTGCTTCTAGACTTGGAAGTCTCATTTAACTGATCTAACGTTTTACTAGCGAGAATATCGCGAAGAAATAAGTATTTTTACTATTAAATTTATATTTACTGGCCACGATAGGCCTTACCATCCAGTCGATGTAGTGGGTTTAATTATCGTCTTCCACTCCTTGGGTCGATGGTTCGATTCTCCTATTAACGTCTGTGTTTGCAACAAGTATTTCAAATTAATAAGTATGTTCATGCCAGGGATATCTAATAAATCTTTCAAATTAAAAACTAGGAAAAGTTCTTCTAGACTTGGAAAACTCTTCTAACTGATCTAATGTTTAACTAGAGGAAACAATGCGGAAAAATTAACCATTTTGCAATTACATTATCATCTATAAGTCGCGATAGCCTACCTTACTATACAGCCGGTGTCGTAAGTATTTTGTTTTAGAACCGTAGTTAACAAGCGACCCAATTCAGAGTTTACGATTACCAATGTTCAACTCCGTAGCCTTGTAATTTTAAACTCAGCCATCAAGGGAACTCCTGAATCAAACATCAGGACAAACTAGCCTTCGGGGAGGACTTTTTGATTGAATTAACCCGCATTGGGTTGGAGAGAAAAAACCACGAAAACCTCCCACAGTTAACCAGGTAGCAAGAGAATTCTAACCCATGACCCGTCTACTACTCAGAATATTTTACGTCAGCACTGGGGTTGGTTCCCGGGAGTAGAATTTGTATCAACCAACTATGGCTGGGATTCGAATCTGGTTTACCTCATTCGGAGGCGAAAGCTTTATCCCCTGAGCCACCGCGATTAGGTGGTTTTAATTGTCCCTGTCAGAGATTCGGTCGTGGTTTGAATAGCTTTGTAAAAGGCTGAGCGAGTTGAATCGGACTAGATTTTCTTCTATCCCGGCTTAGCAGTATTCACTGTAATATAATGTCTACGGCAGGTTAGAGCAGTTTGGGAGCGTAGTGCGGAGGTCCGAATTAAATTGTTTAAGCGTTAACCCATTTCAGTTTCGTAGACTGATAACCTTTAGAGTTTCGCATTCAAAAAACTTTTTGGAATTTTTTTTCCCTAGTTAAGAAATATTAACTTACTGGTTTAATACTTTAGAAGAAAAAAAATAACGCTAAGAAATCCATATTTTCAGAATTCCTTTGAAATTTATTGATCTTGATTATTCGTATACTCTTACGTTTACTTTTAAAAATCCCAGTTCAAAGGATGATATTTGTGGTATACTCCCAATACAATTCTTAAAAATGATTTTGTGAACTTACAATGAAGCCCACTATTTACGGAGAATTTTTCATAAAAATCTGAATTCGTTTCAAGCTTCTAAGTCTTATCTGATGTTTTGATAGGGGAAAAAATCGCAATGAAATTAATATTTATACGATTTCTTGTATGCTGATTAACATCAATAGCTTCTGCACACTTACACTTGCTCATAAAAAACCAAGTTAGAGCTTTCAATTTTATACATTAAACTTTCGAAGGATAAAAATTTTAAAACTCATTCTCTATTCATTAAACTTAACATGAAAGCCAATTTATTTACATAGTATCAAGTCCACAGTCTTACATAAAATATTATTGAATTTTGATTTCTATTTTCAAAGTCATAAAGATGGATACTACTTATGTAATGTTTTACCAGAATAAAAATGTTACATTGAAAACGGAATATACTGATATGTTTCCCTTTACATCAACTGTCTTTACACTGTAAAAACTTTACCCTTCACACACTTTTTATCGTAATTACTGCTGTAATATCTATTTAATTAGAGTGATTCAGTGATTTTACGGTAGTTATTACTGTGAAAATTATAGTATATCAGATTTTTTGTTCCGTAACATGTTCCGGTAAAAATGGTTTTTATGATAAAAAATGCTGTCATCCTGAGTCTCGGTACTTCTTACTGTAAAATGTAACGTAATTCGATTCATTGAAATCGAAATATACAACGATTTAAATTCATCAGTAAAAATGGTTTTTACGATAAAAAATGCTGTCATCCTGAGTCTCGGTACTTCTTGCTGTAAAATGTAACGTAATTCGATTCATTGAAATCGAAATATACAACGATTTAAATTCATCAAAGTTAAAAAGGAGAAAGTGATTTTTAAAAAAAATCTATCGATATATACAACGATTTAAATTTATCAAAATTAAAAACGAGAAAGTGATTTTCAAAAAAAACCAATCGAAATAAACAACGATTTAAATTCATCAAAGTTAAAAACGAGAAAGAGATTTAAAAAAAAAAAAAATCAATCTTTCTGAAAATATTTAGAAGACACGAGAATTTTTTTCTTATAAAGGAAATTTAGATTCCTTCTGTGCAGAAAATTAAATAAATAAATATGTTGCTCGTTATTGTTCCACAATGAGTTTTTGCTGATTTGAAATGCAATAAAATCATTAATTCCTTTCAAACTATCATCCCTTTCACCATTCGCACTCATCAATTCACTTCAAAATGAAAGAAAGCATTTTTTTTAAAAATAAAATGATATCATTTTAGACAAAAAAGAAAATCTAATGAACAAACGGTAGTTCAGAATTTAGAGCAGCAGCCGCAGCAAATTTCCAAGCCGAAATACATTTAGATAACCATCTGAGCTCATACTAATGTTAAGTTATCGAGGTAAATTGTTCTTTATTATTCCATCTCCCGATGCGTTTCCTTTCTTTTTACGGTTAAATAGATGATAGTTTCTTTAAAATTATAGCTCTGCCTGCAAAAGTTATGTCAAATAGAACTAGTAATTTTGTTCTTTTCTTCAAAACTGCCCTGCATTAGAAACGTACGTGGAAGATTGAGTTTATGTGGAAGCCTGTTGTCAGGTTTATGACAGTTTATTGTTGAATAATGGCAAAAGACTGTTTTGTAATTAATTATTTATGGCTCAAATTGGTATAATATGACAGTCGAAACGCTATCTTGACTCAATTAATTTATATGTTTATTCGTTCTTCTCTGCTTGGGGAATATCAATGAAATTTAAAGAAATTGCTTCAGTGCTTGAAAGTAAAAAGTTTGAGAACATTTTATAAATTTAAAAAGAATATAAATGTAGAGAAAATAAAAATATTTTATACATTTTAAAAAAAAAAGTATGAGCTAAATAAAACATAAAACGTCGAATTTTCTGTTTTGTTATTTTGCCAGCTGAGAAAACTAGCAATAACTGAATCTAGCAATAAAATGTTTTTTTTTTAATTTTTTATTTCCAATGAGCTGCACAATCAGTGTTCCCGATGAGCAGACCTAGTGCGTTCTCAAGAAGTGGTATCTACTCTTTCAGTGGCCACCACAATGGGTGAGATACCGTTGGCCATGTTAATTTGGACGTCTAGTTTCTGCCACACTAGATGGCAGCACCGAGACTCTATTTATAATAATTTTATAACCCCAACAGATTTAACGTGCACCAGTCACCATTTAATGGACTTTATAGTAATATTTATTTAATAAAACTGATTCAGTGATTCACGGTAATTATTACTCTAAAAATTACGGTACATCTGATTTTTCGTTCCGTGACATGTTCTGGTAAAAAATAGAGGCACCCTGAGTGTTGGTAATTTTTTCCGTAATTTTTTAATGTGTACTGGGACGAGATTTTTATTTTTATATTCTAAACAATTAAGGAATTAGATATCTAATTTAAGTGGTTAAATGTTATGCACATTTTTTTTTCTCGAATGATTTATCAAATAAAATATTTAAATTTCTTTAAGAGCTTAAAAAAAGCAATAATGATATTCTATACTTTGCCACGCGAATCCTAGTTCATTAATGAGCTTCTTGAAAAATTTGTAATTTATACGTCGCTAGTCCAGGACACGTGCGTTCTTAATAGCTTCTTAAAGAATTAAATGCAACCCCCAGCACTATGGAACTGCCACTCTAATAGGATTTTATGACTCTAAAAATAAAAAGTAAAGGAAAAAACTAAATTTATATTTCTACTTTCTCACCTTGTATATCACGCGAACTAAAAGTAAGAATGATTACTCGATTCTTTTTAAAAAACTAAAATTTCTGCCTTTGTAAAATATTTGATAATTTAGAAAAATACTTTTAGTTACTAAAAGCAAAATGTTATATTTGTAGAAGAAATATTTTGCACGTTAATTTATTTTGACATTTTTTGCATACATTTTAATTTAATGAAAAAAGAAAATAATAATAATTGTTTAATAATAGTTAATAAATGCTTTTAAATATATTGCTTTCTTTCAAGCTTTAAAAGTTAAGTTTTATTTTTTTAAATGTTTATATACTTCTATTTTCTTTGATGAAATATTTGTTAGATATTAAAATTCTGGGAAGCAAGAGGTGCAATTTTGTGTTTAAGAAATTTTTGCTTATTAATTTTAGTAAGTGCAATTATTATTTCATAAGTTTGTCATGATTTTAATAAGTCTTTTACATATTCTATTCTAGTGTCCAAGAATTGTTTGCGCATAAAAAAATATCAGTTTATTAATTACTATAACACAAATAATAATTTAAAGAAATGAATAATATAAGATATCAATTATTTAGATATAATTAAAGTAAAATTCGCGATGTAAACGTTTTTCAGTTCATGTTATTAGTTCTAGATACATATATAATGAAGACAAGCAAAATTACAAGAATTTTCAAGTAATGACTTTTTCTAACCATAATGTAACTTCAATTTTCAAATTGAGGCTACCTCCTCTCCATTTTTTTTTAGAATTAAAAAATCCAAATATGATTTTTTTAAAAAAAACTTTTCTTTATTCTGTAATTTAATAACATAATTAATTACCCTGTAGTAATTAAATGGCACGTTTAAGATGTACAGTGTCTGATTTCGTAACTTAAAATATCATTTGTGCTAATTAGCATATCTGAAGTCACCCCCTCGAACTATTAAGATTGAGTCCTAGAACGTGAAAATCCGATCATTTGATCAAAAGTTATTCTAAGTGGTTAGTTTTTTATCCCACTCTGTACAACTCGAAAACTAAAATTTAAGCCTAGCAAATAGAAAATTCCACTTAAAGTTATTCAATAAAGGTAAAAGTTATTCTGAATGTTGCGTATGCATAACTAAATCTTGTGTAACATTTTTATATACTATTTATATTCTGTGTTGCCGTATGTTATATAGTATAATACTTTGTAACATTTAGTTATGCAAGACTGGTGAAAAACTATCCTAAAAATAACTCCTCTTAATATATTTCAGCCGATTCTAAACAAATGCGCTATAATTTACTTTGAAAAAACTTTTGGCGGCAGCTGGTAAATAACATCCTTTATTTTAACTTTGAAAGAACTTTACATTGCAGGTGAAACCCATTTAAGATCATTAACTTTTTTAACTTCGTTTTTCAGAATGAAAAGTAATTTTAAAGAACCTACAGTGAAAAAAATACTCTTTAAAACTTTTATCCAGATGACCACGTTAAGCTAATGGCCTCTACGCTCATCTATGACGAAAAGTAAAAATAAACTTGATGGAAAGAAAAAAAGACGTCGCCATTTTTAAAGTTAATACACTTCAATTTAGTTCTTAGGAGGAAAATAATTCTATTTCTTGAAAGTTAAAAATGGAACTCCTGCCGCGTTCTTGACACGTCGGACGTATATGCGTCTGCAAACACTCGACGCAATTGGCGAAGAACCGGAAGGCGTTGACTGCATAAATTGCCATGTCTTGATTTCTCAGAAAAGACCCTATTATAACAATTGGCGGAATATTAGATGAAATTTCGTTAGTTGGCGATAATTGACTTTTAAACAATCGCATTTTTAAAAAGAAAGGAAATTGCTTCTCGCGAAGAATTCACACCCGCTGTGTACCTAAAATTGGTCTATTCATTTTGAGAAAGATGAAAGATAGTTAAGATAGGTCATTAGCATTTTTTTCTTCGTAATATTATATTATATTACTTTTATGAAGAAATACAATAATTTACTGCATGATTGAGAAATAAAATAAGAATACCTCATAGCACCAAAACTTGACCTTTGGAAAAGAACTTTAACATTACTTTTATTATGTATTATTTTACAGGCTTTGTTTGCAATCAGATTTTTATTGCATCTCATTTGTTTAACATTTCTGATGTTTGTACACTAAAATTAACACTAAATTAGCAAATATCACTGATGTTATCTTTAAAATATTGAAAAAATTAGATTTGACAGTGCAAAAACAATGGCTAAAACTTTACCAATCAGAAAATGCCTTTTCATTTTTCGCTCACCCTGCTATAATGTTGACAATGACGTTCCCTGTGCGTCGAACTATCAATATGCCAAATTTCATGGCTCTCGTTTAAATGGCTCGTTTGGATCAGAAGTTTCCAACTTACATGAGACCGGGGGCCACAATTAAAAACACAAATCAAATGGCGGGCCGCAACTTTATCAAAATTTTATGTAGGACTCTTTTATGTTTGAAGGACCATTAAATATTACTGTCAGATTTTTACCAAGTTGTACAAAACAAAGGTATTGAATTACAAATTAAAATAAGAAGTAGAATTTTAAAATTATTTAATTGCATATTAAAAAATTCGGGCTACAATAACTTTAATGTACCTATCTTTAATGTACTGAATCAATAACCCATGTATTAAACAATTAATGTGCAATAGATATCTAATTGTTAAGATGTAAAACTTTAAAAAGGTTGGTATTAAAACTTACATAGTAGCACACAAAATGTTCAATGAGAAAATTGAAGGTTTTCTGCTGCAACCACCAAAGAATAGATATTTACGTTTTAAATTTAAAATTTACAAATGTGTGTGTGTAAATATTTTCGTCCAAAATGAGTGGTTTCCAAAAAGTTTAATTGGAGAATTTCTTCGAGAAAATTTCTGATACACATATGCTAAATTATATTCACAAAATACAAAAAAAAAAAAATGAAATAAAAAAGAGCAACATACACGATTATTTTTGTATTTGAATAAAAATTTTCTTGGATGCAAAACCTGAGAAATAAATTCTTTTGCACCGTTGGTATGTTAAATTTCACAGAAACGAAGAAATAGGGTTCTTATTAACAAGAAAAGTATTTTAAACCCATAGAGATATTTTACGAAAATTGTCCGCAAAAAAATGACAGCTAATATATTTTAGTTCGCGCGCCACAAAAAAAAAAAAAAAAAGATTCGCGGGCCGCCAGTTGGAAACCACTGGTTTAGTTAATATTCTATATATTCTCGAAGTTAATAAGTAAATTTCATATAAAAGTTTGCACTTTTTAATTACGTGCACCTGTATTTTTATTTTTTTATACATATTTAATTTAATTAGAAATTCTTTGAGTGATTTTTATTTATAAAGGACACACAAACAAGCTGATAGCCACTTTTATGTTATAGATTAAATAAAATCTGAATAAACATTACCATCTGTTAAATAAAAATTGAAGAAGGAAAAATATAACTTATCATCCTAATGCACGTTCAATTTAACATAATTTTTCTCATATATCATTTTAAATGTAGTAATACATGTAAAATATTTCAGACATCAATGTACAGGCCTTTTATACGATGCATACATTTTCTTTTATTGAAAGAAGCAAGTACTTCCCATGAATATCACTTCAAATATTTTTTAAGAAAACTTTTTAAAAGGCCAAATTAATGTTTATTGCATGCATAAATACGTCAAATTTAAATATCGATTCCATTTCCACAGAAATGAATTAAAGAATTTTACTCGAGCATATTTCATTTAAAAACTGAAATGGTTTGCATAAGGTTTAATTACATACCAAACAAATTTCCGCAAAATTTACTGTCAAAAATTTAAATACATTATGCAACAACTTCAGCAAAAAAAAGCATACAAATTACTTATTTTCGATAGACATTCTAGTACTCCGAAAGCATATTTTTCAAAGTATTTCCATAAATTAATAATTTACTATTTGATTTAGTAAAATAATAACTTCAACAGAGGGTCTTTGTGAACTATTTTTGCTTAAAACACATTACCATAGTTTTTAAAGGCAATTTCTCTCCATCGACCAATTCATAAATATCACGTAGGTTCATTAACAGCATGAAATATAGACGCGTTCCCACTTTCCAATATTAATTTTAGAAAACTAAAGAGGGGAAGACAGTTAAGGAAGCCCCTAGAGCCTTGAAGTTTGCTCTACCATTTATTTATTAAAGATCGTGTTCTATCAAACCCGCGGGGAATAGCTAATAATAGCTAGGCGGGCTAGGCAAAAGATGTATTGAAAAAGCAATTTTTTTTCCTCTTCCTAACCATATCATTTTTTATTTCATGTTTTAAATAATCATATTTTAAACATAAAACGAGTTTAAACATGATTCGTGTTAAATTAGCGTTCGAATTTTAATTATGAAAAAAAGTTTTTTGTTCTGTATTTGGTTACTTAACTCTGATTACTTAATTTCGTTTAAGAGATTAATACACACGGACGAATTTTATCGGTCTCTTATATATAAGGAATTTAGTTATCTATTATTAAATAATGATTTTTTATGTTATTACCTTACTTAAATTTAATTACTTTCTCATTTTAATTTAAAATATTATTTTTAACTGTTTAGAATTTCGGAAGATTGTTTTTACAGCTTGTAATAAATATTATTAAGAAAGTTTTAGAATTGGAATTTCCAATGATAAAAAAGTTTTTGGAAATATATTTATTTATAGTTGTTCATTGAAATGCTTGCAGGTAAAGTAATTTTACTCAAACATATTTTTTTTTTTATCGTCGAACCCTTATAAAATACTCAAGTTATATACTTTTATTGCAGTTTATTTTTCTTCTGTTTGAAATTTGAACACGTTCGAAACTTATGAGTTCTTAAACTGTTATAAAGCCTTTCTATTCAAAACTAGAGATTTTAATTTATTAAATATATTTCTTTTAAAGTTTTTAATTTATTTTATCTAAATATTCAAAGAGTTAATGAGTGTATTTCTTGCAGGAGTTTGCCCCTTTTAACTACGTGTATTTTTCGTTAATTTATACATATTTAATTTAATGTGAAATTATTCGAGTGATTTTTATTTGTTTAAAGTTTTAGAAGTCTCACTTACAAATCTCTTAAAAACATCTTTTGAGAAATTGTTAAGGCTAAATTGAAGAAAATTGATTTTAAAGTAATTTATCGAATTTCTTTGTTCTTAACTTAAAAATACTTAATTACAGAATTTTTTTACGCAATGAAACCATTTCCTTCCAGATACTAAGTTTCTAATCGCTGTACAGAATTTACACACCTTATGGTGTGTCATGAAAATATTCCAATTTTTCACTTTATTATGAGCTGAATTTTAGCATAACAGCAAAACTAACAAACTTTAATTTTATTTTTCATCAGTTTAATTTTTTTTATTAATTACCTCATTTTAATCTCTAAAATGTAGATGGCAGCTCAGTGCTTACTACAGAATAACTCTTGGAACTATATTAAACGTTTTTCCAATGTGTGTTACAAAAGTCAATTACACGTTACTAACATCAGGCATAGAAAGATGGATATTTATACGTTTTAAGGAGTTAATTAAACAATCAATGTATTTCTGAGTTCTAAAGTAAAGAGACATCAAGAAAAAAAACGCGTAAACAAATATCTAAAAAATTATGCCATTATTTTTATAATGAAAATTTAAACTGCTATAAAAATGAGAAACAGCTACTGTAAACTTGCTGATGCAAAAGTTTGAAGGGCCATTTAAACTTTTAAAACGCAGCATTTTCTAATAGCAACAGTTTTTAAGAAAAAAAAAAAAAAAAAACACAATTAACGTCAGGTGAAGAAAAAAAGTTGCCCTAAGTCCCTAGAGGCGCCAGAATATTTACCCCCTCATTAAACATGCCCGTTTGTTTAGAAGAAAAAAAATTAAGAAAATAAGCTGTAAAAGAGTTGAAGTATCTTAGAACAAGCAAAAAAAAAAAAAAAAGCTACAAGGTTAAAAGGAAGAAAAATAAAGAAGAAAAAAAGTTTGCTTTGTTGAAATTTTCATGGAGCTCCTGTGCTAATGGCTGGGCCGGGTATTTTGGAGTGGACAACAATTGATAGCTTATTCAGCCTAACAGCTCTGAAAGAAAAAACGAAGTGAAGTGCATTGAAGTGAATGTGAAAAAAAAGAAAATTTTTTGTAGGCTTAACTTTAACTTACTCGTCTCAAACAAAAGTTACTTAAACCTAAAGATTCGTTCGACGAATGAAGTTCTGTTTTCATTGTAACGTGCATGTAAGATATACGCTCCAAATTGATGGTAAGTAAGACTTACAAATTTAAAACTGGATTAGTGAGTGTAAAATAAACAATATATCTAAAATGAAAGTTTTCTTTTAAAAATTTAAGGGATTATAGCCAATAAATTTCGTTCAATATACGAAAATTTCGAAGTTAATGCTTAATTATAAAATAAAGTAACGCTCTGTCGTAGCATCTGGTTGAACAGGTCTCGAAGGTTAAGACTCCAGAATTTCGAGTATTGCACGCCGGCTATCTTTACTTCTCAGACAAGTAGATACCCATGAATCGGAAGCAGGGTTGGCTCAAAGCCGCCATCGAGGATAAAACCCTGACCCTTAACTGTGTCTGCTAAAATACTCTGTCATCGATGTTTAATGCCCATGTAAGCATTCTAAATTAAACTAAATTAAAAAGAAGTAGGACATGTAATCTGTTGGAAATTTTAAAGAAATTAGTTGCAATCTTAGTGTAATTCAAACTAATTTAAATTTAATTACTCGATATTATGGTACAAGTTGAGCTGGAACATGATTCACTTTAGCAGCAAATTCGCTCAATGTTTCGGGTTGAATGAGCCACTTTTTTTTGAGCTTTTAAATGCTCCTTGAAAAAATATATCTTTTACTACGCTATAAATGAAGAAGAAAAATGAAATGTAAGTCCCATACTACGTAGAGTGGTGTTAATCACCAGTTAATCATCAGTAGAAAAACCGTTATTGCCACGACGAGCAAATAGTTCTGAGATAACTTAAAAGGTTATCTTGCAGAAACTTAACTTAAAGAGCTTAACTAAACTTAACTTAAAGAGGTTTGAAAATTTATTGAAAAAATCTCATTAGATTAATGTTATGATTGTATTAGACTTCGATTATGCATTTCAATCTTGCATGCTCAAAAACCTGTCCGTTCTGACGGTAAAAGTCACGTCATTTCAATACACATCACCATTACGAACTTAAACTTATTTATCAGTATGTATATCATGTATGATTTTTCTTTTTTTTTTCTTTTCCTTTTTTTTTTTTTTTTTTTTTTTTTTTACGAGTATTTTGAGAATACGTTACGGAGGAGAAAAAATAATTTACCATTATGGTTGCCCTGTACTAACGTAAATTACCATAACATCAATTTTTCCGTAAAATTAGTAAAGTATCTCATCCTTTTTAACTTCATATAGCCTCATTGGATAGAAAATGTTGACAAGTAGAGTTTATTGCGGTTATTTTTATTTTTTCATTTCTTGCCTTGTAGGAAGGAAAAATGCCCTAGAAGACAATCCTAATGCGACCGATACAAAATATTGATTGAAACCACAGTTTATATTTTCCCATAAAATTATTAGTATTACATCCTTTATGATTTTATATAATCCAACTGGCTAAAAAATATTAATACCTAGCATTAACTGTGATTTTTTTAACTCAATTTAATACCAAATAATAGCTAAAATAATGATGATAATAACCTAATAATTTAATACCTTATGACTTATAAACCATAACACACAAGAAATCACCTGACTATGGTAAATTACCTTCCTTCGCCATAGCATATTCTTAAAATGCAACATATAGCATCAAAAAGAATCGCATTTTTAAAACATACTATGGTGTAAAATAGTTTACCGTAGCCAGGTGATTTCTTGCTTTCTGAAGTAGAAAATTTACTAACACAGACTAGACATTTGAATCGCTTTTACTCACAAAATCACCTGAACTACTTATACTTGTTGCGAGATTCATAACCCAATACTTGAGTCTTATGAATTGCATGGAAGGATGTTGCTATCATCTGTGATTGCGTCGAAGAAGTACTGAGTTCATTATCTTACCCTCATCATCTTAATCCATTTTCTCTGGTTACCTTATTATTTTACCTAAAGTGTATTTATCTTATTAAACTTTATATATTTAACATATTTATGCCATATATTAAAAATATATAAAACAACTTTTTCTTAAAACTTTTCCACAAAATTTCCCATAACTGTTGATGAAATTATTTCACATTTACTTTTAAACTTGTTCTCAACTGGCGCTAAAGAAACCTAATTCCCCACACAAAGTATTTCTACTTTGACTTCGCCCCAACGGAACTTAACCTTGATGAGAAAGTTTTCTAAGTAAGAATTTTAATCATACCCTGGATCTCAGAAGTATAGTAATTTTATTTCAGAGCGAAACTTATCAAAAACTTATTTTTAGGATCATTAGTGAGTAAAACAAGTTTCATAGTTCTTCCTCTTCACTGAATTTCAAAAATGCTTTCCTCTGGGAAAAGTTTTTTTTTTTTTAATCCACATCAACTTTTAGACGTCCAACTTTTGAGGGTTAAACGTCGCTTTCCTGACAGATTGTTCGCAAGAGTACCTTCCCCATCCACAAAATTAATTAATTAAAATTTCCTCTTAAGTCACGAACTTTAAACTTTTGTGTTAGAAAGTAATTAATTGCACTCTAAACGTGATAGACTGCCAAGATTTGAAATTTCAGTGACACATAATGTGATGCGTGATTGCTTACGGATAAAATTGATTAGAAACGAGGTAACAAAAAAAAAAAAAAGATAGTTGTTCTAAAATTCATTAAACTACGAATGTCGTTATGCTATAAAATTTATTGAAGTATTTAATGACATTAAAATACAAACTTCATGTAGTTATAGATAATATTAGTCATTGAATTATAAATGAGGTCATAGTATATATAAAATTTATTGAACTTTGAATTTATTAAACTATTAACGGTGTTGCACTATACAAAATTCATCCGAATTTCAAAAATCTATCGAATTTTAAATGTCACTGTACTATAAATTTGTTGAAGTGCAAATAACTTTATATACTATGCAAAATACATCTAAACTATAAATGAGACTATATTATGAATTTTTTGAAGTTCAAATAGCTATAGATATTCATCTGAGCTATAGATAATGTTAAACTACAAAATCTATCGAACTATAAATGACACTATACCATAAAATCGTTGAAGTGTAATTAACTTTATTCAAAATGTATTCTAAGTATAAATAGCGTTGAAATATAACAAAAATCTATGGAACTATAAATGACACTATACTATATATTCTTAGAAGTGCAATTAAACTTTGTACACTATATAAAATTTATCTGGACTTTTAATAACGTTTTGTTACAAAAATCCATTGACTTATGAATGACACTATTTTAATTTAGAGTACAAATGAAGTTATACACTATACAAAATTCCTCCAAGCTGTAAAAATAATAATATCACAAAATTCTATTGGACTATTAATGATGTTATACAATAAAATTCATCGAAGTACAATGAATGTTATACATCGATAAAATTTGTATGAACTATAAATTACGGATAGCTATAAAAATTCATTTGACTGTAAATTACATTTGAATCAGATTCTGAATGTCGACATGTGACATTGTAAATGAGAAGTAGTGATATTTTACAATTAATTTAGAAGTTCACGGAACAATCATTTGCTGATGTAATAGGAAAAGAATGATTTTAGACGAACTTTTTGAACTAAAGCACCCGTATGACTGGTCACAGATTTCGATGTTTTATTGTGACATATTAACTATCAAAATACCGTCAGATATCTCTGATATGATTCTATACAGCCACACGATTTCATGAAATGCAATAATACACTAATACAATTCAATTTCCACGACTTTATATATATATATATATATATATATATATATATATATATATATATATATAAAATATGAAGCTACTAAATATATCATTCTTAAAGTTCGGTTGAGCTTCATTTACACTTAAACAGAAGAGCTGAGTAGATATAGGGGTTCTAAGTTATTTTTTACCGAATTTAAATAAGTCAACTTTAAAGTTTATAATTTGAGATTAGAAAATGAAGAATCTGGATTGGTTTTATTTTTTGACCGCAAATTTTCAATTTTCAATTTTATTTTGTAACCGGCGTAGAACAGTCGATCCAATTCTGAGTTTACGACTATCAGTGTTCAACTCTGAAGCCTTGTAATTTTGAACCCAGGCCAGAAGACAAGGAAACTCTTGGATCAAGCATTGGAGGCAAACTTACCTTCGTGGAGGACTTTTTGATGGAACAAACCCGCATTTGCTTTGCAAGAAGAGAGAAAAACCACGGAGGACTCCCACGGTTCACCAGACAGCAAGGAGATTCTACCCCGTAATCCTTCTACCACTGAGGATATTTTAAGTCAGCAATGAGGTCGGGGAGACCCAGGAGCAGTATTCCTATCAACCAGCCACCGCTGGGATTCTAACTTAATCCATCTCACTGAAAGCCGAAAGCTTTACGCCCTTAGCCACCGCGACTCGCAGATTTTAAATTGGCGAAATCTATAAATTTTAATACTTTCATCTGCAGCAATGATTCGCCTTTGTCTCACCCTCAGCGCTAAGAGTTTACCCACAGCACTAAAAACAGAACGCAAATTCCTTTAAAACTTGTTTATTTTACTTGAAAAAACAAAAATCAATAATAATATTCACTAATTCAACAATAGAGCATAGCAAGGCCGGGATAGCTTGGTTGGTAGGGCACTAGACCCATGTCCAAGAGTTCGATCCCTGCCGGCCGAAGACTCCCCGTGTAGTAAATAGTGACTGATGCACATTAAATCTGTCGAGTCGCAAAGTTCCCCATGTTCCCATAACAAATCAATATTTTTGGGGTATTGATCCTGGAGTTTCCTTGTCTTCTGGATTGGTTCACAATTACAAGGCTACGGAGTTGAACATTAGTAGTCGTAAACCCAAAGTTGGATCGACTGTCCAACGACGGATATAAAATTTTAAAAAAATAGAGCATGGTAAATATTCCAGGAAGACGAGTCAGCTCGTCCGTCGCAATAAAGGAGTTAAACACAAAGACCCGCTATAATATAAATATATAAAGGCATCCCATAGAAACTGAGATTAAACAAAAAAAAAAAATCAAGACATATGTTTACTAAAAGAAAAAAGATTATTTTTCAAAATATCTTCACTCATATGATATGCATCGTGTTGTTGTTGATGTTTCTAATGTCACTTGCCACACGGGCAAGCCTGCTCGTTGAAACCGAGCGCATTTAAGACAGAGTGTGCGTTTCTTGTTTTTCAGTGGCGCCATCCAGTGGCCACAAATTCGTCTTCAGCCACACACACGTCACAGCCTGTTTTATAGGGCGGACCCATTCACACATAGATTCATTCATCCGCAGATCGTAATTTTGACCTGAAAAAAGGATCATTGAAAGGAAATTTGACCTGAAAACGATCGATCTCCAATCTAGTACCCTCAGAGGTATTGATTTGTTATGGGAACATGGTGGACTTTGCGACTCATCAGATTTAACGTGCATCAGTCACCATTTACTTCACCTTCATCACCTTCGGCCGGTGGGGTTCGAACCCATGAACTCTCGGACATGGGCCCATCGTCCTACCGACCAGGCTATCCCGGCCTGATATGCATCGTTTAACCAACTTTTCAAAGCTAGTAGAAAAGCATCTTTCTAAAAACTGCTTCAAAGAACCCTGCATGGGAAGCACAGGGTTCGCCGACAGGGTTCCCCTTCAACGTCAGAAACAACCTGAAATTGCACTGTGAGAGATCTGTACTGTAAAGGGGATGTGGCATGATCTTCATATTGCATTTACTAACATATTGTTGTACAGAAGTAGAGACCAACGGACGAGCACAACGAAATTCGTTTTTTTTCCCTCTGAACATTTTTTTTCAGTCCCTCATTTCTGGACAAATGAAAGCATTTCCTTACATAAACATGATAGTAGAAAAATTAAATCACCTGTTTCATTCAGAATATTTATAAACGATAAATTAAAAATCTGGAAAAAATTGCCTCCACTTTTAATTTCTACCTTGACGGTATTGCCATTATGTAAATAATAACTCTCAGCTTTTATGGAATGATTTATTTCTAACTAGGGTAAACTAACCAGTGAAGGAACACTTAAGCTTCGCTTGCCTTTTAAAAAATCATATTAATTTCTAAATTCGTAATTTTAGTTAAATGACAGTGTCAACATATTTGTTACTAATTGCAAATTATGTAAAAAAATTTTTAGAGAACTTACATAATATTGTTTTAAAGTTTTGGAGGTACAAATAACAACTAGTAAGAAGACCAAGTGAAGGAACAGCTCTTACCAGTGAATGAACACCCAGTAAAGGAACACTTAATTATGGTTATTTTTTAATGCTCTTTGTGAATTAATGAGCCATACGCATATTTAAAAATCAAGCCTATTCTTGAAATTACAACATATAAATACTTGGAAAATGTTAACTTTCTTTTGTAATCATGAATTGAAAATTAAAGTGTCAACATATTAACACATACTCTCCCCAGTAAAGGAACATGCCAGTTCCCTCACTGGTTAGAAGTTGTTTTTCGTATTTTTAACATACTTTTGATGCGGAACATCACTAAAGGGACAAAAAAGTTAAAGTTTATCTTTTATTTTCATTAACTTAGAAAAAAACCCAGTAAAGGAACACTTGTTCCTTTACTGGCTTTTCATCGTTTGGTGATCCAGTGAATAAACACCCCCTTATCTCAGTACTTTATTATGCTATGATGCTTTAAAAAAATAAAACGCAACTTCAATAACTATATTTTGAATTCTCTTTTTCACAGTGAGAAAAATGAAACTATTATATGCAATTAATTCCACTTCAAACATATAAATACATGCAAACATATAAAACATACAGAAACAAGGTGTTGCAGAAATAATAACTAATTCAAACATTTTTTCCAGAGAAGTCTATGTGACCAGGTAATCCAAAACATTGCCAGATGACTTCCTCTTGTTTGGCAGTAAGCTATTGTTACCAATCAATCTAAAGAAAAACTTTTAAATTCTTATTTTTAGTCAATATAGTATATGAAATGTTCCATCACTTGGTAGTGTTCCTTCACTGGTTGGTTTACCCTATAATCTTGATGTAAAAAATCTAAGTAAATAATTTAAAAATGGAACAAATAACTTAAAAATTTAAAAATCGCCAACTAAGCGATATTATGGACATGCTATCACATAGTAATTTTTTATAATCTCTAAAATGAATGTAGCAGAATAATTTTTAAAAGGAACATTATTTCTTAAGAAATTAAATTATCTTATAACGAAATAACTTCATCCTAAATCCTGTTACGGTAAACTCACTTCTTTTTTAAATTTTTACTCTTTTTGAAGCAATGAATAACTAAATAAAATACTAAACAAAATATTTTCAAAGCCTATCGATAATGTAACCTGCCGATAACATGATAGATGGTATGCAAAGGTTAACTTACCTGGATTTTCCATTAAACTATCTTAATTAATTTCTATAAAGTCACGAACTTCTAGTAATTGGATAAAATGCAAGCATTTTTTGGCAATCAATGTTCTTTCGATTAAAGTAGAGTTTCAACTTTCATGAGCATTAATCATTTAAAAATTTTAATTAATTCACTTAACAGACAGTTAGACATTCAATTTCATTTTTTTCTATAGTCATAGTTATCTAAATTGAGAAAATTATCAAATAATTAATTACAATTTAAATTCGTTAGAGTTAATAAAGGCATTATTAGGTACGAAGAAAATTTATATTATTTAACAGTCTTTTAATTAAACTTATTTCAAGATTTATTTCAAGAGTAATTTATAATTTATTTTTAAAATAGTGGGGAAGAATATTGAATTTCCTTGCTTATAACGCGATAAAAATCTTTTTCTGTTCATTCATTTAAAGTTTGTTTTTGATTTTTCAAGAAAAAAATAATAACTTTCAGCCTATTTCACTAATTTTCCTTTTTGCATGAGTCCCAACAAAAATCAAAACATATGATAACTATGACAATTTGTTTGACGAGTGGGAAAACTGAAATGATAATTATACCTGATTACTCTTTACAAAACATCTCTAAAAAGAAAGTTTTTATATTTCCTATGAGCTGCACAATCAGTCTTCCTGATGAGCAGACCTAGTGCGTTCTCCAGAAATGGTATCCACTCTTTCAGGACCACCACAATGGATGAGATACCGTTGGCCATGTTAATTTGGACGTCTAGTTTCTGCCACACTAGATGGCAGCACCGAGACTCTATTTGGATGCTAAAGTGCACTAGGAATTTAATTTTGCCGGAAATGCCAAGAGCCAATAAGGCACTCCAGGGATCTTTTACATGCCGCATAATCATACGACATGGCCGCGGAGGATTTTCTGCTAAAAAGAAAAAAAAAAAGAAAGTTGTTTAGTAATTTTTTAATTGTGTACTTCTCCAAAATTACAGCTAGTAAAACCCTTTTCAGCCTCTCCTCTGCAGGCGTTGTACAAAGCAAGACCAACACCCCTTTTAATCTTGAAAATCTTTATCTCAAGTACAGTGATTGAGATATCATGGAAAAAATAGTTAAATAACAATTTATCTAATTGTTATTTTACTATATTCAAACAAAACCATCAAATAATAATAAATAAGATGGTATTCAAACTGTTAACTGTGAGAAAAACCGTTCATCAACTGCTTTCACGTATACAGTTAAGCAACCAGAATTTTATCGCACCAACTACGTCCTTAGTTCCTAGCAGCCGGGTAAATATTATAGCCGAGAGCGCTGATCTATCAATCTCATTACAATCAAAACGGGGATTCGAGCCATAGAGTTCCGTCCATTTCCTTCAACACAGAAAGAGTTTCCAGTGTCCTGTACTCCCCAGTTTGTGACCCTGGACTATTAGATACGATACTCTCATTTACACATTTATGGCAGCCCAATAAAGCTGCTTAACGTAAAAAAGTCTAATATTTCCCATCTCTTTTACGATTGGTAAAACAACCGAATAAATTAATTAAACCATATTCCACGGTTCATTTCATAAAACACAACTCAACCACAACCTAACTTCAATGCCCATTACCTAAAAAAAGCCGGTTTCAGGTAAAATTTAATTTTTATGGTTTTAAGACTAAGCTAGTTGTAAATGGTTTAAAAAAAACATAGATATAAAACTATACGGTTTTATAATCGAACTAGCAGTAAACGATTTCAAAACCATAAAGGTAAAAGCTGTACTTTTCCGTAAAATGAACGGTTTATTAGATGAAAAGACTGCTGCTCCCGTTATTCAAGAATGGAAATTCTAACTTAGCAGTGTATTAAAATTATTTGTAAACAAATATCTGATGTTAATAAGTTACGATTTCCAGATATCGTCATCTTCAAACAATGATATTTGCTGTTCTGGCATCATGTCTCAGATACAGCGCTCCAAATATAATACTCGTGAAATTATCCTTATTTCGAACGTTTATTAGTCCATTTTAGCAATATCTTTGATTTATTCGCTCAAGAGATATGAGTAGCTCAAACTCTCTTTTTCTTCTTCTTCTTCCAGAACAATGCCCCTAAATCAATGAGAGAAACTTCTTCTGATCAACAAACTAAATGATGATCAAGAAAGTGGATCCGTCTTGATGGCCCCGGCATCAGCTGCAAACGTCTAATAAGTGCGATATGGTCGATAGCAACGCCCTTTTGATGCTGTTATTGCGGTTTTTACCATGTGTGCAAGGGCCTGCACTTGCCACCCTCTCCCCATTGCCTAATATTCTGCTTTCTGAGGGTACAATAGTAATGAGCCTCTGCAATGGCTTGTTGAAATCAGCAATGAGCACGTGCCTCTCTTAGATGTGATTGCTGAGGTTGAATTGAGTATAGATAGAGACTCTAGGGTTTTCTTTGAAAGGGTTCAGAAAAGAATTCTTTCTTAGTTTTTCTTTTACGGTAATAAGTTATTTTTATTTTAGCCACTACTGAATAAAAGTTGATAAGTTAAGAAATTTGTATCAAAAATTAGATTGTTTCATATCTTACACCAACATTATTTTTTTTTTTTCTTCGAATGAATCATTACTAATTTATATTTGTGAAAACGTTACTTGTGAACGTTACGTTTAAACCTTTAACGCAGATGGGACACAGGTGTCCCCTTTATATATTTTTTTTTCTGACACTCCTAATTACAAGCAAAAATATAATTTGGTACTTTTAACACTAGATTGCCCAAGTCATTTTGACTGCTTTTTAACTTCAATTAGAAAAACAATGGTGTATATGGGTCATTCTCACAAAAAGGTGATTTTCTTAGTCCCTAAGTAATAAATACTAGGAAATACAGCAGATTTCTTAATATTTTTCTGCATCATTTTTCGTAAAGGTCTAACTAATCAATCATATGCATTTCTGCTGAATGCATTTAATATTTCATTCTTATTTTTTAATAAACATAACATCAAAATCCCCTCCGTGGACGTCCCTACGTCTGTGACACAAAATAATTTTTAATAGCCGTTAAACATTTTAGATGTTATTTTAATTATTTTTGTCGTATTAACTAGTTAAATGTTTATTGTAGCTTTTTATTAAATATTTTTTTAGAAAAGTTTTATTTTTATAAAATAAATGGTTAGTAAACTTTGTCCATCAAAAATGAAGTCTCCCTCCGTGGACAATTAATATAGCTCAATAAATATGTAATAGAGAGCAGCATATGCGAATCTCCATAAGACAGCTGGTGGGGAAGGTAAAGATTCTATTTTCTAGTGTTAACTATCAGTTGCTTTTGTTCTCTTTGGTGTTAGTTTTGGATTGTTGTGTTCAACTGAGGTTTGGCAAAGTTCTCAATGTATACTCCATGGTCATCATAAAGATGGTAAGATAAAACTATTTTATATTTGATACATAAATTTTAGATTGCAAAAATAGTATATTTAATAAAAAGAATTGCGCCATTTTTGTAACTTTAAAATTAAAAATCAGAAAAATTCAAGAACTAGTCTTTGTCTCCTCCGTGGACTTCCCCTCCATGGACAAAACAGTTCCACGAAGGAGATGACACAGTCAATGAAAGAGACAATGTGCTAGACAGCCAATAATACATTTTTATTAATTAAAAAACTTTTTTCTTTTAATTGATATTTTTTAAATGGAGAAAATGTGTTAATTTCTTTGTATTTTCAAAGTAAATCAATTAAGTTTAACTTTTTTTATCGGAGTATTGGCAATTTTTCCAAATTATTTCTGTGATGTTTAAAATTTTTTTTCTCTTCAAATTTTCGAAAAAAAATGGCAAAACCAAAATGCAAAAAAAAAAAAAAAAAAAGAACTCCATTAAATGTTCAAATCTAATAACGAATTAACGAACAGAAAAAACTTAGCATAAGACAAGCTAGACAGAAATTACATCTCCGTGAACAAGACAGAATTCAAAATATAATTAATCTTGTAAAAAATAAATTAGAAAGCTTGACCATTATTATAAGGGCATAAAACAAAAATAAATAAAGGCATTTATATAATTTTTATAACTTTTTTAATTACTAAAAAATTTTTTTAGTCTATTTATAGCTTTTCAGTGAGAATGACCCATTAGTTATTCTATCACAATCCAGTCATTTTAATTGCTTTTGGGCAATATAAGTATATACTAAGTTTCAGTTTTTCTCGTGTTAATTGTAAAATACAGTCTAGTAGTTACTCAAAAATTCTGTTAGATTATCGGAATTATATTTGTACTAAAATAAAAAATCCAAAAAAGAGTAGTTTCACATTTTTTTCTATTCCTATTAAAAAAAATAAAAAATTAATAATTAATTTTTGCAAGTTAAGTAAATTTCATTGATGAGTAACTGTTTCTCTTGGATCTAAATAACTGCAAATTTGAAAAATTATTGTTTGGAAGAGAGCCGTGTTTGGAAGATTTCACGTTTGACGCAGAAAAGGACACCAGTGTTTCATGCTGTATTTCTTAACAATAAATTATTAAAATGCTAAATATAACACTTTTTGCTTATTTAGACTTAAATTAAAATAAAATGATGAAAAAAGTATGATAAATGTGTTTAATAAAAATTATGTGTAAAGGGGGATAAAACAGTGCCATAACGTAAATAGCAACAACAACAACGTAACAACATTAAAACTGTTGCGTTGTGAAACGGTCTATGTGAAAACGCTACACTTGAATCATATTCCCTCCGGAAACCCTAGTTTTAAATAACTGCAGAAATTGAGATTTATACTTCGAAACATATGGTTGTGAGGAAAGTAAACTCATAAATGCAATAATTAATTTTAAAAAAAGTCATTAAACTTAATAAACATTCAATTATTTTTATTGATATTATATAAAAAATAAATAAAAACTTTTAAATGTTTAGCATTTTTTACATATTGTAAGATGTTTTATAGATTACTTCTTTACAGTTCCAAATTACAAGATATTTATCCATCATAAAACTGTCTAAAAAATTGTTTGAATTGGATTTCTTATAATTTTTACCTACTGACAAAAATCATTCGAATTATAATTTTATATTAACAAGGGCTTTTAAAATCGTACAAATGGAAAAAAATATATATATAAATGTTAAAGTGATTAAATTGTTCAAAATGCTATCCAATATTGGCATTGATTCTCAGAAGGATATTGACAGAACTTTTATTTTAAAAGTACTAGCTATAAGATATTCTGCCTGTAGTTTCCGTTCATATAAGTATATTCATCCGTATATTCATCCGTGACTACACAATATTTAAATCATAGTCAACATAAATTTACAAAAAATTAAAATTACTGTGAGGATCGCAAATTTTTATTTTTTATTTTTATAAGAAATTGCAGCTTTAGAAAATATTTGATGTGTGCGGAATGTTAAATAGTCATTAGGAAAAAGATCATAAGAAAATCATTGAAAAATCATTATAAAATTATTCACGTATCGTTTCAAAATTCTATTATGTATTGATTGATTCAGAAATAACACCAACGAAACATTATCATCTTAAAACTATGAAAAAAATATTTTAAAAAAATTCACGTGAGTGTGCTTTGGCACATTAAAATTTGGTTTTAAAATTTTGACAGAAAAAACTATCGGTACATGTATTTTATTTCTGAATCGAAAGTTGTAATCAAATTGATGGGCATAAAAATAATTAAATTAAATTTAAACAAATATTTATTTTTTATTCCAAATTAGAAACTGTAACTTTAAAGAAAAATTCTTCAAAGAACTTTTTTCAAAGAAATATATCATTATATTTTAATACCCAAACACAAATTCAAATACTTATTACAAAATTATAATACGGGAGGTAGGAAAAACACAAAACAGTTATTGCTCCAATTCAAACTGGAACAGCGCACAAGGCAGCTAAGACCAAATTTGTATTTATAAACTAGTAACAATATAAAATTACTTAAAAATAATTTAATATCTAAAAAATAAAAATAAAATGTAGAAAATAAAAATTAATGTAAACACACAATTACATTTTATTTTTATTTTTTAGATACCCCTGATGAAGTGCTGTTCTGTAAACGCACAATTACATTTTATTTTTATTTTTTAGATATTAAATTATTTTTCAGTAATTTTTTATTGTTACTAGATTATATTTTAATATTAATATTTAAAAAGTTCAATTTGGAAAGAAATCAAAAAATAAAAATTAAAAAGTTAAAAATATAAGAAGCTTCTAACTTCGAGAATATTTTCGTTTAATTCTGAAATTTGGCAATTAATTTATTCAGCCCAATTCCTTCTTTTGGATAAAAAGTCCAGTGCTCGCAACTGTAATCAACTCCAGAAAAACTAGTGGAATTGAACGCTTATTTACACTGTTATCATATAAAGTTCCCTAACTCAATTCGGAACTGTACAGTACACCCATTTCTCTGCTCGTTACAGGATCAGGCAAAGGACGCAAAGGTTCAGGGTTCGAACCCAGTCGTCGCTAAAATTTATATCTATCTCATTGGTAAACTTACAACTCTCTAACTCTTCGACTGAAGGCATCATTACACCATTTTATCTAGTTTCACGGTAAATTTTGATTGGACAAATTAATCGCCATAATTGCAAACAACGTCAAAAACCAAATTGAAGATTACATTCACGAGCATAGCATTAAGTTATGGTCAGAGGTCATATATTTTATGAGAGAAATTAATGAGCAAACTTGTACTTTTATGGTCATGATTGCTTTGCGGAAATACATTTATTTATACGTTCAGTGACTGGAACTCTTTTTGTCCGACGGAATAAGATTTCAAGAATATAGCTCTGGGAGTTGAAAAGTAATTTTACTACTTAAAATTTACTAATTTCTAATTATGGCCAAGAGCAACAACAAAAAAAAGAAATTTTAGCATACATATATCTCAATATTTTTCAGTTAAATGTGTGTGAACAATATTTCGTTTTATTATGTTTTAGTATTTATTTTATGTTATTATTTTTTTTCCAAAAAAAAAAACATAATAATAAAAAAACAAAGTTTTTTTAAGTAAAAAATAAATAAAGTAAAAATTAGTAATTTAAACATATACGAGGCAGTTGTATTACTGGTGACTAAGGAGTTTAAATATAAGCCTACGACTTAAAATTTCCCAATTTTTTCTAAGTTGTGGTTAAAAGCATTAACATAAAAAAGCAAATTATAGGCAAATATAATTTTTTAGATGGTGAGGATAAAAAAAAATTTTACGCTTTGAAATTGACATTTATTTTTGAAGGAATTTTAAAAAAAAGTTCAGTTTAGTAAA
Source organism: Parasteatoda lunata (assembly GCA_949128135.1). Taxonomy (NCBI): domain Eukaryota; kingdom Metazoa; phylum Arthropoda; class Arachnida; order Araneae; family Theridiidae; genus Parasteatoda; species Parasteatoda lunata. The sequence goes on from OX421972.1 coordinate 84,629,581, forward strand.
AAAAAAATAAAAAAATGGGAAAAATAAGCAAAAATAGGGAAAAATAAACAAAAACTATCAAATTAAACATATTAGAGGCAGCTGTTTTTGAAAAGACGATAGCTCAAGGAGTTTAAAAATAAGCTTACAACGTTTAAAAGAAAAAAATAATTAATAAAAGCAAATTTCCCTGAGTTTAGAAAATACGGCATCATATGGAAGAACTTTAAAAAAAAAGTCAAAGTGTGTCTTTTTTACAATATTTTTTAACGGCATTGCTTGACATTAAATATTTAGAACCTTAAAAAAAAATCGAAAATAAATAAGCAGCATCACAGTTTACTTTATAGACCAGACTAAAATTTAATAGTTAAGCACTAAATAAAATTAAGTTAAACTGAAGAACCTACATATTCCATACATTTAAAACTCAAATACGAAATTGATTTTTTTTTAGAGTTACTTAATCTTTTCCAAATAAATTTAATTTTAAAATCAAAGCTAACGTTTATTTTTTTCGTAATATGCCAAAATATGCTATTTCCGAAATATGCCAAAAAAATTAGAATATGAATGTGCGGCCGTTCAAATGCCATAGCTATCGATCATTTTAAAATTATCAATATTTACCTTGAACGTCAAGTTTGATCCAAAATTCGATGTGGTTATTAAAAATGCCGCTTGGTCACGGAAACCTTTACTGAAATTTAAAAGGGGAAAATCAGCCTCAAAATTAATTTAGTTAGACGGAAACCTCGGTTTCCATAATTTTTTTTTTTTTTTTTTTAAAGTTTTAATATTTAGTGTTGGTAACGATCTTTTGGAATATTAAATATGGCGATGAAGGTTAAATATTAGAAGAACGGATATTAAAAATAAAATGAAGCGAAGTAAATGGATAAAAAAATTGAAATCATTAATTTTAAGCCGGTGGCGAAAGTCAGTTTTATTATTTTTAACCAATATTAATCAATTGTGGCAATATGAGAATATGCGCTTTAAAAAGATTGTTCCATTACAAAATCGGTAGCCAGTTTAGTATTAAATAAGGTGCAGGTGCTTTTTATTTTGTGCATCATTAAACTGTAGATAAGATGCACGTTTTCTGTTTTGAAGAAAAAAAATATTTTTAAATAAAATGAAAACGATCTCTTTCTTACTATTTTATTACTATTGCATTACAAATCACTTATATTACAAAAATTATATGTGCCTTAAATTGTACAATGCACAAAAAAAATTTTTTTTAAAAATTGGACAACCCTGAATAAATTTTGATATAATAATCGGATCTTCATGTTCTTTGACACAATCTTAATGGTTCGAGAAGGTGACCTCAAATATGCTTATTAATTAGTGCATACGATATTTTAAGTTACGAAATCAGAAACAAAAACGTACTTTCTCTGAATAAACATACCTTTTTCTTAATGGACTTGATTTTCTGACTCCCAAAATATAGGGGGTAGCAGCAATCTAGAATGTATGGTCTCCATAGTTAGACCAGTAGAGCGTTTCAAAGTTTGGAAGCCTTAATGTTAATTTTACTTTTTGCGTTTTCCGCCATATCTCGAGAACTTTTTAAGAACTTTTTAAGCTCAAAAACTTTTTAAGCTTTTCAATTTTTGCACACAATTATAAAATCCATTTATCCAAAGATAATTCCGCATAAAAAATAATTTTTAGTAAATAAAAAAAAAAAAATTTCTATTTTATTTAATATTTTTCAAAAACATTTTTAATTGTAAGGTTAGCAATTTTAGCATCATTTTAAAGTATGCAATTTTACAGGGTGAAATACAAAATCTGTGCGAAATCGGTCAAATAGTTGCTGAAAAATCAAATTTTAAAGATATAATTCAATTATTTAAAATTCAATCTCTTAGGAATTTTAAAAAAAAATTTCAAAAATTTTTATTTTTATTTTGCCATGCTAAATTAAGTACTTTAAAATCATATTAAAAAAAATTGCATGCGTTACAATTCACAATTTTTCCAACTAATATTAAATAATATAAAGAAAAATGATAAATATTTAATAAAATTTATGTTTTGCATTGAATTATATTTGGATTAATGAATTTTATAATTATGTGCAAAAATTTTTCAATTCGCTTAAAAAATTCTGGAGATATGACGAAATACGCATTAAGTAAAATTAACATTAAGGAGTCCAAACCTTAGACCGCTCTCCTGACCAAACTATGGGAGACCATATTTCGCATATTGGGACTACCCCTTAAGTTTTGGATGTCAGGAATCTGAAACCACCACAAAAAAGTATGTTTATTCAGAGAAAGTAAATTTGTGTGTCTATTTTAGAAATTAAAAATATCGTCTGCACTACTTAATTAGCATAATTGAGGTCATTTTCTCAGACCATTAAGATTGAGTCCTAGAACGTGAAGATCCGATCAAAAATTATTCAGGTTAGTCTGTTTCTTGTTTTTCGCTCTGTGCGTAAGAGCGAAAAACAAGAATATATATATATATATTAATTTGATCTAAATCGGTTTATTTGAAAACTCATTATTCTGTTCTAATAATATATTGTAATATTATGATTTGAATAAATTGAAGTCGATGATTCGATGATTTACGTAAGTACTAAGTTAGAATCTATTAAGCCAAACACAAATTCAAATTCTTATTTCAAAATTATAATACGGGAGGTAGGAAAAACACAAAACAGTTATTACTCCAATTCAAACTGGAACAAGGCAGCTAAAACCAAATTTGTATTTATAAACTAGTAACAATATAAAATTACTTAAAAATAATTTAATATCTAAAATATAAAAATAAAATATAATTGTGTGTTTACAGAACAGCACTTCATCAGGGGACACACAGTCTGTAAACACACAGGAGCCTTTCTGTTGTTAGTGGCTGAAGCCAAAACTAGCAGTGCCCCGAAGCTCCTAATGATAATACAAGCAAAAATGAAGAATAAAAAATAATTACCGCATTAAATATCACATTAAATTTGCAAAAGAATCACAGAATCTATTAATTAAGATCTATTACTTAGGGCTTGTAGATTCAAATTATTTATCCGACATAACAACTCGATTCAAAAGAAGATAGAGTATACTTCGTGATGCGTATTGGTATGAATAACATTTGATGAATAAATCAGAAGATATATCAGAATAAATCAGGAGCGATAATAATCAAAATAATTTGATAACGCACAAATAATGACAGAATACAATGAAATTCTGGCCCAAAAGAAATAATTCTTTTGTATTTTGAAACTAAAGAAGGTTTTTTGTTTATAGAATCAAAACTATAGTATGTCCATTTTTGTGCCATTATTTGTGCTTTATTTACATTGTTTGGATATGTAAATATTTATAAATATTGTTTGGATTCAATATAAAAATCAGTGATTTTTATAATGAATATCAACTCAATTTGAATCAAGCAAATAAATTTATTTGATACAAATTTCTGAAAATATCTCCATCCCGACTTTTATTTGAAAAAATTTCCAGATATAACTAAGTAAATCTTAATTAGATCTTATTCTTACACGCAAACTAATTTATGAAATATATGTGGAATGCAGATCCATCCCAGGAAGCAAGCTTCTCAATCACGTGGACAATCCAAGGACAATCATTACATTTACTTTCCGCATTACTTTTACCCTTACACTATGTAGATGTCATTCAGTTGTTCGTAACGCCTGGCTGGAGCTGGATGCCAGCGGGATGTGTATCATATTTTTTGTATTTTAATAGTTAATATACTTTTCGTTATGTTTAACGTATCGCCTTTTATTCAAAGCCCTTTCTGCACCCCCTTTATTCTCCACATGGGGGCTCGTCCACGGGAATGTGGACCGCGTTTTGGACAATAACTTTTCAATTTTTTCATGTATAGCCAACGAGTAGGTTGAGCTATTATAATTTTGTGAGCCGCGCAGGGCTGGAATCTACTAAAACTACGAACTGAATTGAATAAGAAACGCCTTCGAAATTCCTGAAACTACAAATTTCACAGTCGAAGTTGCTTGAAACTGCTGAAACGATATCGTCAACGGATACAGAGTTCGTGCCTGAATTGTGTGTTGAACCAGTGTTACTGGATACCAAAAATTTTATCTGCAAAGAAACCTTTGAAGTAGGTGACTCTTTATTTTTTTTCTTCTTTTTGTGAACATCATCATGTACAAATCTACGAAAACAGATTTAATAACCTTATCGCAAGAATTAAATATTCCCACTACTCCTAACGCTACAGTAAGCGAACTTAAAACTTTAATTGAAAATTCTGAGGAATATAAAAATGACCCGAACACAGTAAAGAAACTATTAGACGAAATTATAAACGCAAGGAAATTAATAGCTGACGAAGAATTAAAAATGCAACAACTTAATTTAGAACTTGAAAAAGTAAAATTAGCTAGGATAGAAAAAGAAATTCAGCTTAAATCACTTAGTCAAAATGAGCGAGATATGAGCGTAAACATCAGTTCTGATTTAACTAACCCGCATCAAGATTTAGAATCACTTATTAAAAGTATACGAACCTTAACAGTAACTGTTCCGAGAAATCCTGAAAATCTTAGCTTATTCTTTAATTCTTTGGAGCGAGCATTTAAAACAAAAAACGTAAAAGATGAACTTAAGTCCGAAATTCTCATAGCAATTTTGCAAGAAAAAGCAAACAAAGCGCTTTTATACGTAGAAGAAGAGGAATTAAAAAATTACGAAAAACTGAAATCATTAATCTTAAGAGAATACCAATTAACCCCTCAACAGTGTCTATTTAATTTTCGCCGCGAAAGAAAACATTTTGATGAATCACACATTCAATTTGCAACACGAATTCGTTCAACTTTTGAGTATTATTTACGTCTGAGAGAAGTAAATGACTTTAAAACATTATGTGATTTAATGATTTCCGATAAAATATATGAAACACTTGACAGAGATACATCCGCCCATATTGGCGTAAGACAGGCTAATGGTTGGTTCAAACCTCTGGAATTAGCACAAGAATGCGATATTTATTTTACGGCAAAAAGAAAATCGCAACATGAACCGCAGTTAACATTCAACCATACAGAAAATCAACATCGATATAGGAGCACTTTTCATTCTCCTAAAAACACTCATCAAGAAAAATATAGGGCAAACACTTTTAAACGAACAGATAAATTGCCAGACACTAAAAACTGTTACATTTGCGGTGCAAATTCTCATTTCGCAAAAAATTGCAACATGAAGTTTAAAGAAACTCAAAACCAAACTAATCCTTCACAAATTAATGCAAATCAGATTAATCAAATCGAAAGTAAAAACCCTATCAATGAACAATGTGTAAATAATTTGGAATTTATTGAATTAAAAATTAATGAACGAAAAATTAACTGTTTAGTAGATTCGGGGTCACGCATTTGTGTTATAAATAGCAAATATGTGAATTTGAAAGATCGTATCCCAGAAAGTTCAATTGAATTAAAAAGTTGTTTCGGAGAGATAATTAAAGCGGAAACTTATTCTCTTAAAATTTCACTTCCAAGTCAAAACATCATTAAACATGAACTACTCATTCCATTTGCTGTGACTCATAAACTATCCATCAGTTGCGTCATTATTCCTCAAGTAAAATCTCTTCTTTTCGAGAGTCAAATTTCAGATTCGCCAGATGTTAAATTCAAAACAACTGCGAACACTTCGAATAAAAAAATAAATGAACAAAATGCTTATGCAGGAGATTTATTGCAAAATGGAAACTCTCAATCCCAATGTTTACTTTTAAACAAGAAAAGCGATCTGTGTTTAAATGATTCCTTGTCTTTGGATAATTCTTTATTATGTGATACTTTGCATGATGACAAAAACTTTTTATTTGATTTTCATGATGATATTTTTAATTGTTTTCAATTGAATATAAATGATATAAATACTTTGCACTTAAATCATATCAAAAATGAGCATGTTAAACAAGGTGTATTTAATCTAATTCAAAACTATAAGCCTCACAAAGTGAAATCAAGTAATTTAGAAATGAAAATAATCTTAACAGATGACACTCCTATTTATTGTAAACCTCGTCGATTACCATATGTTGAAAAACAAATAGTTGATTCTCAAATTAAGGAATGGTTATCAAAGGGTATAATTAAACCTAGTAATTCAGATTTTGCTTCCCCTATTGTTTTGTGTAAGAAGAAAAATGGTACTATGCGTCTTTGCGTGGATTATCGTAAGTTAAACAAAAAGACAATTAAGGATAGATTTCCCCTTCCTGTCTTAGATGATATTTTAGATAGTATAAGCGAGGCAAAAATTCATTCCTTACTGGATCTTAAGAACGCATTTTTTCACTTACAAATAAATGAAGATAGTCAAAAATACACATCATTTGTCACCACCAATGGTCAGTATGAATTTACCAAAGTGCCCTTCGGTTTAGCCAATAGCCCAGCCGAATTCCAACGATTCATTAATCACATATTCAGAGATCTTATTAATGAAGGTATTATGGTAATATACATGGACGATATAGACGTAATAGCGAAGGATGAAATCGAAGGTTTAGAGCGCTTAACTAAAATCTTTAAGATCGCATCAGAATATGGCTTAGAGATAAATTTCGAAAAATGTCAATTTCTAAAAACTAAAGTTAATTTTTTGGGACACATTATCGAAAACGGAACTATTACACCTTCAACGGAGAAAACGAAAGCAGTTACAAATTTTCCTGAACCTAAGAATATCAAACAAATTCAGAGTTTCTTAGGCCTTACAAGTTATTTCCGCAAATTTATTCAAGGATATGCATATATTGCAAAACCATTAAGTGACTTATTGCGTAAAGAAACTAATTTTATTTTTGGACCAGAACAAAAACTTGCTTTTCAAAAATTGAAAGAAAAATTATCAACAAACCCGGTTCTCAATTTGTTTAGACAGGGTGCTAGAACTGAATTGCATACAGATGCATCTAAACTTGGTTACGGAGCAATCCTATTGCAAGAGAGAGATGATGGAAAACTCCACCCAGTTCATTACATGAGTCGAAAAACCTCAGTACAGGAGGAAAAATATTCCAGTTATGAGTTAGAGGTCTTAGCTATCATAACAGCTTTACAAAAATTTCGCATTTATTTATTAGGACAAAAATTCAAAATTGTTACCGATTGTTCGGCATTCCAAAAAACTATGGAGAAAAAAGAAATTACTCCTAAAATAGCTCGTTGGGCATTATTTCTAGAAGAATTTGAATATGAAATAATTCATCGTTCAGGGACACACATGCGCCACGTTGATGCCTTAAGTCGTTACCCAATAATGATTATTGAAACCCCTGAAATAACACCTAAAATTTCAACAGCCCAAAAAGATGACGAATTTATACAAACAATTAAGGAATTAATTAACTGTGGTAAAACTGAAAATTACTTTGTGAAAAATGATATCCTTTACAAAATTGTTAACGATGGAAATTTATTAGTGGTCCCTAAGACCATGCAAATAGAAATTGTAAAAAATGCTCATGAATTAGGACATTATGGTGTAAACAAAACAGAAAATCTTGTTAAAGACAAATATTTTTTCCCAAACATCAGACAGTGCGTAGAAAATGTAATTAAAAGTTGTGTTAAGTGTATTTTAGTAAACAGAAAAAAGGGTAAAGCAGAGGGTTTATTAAATCCAATTCCAAAAGGTGATACTCCATTAGACACATATCACATTGACTTTATCGGTCCAATGCCTTCAACCAATAAAAACTACAACCATATTTTTTCTGTGGTAGATGCATTTAGTAAATTTGTATGGCTCTATCCTGTAAAATCTACAACATCATCCGATGCCATTCAGAAATTAAACCAACAACAAACAAATTTTGGAAATCCTAATAGACTGATTAGTGATAAAGGTGCCGCGTTTACTTCAAAAGAATTTAGTGACTATTGTGCAAATGAAGACATAACTCATCTTACCATCACAACTGGAATCCCACGAGGAAACGGAATGATTGAAAGGATTCACGAGACACTCATTCCAATTTTAGCAAAACTGTCCATAAATGAGCCAGAGAAATGGTATAAATACGTACCATTAGTACAGAGAACATTAAATTCCACTACATCTAGAAGTACCAAATATACACCGTTTGAGTTACTCACTGGTATTAAAATGAAACAAAAACAAGATGACAAGCTTTTGGAAATACTGAAGGAAGAACATGAAGACACCATTATGTGTAACAGACAAGAAATTCGTGACAACGCTAAGGTCAACATTTATAAGATTCAAGAAGAAAACAAGCGAACATATGACAAAAAGAGGAAGAAAGCTCACAAGTATGAGAAAGGTGATGTCGTTGCCATTCAACGAACGCAGTTCGGTACAGGACTCAAGTTGAGACCAAAATTCCACGGTCCTTATGAAGTTACTAAGGTGAACAACAACGATAGATACAACGTCAGAAAACTTGGAACTCACGATGGTCCTAATATAACTTCTACTGCTGCAGACCATATGAAGATCTGGGGAAATTGAAAAACCATATGGACTGAAAAAAAAAAAAAAAAAAAACTAATTCTTTTTTGTTTCTTATAGCTAATTGTTTCGAAATATTTGCTTTTGTACTGTTCTTTTTTTTTTCTTCTGTAATTTCAGAAAATGTCCTTCGGAGCAGGCATGTCAACTGGTGAAAAATTGTCACCGCGGTCGGTGAAGAGCAGGATGACCGTGTGGAATGCAGATCCATCCCAGGAAGCAAGCTTCTCAATCACGTGGACAATCCAAGGACAATCATTACATTTACTTTCCGCATTACTTTTACCCTTACACTATGTAGATGTCATTCAGTTGTTCGTAACGCCTGGCTGGAGCTGGATGCCAGCGGGATGTGTATCATATTTTTTGTATTTTAATAGTTAATATACTTTTCGTTATGTTTAACGTATCGCCTTTTATTCAAAGCCCTTTCTGCACCCCCTTTATTCTCCACATATATTCTATTTTGCATTGATAAATTAGCCATAAGTACCAATTTAAAAATCCATAAAGCAAATTTAAACCTATAAACTCACAAAACGTCAAAGTAAAGAAGAAAAAAATTAACATGGTAATTATGGAAATATGTTGAAGAAATTAGCTTGAAAAGTTGTTTGGTACTTAATAGCTTGTCAAAGGTCATTTTAATTGTATTCAAATTACTCTAAAAAGTTACAAATGTATGTAATTTTAATTTACGAAGTGTTAAGTTATTAAACATACTTTGTAGCTAATTATCAAACTAATTTTCGGATAAATTTATCCGCAAAGTGTTTGATATTTCCTAAAACACTTTAACAACATTAAAATCTATTTTGCAATTAACATGCAAATGCACTGGGCATAATATCACAATGACTTTGGATAAATGAACTCGCAGTTTATCCCAAAAAATCAAGTTTCAAAATTTTTTTTTACGTTTTAGATGAAAGTAATTTAGAAAGCCGTCTATTGTAAAACTTCCGGATAAAATTATGGTAAACAGCAATGCAATTCAGGATACATCCTGATATTACTGTAAAAATAACGGTGTAAAATTTTAGGAAACAAATCGATTTTACGGAGGCTGCACTTAACATGCCAGAATTTTTCATTATTATTTGAACTGAATATGTTACTGTGTAGTAACTCTTTATGGATGGTTTCACCCAAACAATCCAATTGATTTGTAATACTATAGCGAGCGATCAGAACTGCTTCTAAACGGTTTCGGAATATATTCATCAACTTTAAAGTAAAGTATATTTAAGAGTAGCGTTTTTCTTGTATGATAGTCCAACTCACTTTTCTGCAAAAGAAAAAAAAATTTGCTTTGCTAGTTATGATGAGTGTTTCGAAGGTTGTAGTTCATATTTTATTAAGAAGAGGAAAAAAGCACAGATCTAAACACAGCTTCAATTAGCACTTTTAAAAATATTAATATTCTGTTCAATAAAAGTATATCCCTAAACTATGTTTCAATTTTCTATATTTAGAACTTTTAGTTTTGATCAAGAACTATTAAAGAAAATAAGACAGCAGTCACTTTATTGACCGGGAAAGTAACACAATAGATTTTGCGACATTTTTGTTTCAGAGAGTAAACCACTTTGTGCACACAGAATTCTCAAATCTCAATTTTAAAGTGTCATTGTAACCCTCATTTTATAAATATATTGTACTATATACATCAGTCAACCCAGCACATATATAAGTAGAATCAATTAAAAAATTTAAATAATTAATTTAAATATCAACGGTAACAGCAGTTACATAAAACCAGCATGTAGTACATTTTTGATGAAATTCTGAAACTCAACAAAACATTTCAGCCTTCTAATAAAATACTTTTTCTGATCAGTTCTTGTAGCATTCTGTTTCAATAAGTCTTTCCAAAGCCTCAGGGAATAGAGCGTTCGCCTTACAATGAGGTGAACCTGGTTCGAATCCCACCAATGGCTGGTCGATACGAATCCGCATCCGGCTTGCACAGACCACAGTGCTGACGGGAAATATTCTCAGTGGTAGACGTATCACGGGTTAGAGTCCCTTTGCCGTTAGGCTAACCTTGCGAGGTTCTCGTGGTCTTCCTCTCCATATAACACAAATACGGGTTAGTTCCATCAAAAAGTCTTCCACAAAGGCAAAATTTCTCCCAATACTCGATCCAGGAGTCTTCTGGATTGGGTTCAAAATTAAAAGGCTACGGAATTTAACATTAGAAGTCGTAAACCCAAAACTTGGGTCGGCTGTTCAACGACGGTTATAAAATAAAATAAAAATTCCCAAAGCCGTGATTGCTCAGGGGTTAGAGCGTTCACCTTACAATGAGGTTAACCTGGTACGAATCCCACCAATGGCTGGTCAATACAAATCCGCATCCGGCTTGCACCGACCACAGTACTGACGTTAAATATCCTCAGTCGTAGACGGATTGTGGGGTAGAGTCCCCTTGCCGTCAGGCTAACCGTGCAAGGTTTTCATGATTTCCCTCTCCATGTAACGCAAACGAAGGTTAGTTCCATCAAAAAGTACTCCACGAAGGCAAATTTTTCCCAATACTCAATCCAGGAGTTTTCTGGATTGGGTTCAAAATTGCAAGGCTATACGGAGTTGAACATCAGTAGTCGTAAACCCATAAAATTGGGTCGGTTGTTCAGCGACGGTTATAAAATAAAAGTAAAATAAGTCTTCCCACATACACATTTTCAGTTCTTATGAGGTTTGGACTAATACTCAAGTTGGAGACTAATAATTGCTACAACTTATTGAAAATGAATAAACCCATTATCATAGAAAGGACAATGAAGGACGGATGGAAATTTTTTATGAAGCAAATCATTTTTTTGCGAAGACATCCCTAAATCCATAACCAATCATGTAATCCTCCACTTAAGATCTTCCAAAAGCTCAAATTGAGAGACCATAAATGGCGAACTTGGTGATATAGACTCTTTAGATTAGGAGCCTCTAGAATTACCTGCACGGTTCGATGGAAGCCCTTTACTATGAAGTCATTAGAGTAAATGGAATGTTCGATCCCTCACTAAATCTAACTATCTCCCTCTTTGGAAAAGAAGGGGGGCCAAATTAATTAATAATGCGAAAAGCTAAGATGGGATGATTAATGGGACTCTTCGAATTCTCATAGTTAGCTTTAAAAGCGGCAACACTGTCAACAGCACATGAGATAGTTCCCACTGGATTTATTGGACAAGCGGCCTATTGTTCAAACTTCTTTGGACTATCTTAGAGGAAATTCAGAAAGGTTTAATGGCGGATAGGTAATAAAAGTCTATTGGACAGACTGAGATGCGAAGAAAGTTAGGTTTTAGCTCTCTCAACTAAGTGCTTCTCTTATCAGCGATTTTTCTTGCAATTGATTTTTATAGGAAATGTTCTGTTGCTTTTTTTACGATTAATAAAATAATACATTTATAAGTACAAAAAAAAAAAAAAATAAATAAAAAGAAATAAAAATTTTCTATGCTATTTCACAAACAGGCAAAAAATATGCATAAAAAAGTGTAACTAAAGAACAGAAGATTGTACAAGTTTTGTAAAGAAAAAATTGTTCAAAAAGGATTTTTTTGTCAAAAAACTCAATTCTCGCCTCAATGTAATAATATTTTGATTTAATTAAAGTGAGAAGATTTTTTAATTTATTTATTATTATTTCTTTGAACCGGCTATGAACATCTAACCCAATTATGAGTTTACGACTTCCAATGTTTAGCACCGTAGCCTTGTAATTTTTAACCCAACCCAGAAGACATGGGAACTCCTGGATCAAGCATTAGGACAAACTAGACTGAATAGTTTTATAATATGAAATATAGTTTTATAATATGTTCCAAAATTTGGTAATTTTGTCGTGATACCTTAGAGAACCATGTATCTGGATAAAATTTAGTTTTCAGTTTTGTATTTTTTACTAAATGTGCGGTAATACGAAAACACATTCGGTGAGCCAATACCACATAAGCCAACTGGTTTAAATACTATATGTTTTAATGTTATTAACCAAAATTATGGTTCTTATTGGTATTATTAGAAATATCATGTAGAACAGTAGTATTATCAGAATTTTTTCTCCGCGTGAGCAATAACATCAACTATGTTAAAAAATATTTTTATTTCTCATGCATAATTACACTTTGAGGAAGTTTAAAATCATCACACCAGTGTTATTTAAACGGGAATAAGACGATATACAGGACTAGTGGAAAGAAAGATTTGATTTATTAATTATGGTAAATCACTTTCTCCTAAATCAAGGAACACACAACCACATTGCACACAAAATCAAAATCTCACACAACACTTCAGATTCCTAGAAAAAAAAAATATTAATCTAAAGCATCTTTCAGCATTTTAGCTCTACTCTGTTTAAATTATTCATGTATGAAATCAGGGAGTGATAAAAATTTACAACATCATTCCAATTTAATAACTTATTGCATGTTTACGAATTTCATTTCCAAAAAAATCTATGAACTCCATATCATCCAAATGCATCCAATAAATTTCCATTTTGGCTATGAAAGAGAAAATCTTTTGTGTGACGAAGTGACTTTTCTAACGTCATTATGATCGAACTTTCTTAACCATATCTAAGCCGGGAGAGACGTGCCTTTAAAATTAACTTTCTAACCTTTTTCCCGATTCAATGAGTTTCCAGAAAATAAGTGATGCTGACACTCTCTCCTTGAAACATTTTTGACCCTCATTTCCATATAAAGCAGCAACTAATATTCCACTTCAATTGATGTTACCAACACCCTGCCCCCCTCCTTGAACTTATTTTTCCGAGACTGCAGATTTTCATCTGCATATTTTAGCACTGACTTGTCAACTATTGCTCCCCGTTGGCCATAGGCGAGCCTCTATTCCATTTCTGGAATTGGAAAGAAGAAAAAAAAAATATCCCAAAATAATTTAGTTCGAGAGTTTTAAGAGAATTCAGGTGAAAGAAAAAGTAAGTTTCTTATTATCTGAGTTCGATATAAAATACTCTATGGCGAGAGACATTGAATACATTATTATCAAAAAATAATTTCGGATAAAGCATGATAATCTTAAAAATATGCAAAACCTTATTACTATACAGGGTGTTCTTCAAGCGCTGTCTTTAATATGTAATTTTAGAATCCTTATCAAAAATGAAAACAAAAAATCTGCACATTGGGGGTCGCGAGTTAATTTTAAGGAAAGGAAAAAACGAAAATGCTATCAAAATGTAGCATATTACAGTAAAAGAAATCGGATGTAATGGACATAAGAACGAGTTTAATTATAGAAGTTGAAACTTGTAAATGTTTCTAATCATCGTCTTTCAACTCTTTTCTGTTTCCTTTCACAAAAAACTCTGCTTTGCCGTTTTTTACATCTGATTCATGTATTCATTCGATACATGATTATTGTCGATTACTTTATATAGATTTCGGTACTTTATACAGATGAAGTTTCAAATGCGAAAAAAAAATGTTTTCAATGCATCGAAATGAAAACAAATTAAGGCATAATATCTTTGCCGAAGCATTATCTTCGGTAATCCTGCCATAGTTTGCTTGTCTTTATTATTTTTTATTTAAATCAACATTCGAAATTTTATGGTTTATTCTAGGTTAACCTGACCTTTTTGTGTAGTTAAAATTTTAAACTTCTATAGTTGAAAAAGAATTTACCATAATAGGTGTCTCATGCGGCATAGTGTCCTCTAAGTATACCTATTAATAAGTGTAGCTAAGCATTTACAGCATGAAATCAAACACGAAAACGTATTTTTTCTAATTAAACATTCTTTTTTGTCCCCGCGGAATAGGCTAAATTTTTTGGGTTATTACAATTTGGAAAATACTGTTCTTCTGGAAATACTGTTCTCTGGAAAATAGTTTAGAGGCTTACTTTAACACTAACTATTTTTTAGTTACTTTTACAGGGAAGAGTGAAACATCACTCAATGTTCACTTACTCGGAGCAAAAATTTCAAAAGGAGTCACTTTTTGGTTGTAATTCAATGTAGTACAGTGTACAGAAAAAAAAAATAGAAATTCATTATAAATTTTGATCTAGTAACTAGATTATCAAGTATTGGTGTTCCCCTCAGGAGAAGAGGACCACACTAAGAGTAACCTATGCTGATTACATTTTCTTAAATTATTCAATGACAGTACTGGTAATCCCAAGTTGGATTACAAATTTTTTAATTATTCAGTAACTAATTAATATTTTTTGTCTCATTTTATTCTTTGAAATATGCGCGATTGAACTTAGTTACGAGTTTAAAATTTTGAGTTTGTAAGCTTTTTCAAAAAAGTAAAGTTTTTCAAGGTCAAAGAAATAATTAAAACATAAAAAATTTCAAATTTGGTTTTTAATTGCTACCTGAGTGGTTAGAATGAGAAACCAAAGTATGTTAATTAATCAGTTTGGAAGCTATTTAAAGCTACGAAATAGACAGTAAAACGTATGTTCTCCGAATACGCCTGTTTTTTTTTTTTTTTTCTTTTTTCTTTTTTATCTTTACATTTACATTCTTTTGATTTGCACCCTTGTCACCCAAAATATGGGGAGGGGGTCGCTACAGAATATATTGTCCCAATAGTTTAGACACGATGCAGTTAGACATTTAATTAGACGATTCTCTGCATAAAAATGTTTAAAAACATGCATTTTTCTACCCTTTCAATCTATAAAACAATTGGGCAAGGAAAAAGTTACATTGTTAAAAAAACAATAAAAACCAAGTTTTCAGAAACAAAAAGTACACTAAAGAAAAATTGGAAAGTGAACACAAAATTACGAAGAATAATTATTTTCATTTTACACATTTTTAAATAATTCTTTTTTCTTTTAGTCATTTACATGTAAAATAAAAGATAGCAACAATTGCAAATAAGAACGTTTGAAAATAAAAAAATTATATATATATATATATATATATATATATATATATATATATATATATATATATATATATATATATATATATATATATATATATATATATATATATATATATATATATATATATATATATATATATATATATAAAGTAAATAAATAACTTTATTTACATAAATAGAAAAGGCTACATAGAAAGAATTCCCTAAAAAAAATTCAAAATAACCCCTTTTTATAAATATAGCCTGATTATCGAGTAATACATATCCATTAAATAAGAAATTGATTTCATATTCTTCCCAATTAACATAATTCATTTAAACCCAAATCTATTCTTCGAGTTTATATCCATTTTAAATATCAAAATGCAATTACATAATTCGTAAAACGAATATCAAATAACTGTGAATTTCGCTATTTAATATCGGAACAACCTAATAAAATTTTACATTATCAGAGAAATTCACAACTATGTTTATTCGATAATTTTAAGACATTGAAGACATTTTATTCTCTATAAAATATAATTACATTGCACGAATCGAGCGTCTTGTAACTTTATTTTCTTCATTCTCTATTCTAAAGGGATGAATATTTTAATCTGGAAACGAAGGAGAATTTTGTTCTGAAATTCGATACTTTTCGAATGTAATAAGATAAACCTTATTAATAATAAAACCATTCTATACAGAGGAAGTGTGGAATTACATTTAAAATAATAAATTTGATTTCTTTGTTACTTGTGTTTTTATTTAAATATGCCATTAAATTTGAAAAAAATATTGAAATTTTGCTGATAAATACTCTGTCAGAAATTTTTTTTTTATTAAAGTATCAGAAAGAATTATTCTGAATAATTTTTATAAACATAAAATATAGATTTACATAAGGCTACATATTTTGTGGTGAATCATTAAATAATTATTCGAAAATGATTAAACGAAAATATTTACTGAAGTACAAGCATATAAATAACTAAACAATGTTTTGTATTTAATAGTTTTAAAGCGTATTTAATAAATGTTTAACTAACCATTCATTTCAGCATAGTTAATAAGGTCGTATACACTGGTTCTGTAAAGACCACCCTTAAAGTTCTTTTCTTAATTGATTATTTTAATACCTTAATTGATTGTTGTAATATCTTAATTTATTATTTTAATATCTTAATTGATTATTTTAATATCTTAATTGATTATTTTAATATCTTAATTGATTATTTTAATTTCTTAATTGATCATTTTAATATCTTAACTGATTATTTTTATATCTTAATTGATTAATCTCATTTTATTGAATGATATTAATTGTATTTAATTCCTCTTTTGGACCTTATATTTAGAAGGAATATTTACTTCTTCATTCAAATGAAACTTAGAATGTGTTGTTTAACATTACGCATGCGAGGTTTAGGTAAAAATATATTAGAATTAATTTGATACTAATATGACTTAGACAAATGAAAGCATTTTTTTCGGAGTTTCAAGTTATTACATGAGAGGCAAGAAATGTTCGGTAACGAAAAGTTTCAGTTAATATTTTTGAAATCATTGCATGAGATTAAAATAGCAACTGAAATTTTGCTTACTATAATGCTTTGATTTTGCCCGTTTGGCAGAATTGATTTGCTTTTTTTCAAATAATGTCAAAGAGCCGTGGTGGCTCAGGGGATAGAGGGCTCGCCTCTAATTGAAGTGAACCGGATTCGAATGTCAGCGATGGCTGGTCGATGCGAGTCACAGTGAGCAAAGTGGTGACGTAAAATATCAGTGGTAGACGGAATATGAGTTAAGAGTTTCCTTGTCTGCAGTTTAAATATGGAAGATCTTCGCGATTTTCCTCTCCGTGTAATTTAAATGTGGGTCAGTTCCATCTAAAAGTCCTCCACGAAGGCAAATTTCTCCCAATACTTGATCCAGGAGCTCCCTTGTCTTCTGGATTGGGTTCAAAATTACAGAGTCACGGAGTTGAACATTGGTAGTCATAAACTCAAAATTGGGTCGGCTCTTCAATGACTGTTGTAAAAATAATAATAATAATAATAATGTCAAAAGTTATAAATACCCATTTCAAAAAATCAGAAAGTATTTTTATGTTCACTATTTTAACTCGATAAACAGTCTTTAAAAACAAAAAGAACATTGTTTTTCTATCTTCTTGAATATTATAATTTAAATTTAGATATTATATATAGAATAAGATATTATATATATATATATATATATATATATATATATATATATATATATATATATATATATATATATATATATATATATATATATATATATATATATATATATATATATATATATATATAGCTATATTGTAACTTTGTAACTAAGAAGTTACTTTTTTACGTAAAGTATGTACAGTGTTTCAAATACACTGTTACATAATGCATGATTGCATACAGTGTTACATTACATTAACAAGTACACTTAAAAATATTTTCACCAATAAAAATATTAAGAAATATATACAAATTACTTACCAATAATTTGCTACTTAATAACTATACCCATTATTTAAAATTTCAGTTTAGTTAATAAATAAAATCTTTTGAAATTTGTTTTTATTGTCTACTCACTATCTAGGGATTTTTTGTTTTAATTTTTTTCAAGATAGACAAAAAAAAAAGCGTTTTTTTTTTTAATTGTAATATTGTAACAACACTTAATCATAATGATAAATCATTTATAAAAATTAATATTGTAATAACTGCAAATTTTTATTTTCCAACGATACTGATACATTTCAAGTTTTGGTGAAACTTTTAGAAACCCAGTCCCCTCAGTTTTCTTCAGACTGATTCAATAACAGATTCGAAATTTCCCCACCCGCGATGATAGCTAAATGACCAACTGGTGCCCATACAAAATCATAACAATTTTCGTCCTTTTCCTACTTAAGGATACCATCACATGGTTCATAGTCCTCTTAATGCACGAAAGCAATGAGCGCAAGCATTAGAGCACAATTAAGCTGATTGCAGAATGAGAAACCTTTTTAGAACGAGGCAGAGATTTTAAATGGTCTCAAATTTCTTTCCCCTGCTTTTGTTTTACTCTTTTCTTCTACAAGAACAGACGATACTCATCCTATTCTTTTTTTTTTTCCCCTCCTTTAATCACGTGGACATTCACTCGCATTCCATTTTAAAGCAGATAAAAGAAATCGTTTGCAAGGGACCGAGCCAGATCTAATTTTATCCCAGTCAGAATCTATCTTAATTACAAACCCTTCCCATATGAGCTGGATGATTGCGCTGCTCATTATTTTGTATGCTCAGAATGCAAAATATTCGTTTGGATGTATGTATTTTAAAGAACGGAAATTAGAAATTCGAGCTTTAGAATAATAGATTCTTTTATTGTGTTCCTCAGGTGAAGTAGAACGTTATTTGATTTTTGCAATAATATACATTTAAAAGAGAAAAGAAGCCTTTCGTAGAAAAAGTAATTACTAAGATTGAATTTTCGAAGGACCACAAGAGACCAGCAATTATTAAAATTGTTTAAAGGAACGAATGGCTTCAGGGTACAAATTTGATATAAGCCTTGATGTAAAATATTAGCTTTTGGAACACTTATTTAAAAATTAAAGAAAATGAATGTCTTTAGTTCAATCAGCATCATTTATAAGTAACTATGTCTTTGGAATTTAATTACCACATATTTTTAAATTTTAAAGTTATTTCAATCTATTTATTCATTTAAATAGAAAATGGCGGTATAATTGAACCCAAATGAAATTTCAATTTACATGCGTTAGATTTAAAAATAAATTGTGTTATTCTATACTATAATTGAACTGTACTTGGAAAATTGTAGATTCCGTTTGCACAAATTTCCTGCGATTTTAAAACAATTACCGTATACATTACCCTTCTTACACTTAATCCATTAGAGAGATTTTGGAAAGCATTACGGTTTCTCTCGAACTCTATCTGTATTTGAGTTCCAAAGCACATGCAAGAAAATTTCCCATGAAAGAATCGCTAAGGGGAAGAAAATATAGTTAGCCGTACAATGGGATACCAGCAAGTGACGTAGATTGAGTATCTCGATCCTTATTGGTTGATGAAACGTGGCATTTGTTTACCTTAGCAACTGTCTTTTCCATTCTATTTAGAGTAAGCCAAGTCCGTCAAGTATCAGTTCCCTTGAATGACACATTCTATATTCTTTCACAAAGATTTCAATTCACTCACGATATATTTCTTACTTAACACAAAGACAGACAGGAAGCCATGTAGATCATAAACCAACTAATTATCCATCTAAGTTGTCAGTTTCACAAAGCAAAAATATATCATAGTTACAATAAAATACATAAACAAATAATAAATCTAATTTAAGTAAATGACGTAGAAGAGAAATGATTATATTTTATCAAATTCGATGAGCGATACGGCGTTGTTTTTAATTAACTTCACGTTAATTAACGTTCGAACTTATGAGTGGAAACGAAGCTCTTATTTAACACGATATCTTGTTTACAAAGATCACCTGGTACTGAGGTCATAGGTCACGTGTCTATGTATTAATGATCATCTTCTTGAGTTGCAAGTACCTAATTAACATAGACAAACACTTCATAAAATCTCTCGATTAAATACTGTTGCAGTATGGTACTGCGGTTCAATCTGAACCAAAACATGGCTCAACTTAATGCTTCAAGCAACTTTTCACAATAATATAATCTACATTCAAATATTATGGTTATGCATTGAAATAACATTTCTAATTGCCAATTAATAAAAAAAAGTAAGTTTTTATTCAATATCAAACTCTAAAAAGGAAAATTAAAAAAAAAATCTCTTTAGCCTCTCAGTATTAAAATTATTTTTTTAAAAATGATTTTCAAACGATAAAAAAGTTTGTTCCGTAATTAAGTCTATCTTGAAATATCCAAGAAAAAAACGTATAGGTACATGTATACACCAAAAATATTTCATAAGTGAAAGCTTTATCCCAATCAATACTCTCTAGATATATTAGTACAGGAAAAAAGTTGAACACTTGAAGTAAAATATAGCGATAGAAGAAATGAAAAGTAAGAAAAAGATAAGATTGATTCTAACATTTACTGATTAACCACTTATCTCTTATCTTTTCGGAACAAAACAAAAAAATTACAAGAGAAGTATAACGCCTCTTCGATTTTCTAATTGCAGAGTTTAGAAAGCGATTTCCGCTTAAAAGGGAACATTTTAATAGCGAGTAATAAGTCAGTATGCTTTGATGAAAAGGATGGCAACATAGGTTGTTTTCGTAGTAACTACAAATCGTCTGCCCGTTTCGCTAGCTACGTGATCGTCTGCTCATGGCTGAAGATTAAAGAACAGGCGTGTCTACATCGTATTTAAACCTGAGTTTTTGCTGTTAACCGCTACCAAAATAACAAAAAGTATTCTTCATTGAAGTTTTAAAGGATGATTTGAAACTGTGGGTATTCATTATTTGTACGTGAGTGTTACTAATGGACACATAATTCGCCCTTTTCAAAATCTCACTCTTTCTTTTTCTTTCTTTGATCATTTAAGAGATGCATTTTAAAATGTTCGTAGATTAAGAACAATTAATGATGCTGCTTCTTATGTATGGATTAGTTTTTAAAGAGTAAACAAAATTCTTTTTTTTTTTTTTTCTTTTTTTTTTTTTTTTTCTTTGATGAGTTGCTTCTCTCTTTCACTTATCAATAAATAAATAAAATAGGTTTTCTCTAAACTAAGCTTTTACAAATTCATTTGTTATCCCATTTTTGTTATCCATTTTTATTTTTTTTATTTAACAGAAATAGAATGCAGTGCTAAAATAAGTCGAGATTTTGAAACAATGAAAACAATACTAATTGGCTGAAATTGTCTAAATTAGTAGATCTTAATTCTAAAACTTTCAAAGATGCAAATTAAGTGAATAAAGATTAAATTGTTTTCAAGATTTCATAATCATTTTTAATATATTGAGAAAATATATTCGAAAGAAATAAAAATATATCTAAACAATTTGTTTTAATTTTATTTGATTAGAAAAAAATATATTCAATTAAAATAATGCCGAAAGCTACTTAATTCCTAAATGTAATCATACATGAATTTCCTTGACTAAAAGAATTTCTTAAAAATGTACGTTGTACTTTACTTATATTCGTTTTTTATATTCGTAACTAATATCCATGAAATGAAAATGAAACTACTAAAAAAACAAATTATTTTTTGAAATTCATTTAACAATTAATGAAGCATAAAATTAACAAACGTGTCCCTATATTAAAAATCTTAATTTTAAAAAACATGACCGAATCATCTTACAATAAAATGAACTATTTTATCTGAAAAATAATGAAAATCACGTCCACGAATTTTTTCTTCTCTCCATAAAAATAATAAAACAAAACACTTTTTTTCTAAAACCAAGCTAACAAGAATAAGCTAACAAAAAAAAAAATTCTTTAAATTATTTTGAGTTGTTTCTTTTTAACAAATGTTAACATACTACTCAACATGAGCATATTCTTATTCACTCTAAAACTCTCCGTAAAGTAAACTTTGATCAAGAAAGCGGGGGACAGTGTTGACCTTCCCGATATCTCACATTTATTTTACAACGTCGAGGAAGTGTTTGCATACTTTGAAGAAAAGTTAAAAAGCTGCTAATTACAGGCTAAGTAATGCAACGTCACGAATTTGAAGTTTTTATTTTTATTTTTTATTTCTTCTTTTATTCCCCTCTACTTTGTTTAACTTAAATTCTTGTTACTATAATCTTTACTCGCTTGAGGGATGAAATCTGTATGTTCTTGCTCACATATATTCTTAGGAATGCTAATATGAGTTTATTTTGCAGTAATTTTCTGATATGATGAACCGTGCATATTTATCATACTTATCAAAATATATTGATGGCACCAAGCACAAAATATGATTACATTTTCATTTTTTTTAATTATTTTTTACAATCTTATTAAACGGATAACAATTTTTTTAATCAATTGATCTGGGTTTTTGAATTAAAGTGGTGTAAAAACACGAGCACAAAAAAAAAAAAAAAAAAAAAAAAAAATTTAAATAAAACTAATAGGAAAAAGTGGGGCTAACTGGCATCGTTTTAGATTCTTGACTTCTCTATCCCCAAATATGACTAATGCGATGGATTTTTAATCCACTAGACCAGTGTTCCCCAACCTTTTTCTCACCGCGGACCTGTCAACGTTTGATAATTTCACTGCGGCCCGCTGGGGGGGGGGGCGTTCATTGTTTATATTTTAGATTATTTTGATTTATTAATTTTAATTTAATTGTATTTAAACATGCTTTCAAAATAAAATACAATTACACCAAAAAATAAATATAAAGTGATTTAACATTTTAACTTACTGGAACGTTAAATCTATGAGAACCCTGAGCCCGTTTCTTTGCAATGAGACGATTCCATCTGGAGGTAATCGGAGACAATGATACATTACAAGCATTAAAAAATTTATGTCACTACCTTCGGGGGCCACTTTTTTTTAAATAAATAAAATTTTAATGGAACACATATATTTTTAATTTGGGATATAAACCTAAGAATCTAAATTCAGTTTCAATGAAATGGGCGGTCCGGTACCATTTGATCCACGGACCGGTACCGGTCTGGGGGTTGGGGAACACTGCACAAGACTATTTATTGATTAAAAAGTCAATTTAAAATTTTATGTTGAATTTAAAATTATTTTACAAAATCGTTCTAACTTTGCCAAATTACCCTGTATTCAGTGTAGGGTGGATTTTCTTATTTTACTGTTTTCACAAAATGCAAAATTTAACTCTTTGTATAACAAATATTAAAAAAAAAAAAAAAAAAAAAAAAACTACTAAATGAACTAAAGTAACATTTTGTAGAGGATTAGCAAATACATGAACCTATGCGATAAAGCTAAAATTGTTTATAGCCTTTATCTGTTTTTAGTCAAAATTATGTTATTAAAATTTTAATTACTTTTTTAAAAAATATATCATGTTGCCAGTAAAAACAAAAAAAGATTCGGGGCAAATATTTCATTGATTTGTGAACCACAAAGTTTTAAAATATTTTTCCATGCACAATATAAAAATTAGATATATTTTAAAGAATAAGCAATGTACTTATTAATTATTACATTATTTTAAATAATCACTTTTTAAAAAATGAAAATCATAAATTTCAGATCATAAACTTATTAATAACAGAGAATACTAACAAAAGATGATAAAACAACATCATATGTAATTACCTTCAACATAAGAATAAAGAAATATATTATTGGTTAATAAATCGCGATCGCAATGAACCATAGGGGGCGTTGTTGTATGAGAGGAATTCCTGGGAACAGTCATTCAGTTGCTCTGGAAATGCCTTCAGTGTAGCATTGTAACGTTTCTTCTTTATTGTGGCTTATTAAATTTTTAAAAAAAATATTACTTTTAACTTTTTTTAATTTCATGCTAATGACAACCAAAGAAATCTACAATATGAGTTATTTGTACAATAAAAAGGAACATTATGAATCAAGTCGTTATTTAAATCAGATTTTTAATTACATGATTTAAAATTATGCATGCGAGAAATAACTAATTTTAATATTAAAAATTAAGTTACTATTTTTGAAAGAAGAAAACTACTGCATTTGGCAAATGCAATATAGCAATTTTAATAGCAGCAAACTTAGTTGCTTACTAAAATTTCTATTTTTAATTAGCGGCAAACTGTACCAAAGTACTTAAAATTTTTAATTTTTTTTCTCTCAAAAACTAAGCAAAGACTGTTTTAAAATTAATATCAGTATAACAACTACCCAAACTAACTGATTAAAAATTACGCTTTTATAATTGAGCAGAAAAACCTATAAAGTATTGTAAAATTTCAAATTTGTCTCAGTAAGTACACAAAAACAATAATTCCAAAAACTGTTTCCCCACATAACCACACGAACTAACCAACCTGCATAAACTTCGAAAATGATCTCGTTCGTAATCTCTTTTTCCGCTACGAATAAACGAAGCTACCGAATCAACGAAACATATCAGATTCAGCTGAGCGAACGTAATGAAATTTGTGTTTGCAGAATAAAGACAGGTAGACGGACAGACAATCAAACAAAATTTTATTAAATGAAGAAGGTAATTAAGAAAAGTTCAGGTTCTGACAGATGACTGGATTGTTTAAACAGATTTAGAACGGCAAGATAAAAAGGAAACTCAGTTTCAAGAACAAAAAAAAAATGGTAATAACTCCAAGTTTGCTTTTGAGATTCTGATGTTATTGTTGGATGGTACACAGAAACAGATTATTTTTTTAAGGCTTTTCACGGCGGACTTATTAATTAGATCACTTTGAGGCTGTTAGTTGCTCGACGAGGCTTGAAAAGTTAATTACGGCAGATATGTTTGTGTGAGATTTGAGGTAATCTGGAGGAAATGAGGATGGGTAAGAGTATTAATTCTCTTGCAAACTAGATCCTTGAGGTTTGAGTGGCCCAATTAATTATTGGGATTTATTTGAATTTTTTTTTCTTTATAAAATTAAAAAAAGTTGAAGTAACAAACAATTCAACTAATATATTTTAAAATTCAATTTTTTTTTTTTTTTAAGATAACGCATTGAGATTAGTGAACCGTTTATATGTAACAAATAATAATGTAATGTTAGATAATTTAAGAATATTCTATTACATGAAAATTACTTATTTAACAAGCGTAAGTTTTTACATTTAATCTATATTTAATTTTCCAGCACGAAACTATGCAGATATTTTTAATTAACTATGTATGCGTATATTTTCATGTTCAATTCGGATTAAATTTCCCTGTATGTGTCAAATGTCCCAAAATTTGGGCATATATTTCTCATTAACCGTATATTTTTGTTTACATTAAACCGTGTGTGCATATATTTTTACTTTCAATCTGAATTAATTTTACTGTGCTTGTCAGATGTCCCAAACTTAGGCAAATATTCTTCCTGTATGCGTATATTTTTACATTAAATCTGTATAAAATTTTTCTGTGTTCTTCAGATGTCTCGTAATTAGGCAGATATTTTTCATATACCATGTATGCGTATATTTTTACGTTCAATCCGGATTGACTTTTCCTGTATGTGTTATAATATCCCAGAGTTAGGTAGATATTTCTCATTAACTGTGTATGCATATATTTTTACGTTCAATCATATTATGTCGTATATTTTACAATGCTTGTCAGATGTCCTAAATTTAGGCAAATATTCTTCCTGTATGAGTATATTTTTACATTAAATCTGAATTAATTTTTATTATGCTTGTCAGATGCCCCAAACTGTGGCAAATATTTTTTATTACCCAGTTGTGTATATTTTTACATTCAATCTGTATTAAAGTTTTCTGAGTATGTCAGATGTCTCAAAGGTAGGCAGATAATTCTCCCTTAACCTGCATGCTTAAATTTTTACGTTCAATCGGAATTAAATTTTTCTGTACTTGAAATTTGCCTGCAAATTAGATATTTCGTATCAAACATGTATGTGCTTATTCTTACATTCCATCTGAAAGAAATTTTCTCGTATGTTTATCATATGCTGAGATACTTGTCCTTCGCCCAAAATACGTATATTTTTAATGCGTTAATTGAAATGAATTTCCTTTTGGTTAAATTTATTTATGTTTTTTTTATTCATTTTAGTCTTAAATCAAAACAGAATATAGCACTGCAAACAAAGTATTTCATATTTTAGTTTCCTAACAACATTGATGGCAATCACTAGAATCATAAAGAGGAAGAGAAGAAAAAAAAGAACGTTATTAGAATAATCTTCCGCTTGCAACTGATTACTCTCTCCTCATGATGACCTACAGACAAAACAAAAGGCCAGGGCGCAAGAAAAGAGTTCTGTACCGTCAGCGTGATGTCAGTTCTTGATGAGAAATAACGGTGCAGTCGATGAACTTTTTCATCCATACCTGTTACCTCCTTAGGTGTGTTGGTGAAATAATGGATATTGCGGGGGCGAAGAAATGAGTGCACCGACTGACCCTCCCCCCACAGAAAAGTGATAACAAGGTCATGCTCGTGACCTTCCGTCATTCCTGACGGTGTTTGGTGGCGGTCAGGTCGTTCCATCCAGAACACATTGTTCTAATAGGAAAACAAAAAATAAAATATAATAAGTGCAGTGGCATACCTGTGCGGATCTACTTTTTCCCCTTGAAACCTCTAATTAATATACCGTATAATACCTATTGTTTTGGAACAAATTATTGTTTTGAGCGGCAGCAAGGTTCTTAAAATTGATGGATACATTGTTAAAACTATTTGCACTATGTCTTATATAGTTAGAGTTTGCAAATTTCATTTTAAGAATGGCGGCTTGTCAGTCTGAGCCAAAGGGAGTAGATTTCTTCCTGTTTCAATATATCCTAGTTAGAATTTTAATTGCATCTGAATACAAAATTAAATGCTTAAAAAACGGTTGAGTAATTCCAGCGTAAAATTATGGTAAATGGTAAAACAGCAATATTTGAATTTAATAATGGCTGCTGGTCGGAGATCAAAGGGATTTTTAATTTTTTTTTTAAACATATCATTGCTTAGATTTTAATTTAAATTTTATTTAAAAAAAAAAAAAACTTATCATGACCTGCTGCAATTATTTTCAGTCATTCACGTAACGTTATGGTCCAGGAGGAGGAAATAATTAGTTTCAGTCAAGTAGTTAAAATGGTTAAAACGTAAAAATAAAAAGAATCTAACGTAAAATTACAACAAAGTAACCGTACACTGTAAAAGATTTCGTATCAAATTACTATAAAATGTACCGGCACCCAAAGTGCTGGTACTTTCTACTGTGAAGTCCATTTTTACCATAAAATTTTACGGAACAAAAAAATTTGATAAACAGTAATTCTCACAGTAATATTTATTGTAAAACCACTGATTCACTTTAGTTAAATAATTATTACTGTATACGATATAAAGATTTACGGTAAAAATTGATTTTAAGGTAAAATTAATTTTACGGACGTTGCACTTACTTTTTACCGTACTTTTATCCGGAATTTTTTACAGTATAAAATTAAACATAAATTTAAAATAAATGAAATTCTTTGGCGATGAGTATCGTAATGAGCAAGGGAATGAAACCATAACGTTAGGGTTTAGATAATTTTACATAATTCTCGGTGTAGTAAGTAATATGATTCAACCATAATTCGTCAAAATACATTAAATGCTCTGGCTCCCGTGTGCACGTATCATTTATCATGAAAGCACAGTACTTTTATAACTTATAACTTCTTATATAGTATTAAGTGTGCATAGGAGTCAGAATTCTACCTCGTTCTTGTTCCATTACAAACTATGGAGAATTGCAGTGCCCTATATATTAAATAACTAATTTATGATTTGGAGTATTTTTTTTCCATTTTATTTAATAAATTGTACTTTATGGAACGTAGTCACCAAACATTATTTGTTTAAACTTTTAAGCATCCTTAAACAAAGCAATAGTTTATAGTTATTTTAATACCATCTGTCTCAATTACTATTTAAAATTCCCTCTCCACAACTTCAAAAACAGTTTCCTTCATCTTGGCCCAGATTTTTGCATTGCTTTTACAGTTTTTCGGCAATTTCTACATCTCACTACCTCTTTTAATCAATGAACAAATGAGTCTATTTTCCCTTTTACAATCCATTAATTTAGTGGCGGATACCTTGCATTGTCTATAGGATTAGGGACGGAAGTAGCTAGCTGCCATTTTCTTTTTGACAAAATACTCCATTTGTTTACTAAATAAAGAAAAGGAACCAAATGTCTTGTGAAAAAAATACATTCCTCAGGATGGAAACCTCTTGTGATGACGTCAGCTTGATTCTCTGATGTCATTCATTCCACATTATTTTCTTCTGGTTGGCGCTGTTTAACAGGAATGATTACTTCAACAGAAATAAGGTGGTTCTATACCGTTGCAAGAAAAATTTCAGTGAAACATTTTGAGTTAGTTACCTTACGTTGAAAAAATGCAAACATTTATCCTTGACTCAATACACCCGGAGAATTTTTTAGCTACTTTGTTTTCAACAACATATTTTATTTTTTTCTTCATTTAATGAAATAAGAGAAGGAGCTAAATACTTTTGTAAAACCCCATTATGAAAAACTCTTGGAACTATTGTGAAAAAATGAACATGGACAGCAATTTCTTGCTGTAACTCTGACTTCTTCTCACTCTTCTTCTTGATCTCATTCTTTCAGTTATTATTTTCTTGCAGTAGTCGTTGTTAAACTTGAATAGTTTCCTCTTACCTTTAACAGAAGCGATTGGTTTTAACCAGAGCCCCTGAATCAGAATGATAGTATAGGAGCCTTAGTCTTAACTTTAACATGAAAAACTCAAATAAAAACATTTTCGGTTACCTTAAGTAGGAAAAATCCAAAAATTGATCCTTTAGTTAGTTTTTTTTTTAGTTAGCTCTTAGAAACATTTTGGGAAAACAATCATAGACTCTGACTTCTTCTTACTCTAATCTCATTCTTTCAGTAAGTATTTTCTTGCAGTAGTCGCTGTTAAATTGGAATAGTTTCGTCTTACCTTTAACAGAAGCGATTGGTATTAACTTTAACATAAAAAACTCAAATAAAAACATTTTCAGTTACCTTAAGTAGGAAAAATCCAAAAATTTATCCTAGACTCAATAGATCTGTAGAGATTTTTAGCTACTTTATTTTTCTCAATGTATTAATTTTTTTTTACTGAGTTATGGGAAGGAGCTAAATTATTTAGAAAAAAATCCGTTTTTAAAAACTCTTAGAACCATTTTGGGAAAACAATCTTAGACTCTGACTTCTTCTTACTCTGATCTCATTCTTTCAGTTAATACTTTCACGTAGTATTTGCTGTTAAACTGGAATAGTTTCGTCTTACCTTTAACAGAAGCGATTGGTCTTAACTTTAACATGAAAAACTCAAATAAAAACATTTTCAGTCACCTTAAGTAGGAAAAATCCAAAAATTTATCCTAGACTCAATAGATCTGTAGAGATTTTCAGCTACTTTGTTTTTCTCAATGTATTAATTTTTTTTTTTTTTACCGAGTTATGGGAAGGAGCTTAATTATTTAGCAAAAATCCATTTTTAAAAACTCTTAGAACAATTTTGGGAAAACAATCTTGGACTTTGACTTCTTCTTACTCTGATCTTATTCTTTCAGTTAGTACTTTCACGTAGTATTTGCTGTTAAACAGTAATAGTTTACTCTTTCCTTCAAGGAAAGGAGTCTTACTCTGTCATATGCAAAATTCCAATGAAAACATTTTTAAGTTATTTTGAAGTGGTACAGTTTAGCAATACATTTTTTGGTCATAAAGCACAAAATTTGGAAAATTAAACAATGTTCAGGATGCAACTGACAAAAAGCAGTATAAGCTTCTCTTAGAAACATTGTTAGATAGTTCTTTCGTTTTATTTACAGTTTTTTTCCTTAATAGTCCAGACAACCAACTCTTTTTTCAATACAAGCATAGTACAAACAATCTCACTTCTGAAGAAAATTCATTCATTGATAAATAAGTTCCTCTGAAATACTTAGTGGTGAACCTTTTACATTCTAATCATTCCAATCTATTTTTAAAGTACTAGTCTAACTTTCTTGATTTCTTTATTTTCTTGTTTTTGAAGTGCAGAATCCGATGAACTTTTCTTTTTTTCTCCATCTTCTTATTCTTTTAACTCCAGATAAGGCCACTATTTTAAACTTATTCATTTTATAATAATTTAACAAAATGCAATCGAAATATTCTACTTAAACATAAACATATAACAAATAGAAGTTTAAGAAAACAATTTCCAAAAGTTTCAAAATTATCGTCTTATTATGCTGTTTTTTTTTTTTTACTAATACTTATACGGAATTGATTTTGCAAAAAGCCTCAATCTTACAATTCCTTATTTGTGGCATTGAAGTTGGGCGTCGGTTATAAAAATTGTACGAACATGATTTCAATTTTTTATTGAAAATAAATAAATAAATAAAGTGTATGAGTACCTCTAACACACATAACAGTAACACGCGTAACTTCTTGTTACGTGTGTTACCTTGAATAAAATTTAATTTTTAAATTTTAACTATTGGCAGTTTTAATTCGAGAATTCTTTCCGTTGAATATCTTGCCTTTTTAATTTATAAAACAAAAAATTTTAAAATTTTTCATCTTACTAAAGATTTTACAGATAAAAATGCAAAATTATGTTACGTGTGTTACTGGGAAATTAGATTATCCTGATTAATCCACTTTTAATGACTCAAAAAAATTTAGGCCAAATTAAAAAAGTATATAAAACAATGATAAAAGAATGAAATAATTATATATGTTACCGGCAAAGTATGAAACGCCGGCATTGTATAGAATGCCAAATGCTATTTAGGCAAAGTATGAAATAAACGTCCTGATGAGGTTATTATGAAAATGATGTGCATGTTACTGTGAATGACCGAAATCGGTAGTTGTTGACTTTCACCGGTGAATGTTGACAATCACATAGTGGCTTCGGTGAATGTCCGAATTACTTATTACATCCGATTTGATATTAATTTCTTCGTGAATATAATTACATTTATTCGATATTTCAATACTTACTGACGATAGATTAGAAGAAACATCAGTGTTTGGAGTATCGAGCAAATATATACCGGGCAATGGCATTTGTCCTTAATAAAACATCAGTGTAGGGTATACCGTGCAAATGTATACCGGGCAATGGCACTTGATCTTAAAAAAACATCAGTGCAGGGTATACCGGGCAGAGGCAATGAATCTTAAAAAAACATCAGTGTAGGATATACCGGGCAAATGTATGCCGGGCAGTGGCACTTAACTAGACCGGACATTTACCAAAAGTCTAATATGAAGTCTAGTAGTAGGTCTAGTTAAGTGCCATTGCCCGGTATACATTTGCCCGGTATGCCCTACACTGATATTTTTTTAAGGTCAAGTGCCACTGCCCGGCATATATTTGCCCGATACTAAAAACACTGATGTTTCTTCTAATCTATCGTCAGTAAGTATAAAAATATCGAACAAATGTAATTAAATCCACGAATAAATTAATATAAAATCTGATGTAATCAATATTTCGGACATTCACCAAAGCGACTATGTGATTGTCATTGTCAACATTCACCGGTGTCAAACAACCACCGATTTCAGTCATTCACAGTAACATGCACATCATTTACATAATAACCTCATCTGGACGTTTTTTTCATACTTTGCCTAAATAACATTTGGCATTCTATAGAATACCTAGGCAATGTGTGAAATATAAACCATTTCATACTTTGCCGGCTAATTTTAGGCATTCTATACAATGCCGGATTTCATACTTTGCCGGTAACATATATATTACTAAAAACTATTTTATTGCTCTTTAATATTTTAAGAACTCCATTAGATTATAACAACGTAGAGAACTCCAGTTAAAATTCAGAGTGTTCCACCTTTTGTTAGAATTTAAATAAATATTTTTTATAATTTAAAAAAAACATCTTAACTATTAAAAAATGTACATCTTCTAGATTCCAATATTCTGTCATTTTTGTTTTGACGATAATTTTGAATATTTAGTCACTCAGGACCACTTTTCGTGGAATCGCCCTCCTAATTGTTTGTTGAAACGTGAAATTTGTTTAAGTTCCATTCTATTGCTTTTCATTCTATTTCGAGTTAGCTAAGCTCGTCAAGTATCCATTCTCTTAAGTGACACTTTTTTTTTTTTTTACAAAGATTTCAATTCATTCATTCTATATTTCTAGCTTAACGCAAAAACAGACACAAAGCCATGTAGAACATAAACAAACTAAATTATGCATCGAAGTTTCCAAGTACACAAAACGAAAATATATCTCGGTTACAATAAAATACATAAACAAATACTAAATCAAGTTAAGTAAAAAGACGTTAGGCGAGAAAGTATTATATTTTAAAAAATTCGATGTGCGATAAGGCGTTGTATTTAATTAACTTCACGTTAATTAACATTTTAACTTATGTGGAGAAGCGTAGCTCGACTTTATCAAGCCATCTCGTATTAAAAAAAATCAGCTGGTGAGGTGATAGATTACGTGTCTGTGTATCAGTGATCACCTTCTTCTCGAGTTGCAAGGATTCAATTAATCATGAACTGCTTTTTTTAAATAAAAAATGAATGGGAGGTTACTTCTTATATTCCCACTTATATGAAAAAACATTTACTTAAATTTACTTTAAAAAAAAACAATCTTTAGGTTTTTTTCTTAAAAAAAAAGAAGAACAATTTTAATTTTATTTGGAAACTTCTTTTTTCTTTCACTTTCAAGTTATTTTAATATCAGCAAATGCTATTCTCCAACATTTAACTTTAAAAGAGGAGGACTGGGCCGAATTCGTGATGTTGCAACCACCCATAACTTACCACCTACGCTGATATTGTTCCGAAACGCTGCAGAAAAAAAATATATTAATAAAAAACACGTGAAAATTACATCTAAATTCTATTATTTTATTCTTGGAGCTTTTTTCGTTCTAATTCATAGTTCACTATCCTTTTATTCTGCCTTTGATTTAGTTTCACGGTTGTCTACACTTGCTCAAAGTGTCAGTCCTTTTGGCAGAAAAGTTCTAAGCCCTCTGTTACAAAAAAAGAAAAAATCAATGGTTTTTTTTACTGATGCATTTATTTAATGATATTTCCCAACTGTTCCAGAAAAAGTTTTTTTTTTTTTTTTTTTTTTTTTTTTTTTTTTTTCCTATGCGTGTTTTAACTTACTTTAAAAAAGTTTTTCTTCCTGATTTCTTTTTTCAAAGAATTTTAAAGAAAAAAAATTCAAAGCAGAAAATTTCACAATATTTTTTTCAACTCAATTTGAGATAAAAAAAAATTTTTTTTTTTTAAACTTATTTTCCAATACAAAAATTGTTCCCTCAAAACCAACATTGAAAATAAAAAATTTAGACAGATTTTTTTATTATTATGAATTTTTGTTATCATGATATAAAATAGTCCCAAAATAAATAATCATAAGCCGGCCAGATGGTCAAGCGGTTAGAATGCCTCACTGCGATCCCAATGGCTGCGGGTTCGAATCCCTCTCAGAGCATGGATGTATCTCACGGTGTGTTGCTCTCTATTGTTTGATGATTGAATGTGGCTCACCCTGTAAACGGGTATCTGTTTTTGTGGGGCGTGGGTAATTTTGCTCGCCTCCCCGACTAAGGTTCACAGGTACCCACTGGGTAATGGTAAATAAGGAATAGATCTTCCTAGATGAAGAACGTAAAAAGTTCAGTGCCTGCCAATAGAAAAAAAAGTAAATAAATAAATTATTATAAAGTTGATAGAATTTTGAGAAAAAAAGAAATAAATAAACGCTTATTTAATTATCAAGTAACGTGTTTGCAAACGTTTTTGGAATCGGTGGCAATTTTTAGGAGCCAGAGGTCCAAACTGAAAAGCTATTTAAAGTTTAAAAGAAAAACTAGTTAAATTTTTCTTCACAGGAGTTAATTTGATTAAGCTTTATAATAATATTGAGTACTAGCTACAATTTATAAGTCACCGCGACGACTGGTTCGACAGGATTTGTAGAAGCCTAATTAAATTGATAATGCTCAAATCTCTGTCAAATCACACACGTATAATTTGTTATAATAAATAGAATGTCAGTTTTCTAAATTTTTTGGACAGTTGATAATAAGAAATTAAATATCACCATCATTAAATTTATATTCATTAATATTAATAACAATCGCTAGCAATTATAATAAAATAATAATCATAAATAATTATATAATGAAATAATAGGCACGATCAATTATGATAAAATAATAATCATATTTAATTATATAAAAAAATATTTGTAATTAATTTTAACGAACAATAATCATAATTTATTTTAGTAAAATAATAATAGCAATTATAATAAAATAATGTTAATAATCAGTTATAGTAAAATAATAATCATAATCAATATTAACACAATATGAATCTCAAATAACTTTTAGTAGTCAGAGAAAATCCCTTATAAAAATAAAATAAGTAATTAGTGAAAATCTTTAAAATCAATCTTTTTTTTTAATCATAATATAATACAAAATTGATAATAAACATAATACTTGTTAGAAAAACTAAAAAACGCGCATAATCTCATTAATTTTTTTTTAAATAAATAAGAAATTAATATTTAAAAGTTACCCAAGACAAAATTTATGTCGAAAAATAATTCCCATGAACGTAGGATATATTTTTAGTACCTTCCTTAAAAGGAAACAGCAGAAATTAACGTTTAGATATTTACTGAAGAGATATTTTTGGAACCATATCTTATTATGTAATCAGAATCAGATTTATAAAAATTCAGTAATCTCCAAGGCAAGCAAGAGGAACATGATTGTCGAAAAGAAATTTTTAATCAAAATATCGATTCCTTTTTGACAAACATTTACACATCTCTGATTTTATTTATTTTTGGAGAATTCTATGATAAAATATGAAATGGCAGCATTTGCTAAAATTTGAGGTACTTTAATAGTTGGTGTCGGTTAAATTTAGTTATGGGGATAGTTTAATACATAACCATGATGCTACAGGAGTCGGTAAAAACATTCTGCACAGCAAACAATTAGGTCTTTGCAACTCGAGAGGAAAAGAAGTGATTATGCTTAAACCATGTGATTGAAATCAGGTCTAATTGGATAGCTGTAAGCGATATTATGCGTATGTCTCGAACCTGATTGGCTTCTGAATGGACAAATGCCACTATTTACCTACTATGACGTGACGTCACTTGCGGGTATCCAATTGGAAATTTATGTTTAAAAAAAAATATTTAGCAAAGTGTGCAATTTAAATATTCATTAGAGATATTTCGAACTCTCACGTATCATTTAATTAATCAGTCATTTTGTAATTTTATTATAATAATGCAGAAGCTTTTAGAATCAATTCTATTCAGTGCAAATCCCACAATCTAATTATTGGAATCGAACATGGGACAACAGTGAAAAGTGTATTGAGCAGTTAATATAAGACAACCAAAAGAATTCATTTAATGTAATAAATTTGCATTTAATGCAATCAAGAAAATGTCATCGGACAGTTATTATGGAAAAAAGGGAGAAAAGAGAATAGGGCGGATGTTATGGACAATCAGAGAAAAGCATATTTGGTTTATAATAACAGAGAAACGTATCATACAGCTGGAACTGAGCAAGTATACTGCGATGATCAGGGGAAAGAGCGTTCCCCTTCCAATGAGGTGAACCGGGTTCGAATCCCAGTAATGGCTGGTCGATACGAATTCCGCATCCAGCTTGCATCGACCACTGTGCTGACGTGAAATATCCTCATTGGTAGAGTCTCTTTGCTGTCAGGTTAACCGTGGGAAGTTCCCGCGGTCTTCTTCTCCATGTAACGCTTATGCAGGTTAGTTCGCTCAAAAAGTGCTCGACGACGGCAAATTTCGCCCAATATTTGATCCAGGAGTTCCCTTGTTTTCTGGATTGGGTTCAAAATTACAAGGCTACGGCGTTGAGCATTAGTAGTCGTAAACCCAAAAACTGGGTCGGCTGTTCAACTACTGTTATAATTAAAATATTATAATTATAATAATTATAATTATGATAATTATAAATATTATAATTATAATATAATATTCAGTACATATTATGATAGAGAATTATTTAAAAGATAATATGAGTCTGAAACAAATATTTAACAAATATTACAGAGCAAGATGACTGAATTATTCAACAAATAATATTATGAGATGGGTAGTAAATTACTCAACACATCCTATGGGACAGGGGCAGTAAATTATTCTCCAAATATTATGGGACAAAGGTAGTAAACTATAACATATATTATGGGTCAGAGTTTTTTTTCTACTGTTGTTCATTTTCCCGAAAAACTTTCCTTTTCGTTTTAAAATCCCAGAAAACTTAATTTATATCTCAAAAATTTTATTAATTTTGTCTAGTAAAAAGAGACGTCGAAGTAACAATCACAAATATACAATTTGAAGGCACGAAATATTAAAAATAATACACTTCTCATCACAAAATACTTCTTAGTATTGATTTCGAATACTTCAGACATCTTCAGCAGTCTGAAGAAATTCCTTTAAAAATAAAAAGGAAAGAAAACCAAGTAACGGAAAACCAATAGCACAAACGACAAGATGCCGCAAATATTTATTGCACCAATATGCTGATAATGCGTTATTTTTCGAAAGTATATATATATACGAACCTGAATTAGAACGGGAAATTCTCGGGCAAAATAGAAGTAACAAATCTAATTTGTTATCGAGTTTGCTGAGCCGTACTAAAACTATTGTGAAATATTTGACTTTGCAATGATATGTTTTAGAGCCCAGAAAATAAGATTCTCGGTTGTTAGAATAAAGGGCCTTTCCTTTTGAGTCTTGAATTTATATTCGAAAGTTCAATGTTTTGCATAACAATTTGAGAGGTATATGTTTTTCTTTATTCATTTAAATAAATGTATCTTAAATTATAAAAAGCTACATTTTTTATTTAGCTTCTGATTCTTCAATTAGCTTCTTGTCTTCTTCGAAAGTTTCGATATTTTTCAAATATATATATATATATATATATATATATATATATATATATATATATATATATATATATATATATATATATATATATATATATATATATATATATATATATATATATACAGTAAAAAATTATCTTTAATTTTCAAGACTATACTATTTTATTAAATGATATTTACCCCGAGGAATTAATCTTGCTTCGTAATCATGATGATAATATTAATTTTAATTTTTTGGATTTGGGTATTATAAAAGAAGAAAATATCTGCTTTGTTGATTTATACGATAAAAGAAATGGTTTTAATTTTAATATAAATAAACTAATTACTTGGAATTCTAATATTTCTAGGAGCATCCATTTAAATACTACTTTTAATGAAATTAATAGAATTAAAAGAATATGTAGTAATATGTATTTATCCAAAAAAACAAATCGATAAACTCTTTCAAAATTTGATAAAAAACAATAGATACCCAACTAAAGTAATAAAATTCTATATAAAATCATTGAGTTAATCGCATATTTTGTAAATATATATACTAAAAATTTTCTTTGTTAATTTATACAATTTTCCCATGTGCAAATCCATTTCGGGTAAATCCGTGGCCAAAAAAAAATTTTATTAAAAATTTCTTCGTTAATTTGTATAATTTTTCCTTGTGCAAATCCATTTCGGGCAAATCCTTGGTCAAAATTATTTACTAAAAAATTCCTTTACTATAAACTTCTTTTGTTAATTTATAATATATTTCCATGTGCAAATCCATTTCGGGCAAATCCATGGCTAAAATTATTTACTAAAAAATTTCTTTATTAATTTATACAATTTTTCCATGTGCAAATCCATTTCGGGCAAATCCGTGGCTAAAATTATTTACTAAAATAAGTTGCTTTTCTTTTTTTATTTTTTCTTTGTTAATTTATATAATTTTTCCATGTGCAAATTCATTTCGGGCAAATCCGTGGGTAAAATTATTTACTAATAAATTTCTTTGTTAAGTTATACGATTTTTCCATGCGCAAATCCATTTCGGGCAAATCCGTGGCTAAAATTATTTACTAAAAAGATTTCTTTGTCAATTTATATAATTTTTCCATGTGCAAATCCATTTCGGGCAAATCCGTGGCTAAAATTATGTGCAAAACTGGCAATTCATGTTTCTTTCTCTTTTCTATAATTTTCTTAAATAAATATTTATTTTCTAAAATTATTTATAGTCAACTTCTTTAAATTATCCAGTATAATATTACCTCGCGCACATCCGTTTTCTGACCCATCCTTGGTAACTAGCAAATCAAACGGACTTTAGTAATGCAGCAAGAACGCACTTTAAACTCCTCTAGTTACACTCAATTTGCGCTTTTGTTTTCATAGTTATCATATTTTGCAATCTGGCAATCTGTTACGTAAACATTTTAAATCATTCTTGAAAAATTTCCCGCTCATGTAAGTTAGCTATATTTCACTGCTCGCTTTATAGATTTTGTTTTATTCTGCTCTTCCTTTATATTTTATTTTCTGTTTTTACGTGTTATTTTTACTTATTGTGTTTAATTTTATTTGTCGTAATTTTTGTAAAAAAAAAAAAATTAATAAAAAAATAATAAAAATTTTTTTAAAAATTTGAGTGCTCCTCACACTATTGTATTGATATATTTTCTTTGGCTATATTGATACAATACTAGAAAGCACTCTTTTTCGGTTATAATCGTGTGGGCTAATGAAAAGATTATATCTTTTATTTTCCGGTTTTTTAAAAAAACTTTATCCTTTTTTTTTATTTATTTTTTTTTATTAATTCTTTTTCTTTCCCCAGTTGTTTGTTATTATTATTATTTCCTCCCCTCTTTTTTTTCATTTGTCTGTAATTTACCTTTGTTTTGTTTGATATATTTTGCTTATATATATATATATATATATATATATATATATATATATATATATATATATATATATATATATATATACGTTTGTGTTATATGTTATAATATTAAATATGTGTAAAAATATTTCAAAGGTTTAATCAGCAAATAATTACATTTTTAAACATTTTTATAATTATTGCTGTTCCATTTCCCTGTAAATAAATTATTTCAATGTTAACATTTACAAATGGTTAACAGGTAAATTTGGCGACAGAAGACATTGAGACGTTTCTATAATTCTATAATTAAATAATAAATTAAACTTTAAAAAGTTTTTTTTTATCTGATACGTTTTGTATGAATTATCCAACGTAAAATAGCCCTCACTACTTGGATAATGTTGTCAAAATGAAAATTAGCTTTTTTTTTACCCGTCCAGAATATCTGAATTAACTTTTCTGAAATGTAGGCGTCAAAATCCTTTTTTTTAAAATTCATTTTTATGGAATCTCAATCCCTCAGGTGTATATCCAATGGCGTAGGTCTACAAAAACGCGAAGCATTAATACGTCTTCAAAGAAAATTTAATTAAATTACAGGAACTGTTCGAAAGAATTCAAAAGTTAGAACTTTAGACTGGAATAATTTCTTTTATTAAACTAGCATGTTTAAAAGAACAAGCCCTTGTAAACGGTGAAAATTAATTCAACAGAATTTACACTTCTTTAAGAAAGAAAAAAAATATATACATTTTTTTCTTCAGTCGTCGTTCTTTTAAGCACTTCTACCTTTGTTGTAAGAGGCGTTTTATTATTAAGAAAATTACAGAGCAATTTTCTTCGTTTTTGAAAGTAGAGTTATTTCTCAGTTTTTCCCCCATTTCTATTTTTTCCCCAAACTTTATGTAATTAAAAAGGAGGATCCTTTTCTTTTTATAAGACTGCTTTTTTTTCTTTTCCCGCCAGCATATAATAACCTGTAGGCATGTTTAAATAATAAAAAAAAATGAAAATAAAGACATAGTTGCTGAAATGTAAGCAGTGTTGAATCTCGAATGGTTTTAAGTGCTATATCCGAGAGCAATTAATTTTCACCTTCTCGTTGTATTCTACATTTTAATTTTCAAGCTCTTTTTCTCCATCGCCGCTATCTCAGCTTCCTCCACCTCCAAACGGAGGAGTACAATTTTTAGCTGTGATTAAAATGTTTTGTTTGTGTAGGCGCTCAAAATAAATTTAGTAGTTTAAAAAATAGAAAGATTTTTTGTTTCAATATTAAAGGAAAAAGTGAACAAGATTCAAAAGGTCACTAAAAGGTCAAGCTAAAAAAAAATGCTTTTATGTTACGAATTATGATAGTTTTCAAACATTGACAAATGTGATTAAGAATCAGAATGGCAAGGGTTCCATCACCAAGACTCAGAATTACAGATTCTAAAACTACAATTGAAAAATATTGCCTTAATTCGAAAAAAAAGGTTATGTTTTAGTTGTAAACGGATCATGCACTGTAAAAAAATCGATGGTCAAATTGTAATATAAAATACCGACTCTCAGAGTGCTGGTACTTCCATTTCTCGCAGAACATGTTACGGAATAAAAATCTGATATAACGTAATTTTTACAGTAATACTTATTGCAAAATCACTGTAGTTAAATAATTATTACTGTAAAATATAAGATATAAAATTTTACGGTAAATTTAATTCTATGGATGATGCACCCAGGGTGTCGGTATTTTTTTACCGTAATTTAATCCTAAATTGTGTACAGTGTACTATTAAATGTAAAGGCAAAATAAATAAAGTTCTTTGCAGATGAGTATCGTTCTCCCATTAATGGAAGTAAAGGAATGAAACCATAACGTTAGGGTTTGGGCAATTTTTCATAATTTACGGTTTCAGCATATAAGGTGGTTTAACCATATTCCTGAAAATACACTGAATGTTCTGGCACCAGCCTGTCAGTATCAATAATCGTAAAAGTCAGTATCATCGTCAATATCAATAATCATAGTACTTTTATTATTAAATAAATATCAATGCAAAAATTAGGGTATAATGTTTTACAGTAAAAATTGGCTTTACGATAAATTGGATATTACGGATGATGCACCAAAGTGCCATAATTTGATCTGAAATTTTTGACAGTATTGAGGTTGAGTTTCTTTCGTATCGGTCAAATCACTGCAGGTTTTCTTGATGGTTATCTCTATTGTTAATGCAACTCAATTTTAAGCGACGTATATTCCACGATGGTGAGTATTTTCCAATACTTGACCAAGAAGTTCTCTTCAACGTTGTGTTAAAAATTAAAAGCAAACGAAACTCAATCTTCTTCTTTATTGAATGGGAGTTCAACTCCATTATTGAAATTCACAAAAAATTATTGCCTAAGCAAAATAGTTAAAAACATCTACAGCGTAATGGTTCAAACTTTCTCCCATTTAATTGATAAAAATTCCAAATTTAAGTTATCACCGATATTCAGATCTTTGTTTCACATTCAGTGCACCAGCGCACAGCTCCACACCTAAATTATTTCATATTCCTTTAATTTAAAATACAATGAACTTAATTTTAAAAAAAAAACATCAGATCTTAGTTTTTTCAATAATACATCCTTTAAATCGCTTTGAACAACAGAAAAAGATATTTAAAAATATTTAAACTGAATTAATTAATTTCGAAACAAAACCCAATTCTGTAATGCAAATACCAACCATTTTAATTTAGAGTATTTCTCGTTAAAATTGCACACATTTCTCTTTCAATGTGCTGCCATTTGAGAAAATGAAATATCAGTTCCAATTAAAAGAATCGCCATCACCCTTCTACTGGTGCAGTAACCACTTAACGGAGAGCAGCAGCAATAATATGCCTATTAAAAAGTGATAAACTGCTAACCGTGGACACATATTTGGTGACGCTGACATTGCTATGAATGTCAATGAAACAGCTTGCGAAGGTAGATAATTACAAGTTTTAATTCGAATATGTATTTCAACTGCAACCGAAGAAAAGGGGGGGGGGCAAGCTCTCTCACCCCCAAAGGGGTGATAGAAAGTGATTAATTTAAAGGGCGTCAGTGTAACACATTGCGTGGGTTGAGGTATGACGGCTTTTGAAATTAAGTCGTTAGGTCCGGACCGCGCTAATTATTACCCTGTCTCATGCATATGAAAAGATTTCATTTTTGTTAAGGAGAGAGAAGCTATTTATTTTTGCCTTAATAGTTTTATTTTTCCTCCTGGATCGTTACACTTGTCAAAAAGGTCGCTATTTTTTTTGTTACTTGATATGTGGTGACTTTAGTTGACTTGGGATAAATTATCTTTAACTAGTTGGCAACGAGAGCTCGTGTAAGCAGAGCCTTTTGTCTCGTATCAGTGGTTGATGAATTTGTTCTTTTTTTTTCGATAAAGGATTAAAGAAAAATAAAATTAATGATTGAGTAGCGATGGAAGAATGTTAGAGGATTATAATATCAATGGACCACAAAGAAAAGGCAGTTTATAAGCGATTTTAATGGTAAAAGCATTTTGATGTCGTAAATTGCTTAGATGCAAGAGTAAAAATGCGGTCATTAATTTACTGTTCAAGTTTTACTGTTCACTGGGGAAATTAGTCATTGATTTTATTATTTTGTACAAATAATAGTTTCTTTATTATTCTGGATTATTCTGGATTATTATACTTCGCACCGAACTATAAAATCAGGGAAATTATTACAGTATTAAAAAGATTTATTTCTAATCTAGTCTTGCAATGTTTAGATGAAAATTTTAAAAGCCTCTTACTATAGCTTCAGCATATATTTTTTTTAAAACAGGATAATTCAGGATTAGTTCAGTTTATTGCGAATAACAATCCCTGGCAACAATTATACCCTGACCCCAGTTGGGCTCAACATTGGCTCAATTTTAGGTTCTATAAGAACATGCACCGAGGTGGCCAATATTGGGGTATCTAGATTTTTTAATATTGGTCTTAGAAAGGCTTTTAATATTGGGAAATAACAGTTCTATACAGGGCCAATATTGTTTGAAAAGTGGCTGTAAAACATCGGGTAAAATGGACCATTCTATAAAGGGCCTATATAGGCTGATGAATGGATATAAAATATTGGGCAAATCTAACAATTCTATATAGGGCCAATATTGGAAAAATGTCGGTCCTTTTTACCCTTATTGAACAGCATGTTGTTAGTGAACTGTTTATTGTGAAATTTCAAACTTAACCATATGGTGATTAAACGACTACAAAAATGTTTTGAGTGATGTAATAACTTTTTGACAAAATTGATTTTTTAATTTATTTTTTTAAATTCCTCAAATTTTAAATATAATTAAATAATATGAAATACGAAAATAACATAAATGACTTATTCTCAAGTGTATTCTAAAGTATAACGCCAAAAATACGGATGGTTGTCTGCTATATTTTTGTCCTCTAACAGCCCCATGTTGTT
This sequence comes from Parasteatoda lunata, assembly GCA_949128135.1. Taxonomy (NCBI): domain Eukaryota; kingdom Metazoa; phylum Arthropoda; class Arachnida; order Araneae; family Theridiidae; genus Parasteatoda; species Parasteatoda lunata. Next base: position 84,672,919 of record OX421972.1, read on the forward strand.
GCAACAAATATGTTGGTTAGTTTGACAAAAATGTTTTATAGTTCTTCACGGTTAGCAACGTCATCTTGCAACTAATGAACTATTACAAATATTTTTAAAATTTAGGTAAAATAAATATCTCATTTCCTTGGCAGAACGCAGCAAGCCGTACAATTCCATCCACTTGTTTTTGTCCTTAATTGATATTCCAAACCCTTACATAATTTTGGGACATTTTAAATACTGCTTTATAAATCGGAAATAAATCATTATCACAATCCATCGCAAAAGTTCTGTTAGTTTCACATTATAGAATATTATATATCTGTTAGTTTCGCATAATCAACATTATAGGATCAATCATCAAGTTTTTCTAATAAAACTCGTTTATTGATCCTATAATGTTTATTGATAATATAACGATAATGATCCCCATAATGCGTGAATAATAAGATGTTAGATTGCATTTAAGTGATTTTGTGAAAATCAGAAACTTTAGGAATTTGTTACTAAATACCCCTTTCAAATGAAAAATAATTAAAAATTTCCTAATAATTAATTATTCTTTACTTACAGTCAACTATAATATTTTTCTTTAATAGGAATTTTCACACTGAGAAAAGTATGGTCAAAACTACCAGAATATGGTCAAGTATAACATGTTTCTGTTCGATGAAATCTGTTCCAAAAAGCTTTGCATTTTTTACCGAAGCTCTTTGATAATGATCTTAATAAAATTAACAATAAGACATAATTTTCTAATAGGTGATAAAATTTGGTAATTTTATCATAAAAGCTTTATAGTAAGGTGATAAAATTTGGTAATTTTATCATAAAAGCTTTATAGTAAGGTGATAAAATTTGGTAATTTTATCATAAAAGCTTTATAGTAAGGCATAAAAACCAGTTAAATTTACTTTTAAGTTTCGTATTTTTTATTAAATGTGGGGTAATAAGAACTATAATTTTGAAAACTGGAATTTTCGACAAACCGTTATCAAATTACTAATGAATGGTTTGAAAATCCTCATGTTTTGGTTTTATTAACCAGATTCTTTTTTACCAATGTTTGTAATGCAATTTTACCAGAATTTTTTTCTCCGTGTACTAACCTCATCAAAGTATAAAACAACTATAAAAATAACTCTGAAACTAAGTAACTCAACCATAGAAGTAAGTTTGGAACAGGAGGACAAGTAACATTCAATTCAGCAGCTTTTCCATTTTTGATGGCTGCTAGCATGACTGATAAAACACGTAAACACGATTATCCTACAAAAATATGTTTGGTAAACACTTACTATTCTTTATATTATAATACTCAATTCAGTAATTCTACCAAATATATATATTCGAATCATAGCACTAATAGTTGGCGTAAACTCTAAGAGGAGCAGTAAACCGTGGAATAAACAACTAAAATCCTCCTAAATCTCTTGTTGCAACCTCCTCAACAATTGCAACTCTTCTCTCGCCTGAATCCACAGAGGCCAAGAACAGCTTCCCTTTGTTGTAGCAATTTGCATAATCCTTTTATATAAAGCAGTTCTGTCAGGATTAAGCAGCCTTTTCTAAGACTCCCAGTAATAATAATAATAATTTTCTCCTGTCGTTTTATTGAAGGAAGGAATTTATTACAATTTGTTGGAGGCATAATATTCCCATTCATTTCGAAAAATGAGGAAATTAAAATATTTTGACACAAGAATTGTTAAATTAAAGCAAAATAAATTATTCTTTACGTTGGGAGGTAGTGCTAGGATGTTTTTGTTTATAATTTAACACATTACTGCTTGATTTAATTTTCAATAACTCAAAATTCATCATATTAAAATAAATTTATTCATATATCTTGTAAATATTTATGAAGAAAATTTTGTTTAATATAATGGAGTTTATATTTTATAGGAGCTTAAAAAGTACAAATCTGTAATACAATATTATGTAACTGAAAACTGAAGACTAAACTAGACTATTCTAAGTATATAGAAAAACATTCTGTTTTGGAAAAAACTGACTGCGTATTTGCTATAAATTTGACTTCTAAGAATATATTTCTTCTTATATCTTGAAAATATTCATATAAGAGGTTTAAGATTTTATTCATAGTAAAGAACTGGGTCTTCAACATTGTAAATTCCACCTGGAAATTCAGATTCAAATAATTTAGGAAGAACAATGAGGTTAAGAATTGAGGTTGAAATAATATTTTTTATTTATTTATCTAAGTAGAAAATATTCTGGTGTTATATTAATCATTTAATATTTAATTGTTTTTTGTTTTGTTTTTTAATTGCAAAACTCAGCACTTAAAATATGTAAATACAACCCTCAAAGAGGAAGTTTTCTTGAAACATAATTCATGACATGGGGACATTATTAAAAAATTTTCATCTTATTTTTGTGTCATCAGATAAAACTCCACCACATAAAGATAGCTTTTATTTCCCATATATTAGCAAAAGGAGTTTTCGAAATCTTGAAAAAAATTCAGCTTCCTGGTTAGTTATTTATCTACATAAACCATTTGTTTTTTACGTAAATATTTTTTTAATATAAATTTTATACTTTTCTAAATACAAAAAAAAAATGTATTTATAATGTATTTTAAATTGCTAATAGATGCTAATAGATAATACATTTTTTAATGTATTTATCTATTAGCAAAAAGAATTTGATTATTATGGCGTGAATATCATTTGTTCTATATTCTCCTAAATACTAAAAAAAAAAAAAAAAAAAAAAAAAAAAAAAAAAAAATTCCAATATATATATTAGAAAAAAGAATTTTCGAAGTCTTGAAATTCAGCTTCCTGGGTATTCTATACACATTTTAAGCATTATATACACCTAAGTATAATTTATTAACAAAAATATTTTTCTAATATGCGAATTATATTTTTGCTAAATAAAAAAATAATGTTTTAGTTCCAATATATTACCAAAAAGAATTATTGAAATTTTGAAATTCAGCTACCTGGTTAGTTATTTTGAGTATCATTCGCTCGATATTCTTCTTAATACAAAACAAAATGCTTTATTTTAAAAAAATGCTTTGTATTAGCAAAAGAAATTTTCGAAATCTTGAAATTCAGCTCTCTTGTTAGTTAGTTATTTACATATTTTAAGCATCATACAGAATTAAGTATTATTTGTTTATTATCTTATATTTTCTTCTAATATAAGTTAGATATTTTTATTAATACAAAAAATACTTTCTTTCCAATAAATTAATAAAAAGAAATTTCAAAATATTGAATTTCAGCTCCTTGGTTAGCTATTTATTTACATATTTTCAGTAACATATAGAATGTTGTTTTTTTATGTAAATATTTTCTTAATATAAGTATCATATTTTTTCTATATATACAAGTAAAAAAATCTTGTATGTCCAATGTATTAGCAAAAAGTATTTTCGAAATATTGAAATTCAGCTCTCAGATATGCTATTTATATACATTTTAAAATAAAATATCATATAGACTTAAGTATCATTTGTTTTTTTTACATAAATATTTTTTCTAATATGCATATCCTATTTTCCTAAATACAAATGATGGCATTCATTTTAGAATATTGCTAAAATCTCTAGTCGAATTAAGAATATTGTATGACGACTATACATTGGCGAAACATAAAATAAAAATGGCAATAACATAAGCGACCATATAAGATACATAACTTCCATGTTATGGAGAAAGGAAGAATGATAAATAAATGAGTAGCCATTGGATCACCTCCGAACCTTTAAATCTGTCCCGCCAGCCCCATAAATAAACGAAATATCTCTGCGCCCCAACTCTCACCAAGTACATTTCCGCTCATCAAATATGGATGACATTGCTTCTGTGCAACAAATCCTCACAACTCCATTTCGGCCATCTTGAAGAAATTCAGAGATTTTCTTTTTTTTTTTTTTATATCAACAAACTTGTTTCAGATTGTTAAATATCAAATAGGTTCAAGTTTAAATAAAATTTATCCGCATTAACGTTTAAGAGGCAAGGATTCATCATGCATTGCTCAAATGCCAAATGTAGACCTCTACCTAGTCAACAGATAGTCCTCGTGGGAACTTTAAAAAAAAAAAATATTTTAAATTTTTTTTTCAAGTAAAATTATGAAATCATCTAGAAAATTTGCAAAAATTTATAAATAATGAAATCGTAAGTCAAAATTTACAACAGCGTAACTTTCTAAGAAAGATTTAAGTTTTAATAAGTTTAAAAGCAGACTTTCAATACTGAATTGTCGACTCAACGATAAACTGGCAGAAGTCAAAAGGCGAGAAACAACAAAACTTTATGTTTACTTCTGCTATCAGTTTTCGCTGAACAGAGAATAGCTATACACTGCAAAAAGTTTTCGTGTATCTGAACACAAAGAATGATAACTATTTTACAAAACACTAAATTTTCCACTACACCCAAACTCAAGGATAGTTCCTGGTGCAGTAAAACACCTAGAATGTTCTTTTACACTACTTAGTGTAAAGTACCATGTGTTACTATGTTTTGATGCTCAGTAACTCTAAAATTTATAAACACAAGAATCAGTAATTTAGGTTGCATACATACACTAATTCTTAACATAAAATTAGTTTGCTAATAAAACATACTCGTAGCACAGAGAGAATATTAAGACGAATTCAAATTAAGCTTAGCAGTGAAGGAGCGGATAGAAATTATACATGATAAAATCATTCAGTACAGTTTACAGAGATTTGAAAATTAAAATATAAATATCCTTATTACACAACTAAAAAACATACATATTTTTAACGGCGAACTTTAGTTTCTGTAAATGAAAAGCAACATTGAAGATAACCTCACTGTGAAAAAAAAAAATCTGTAATATTACGAAAAATTTCTGGGAATGTTACCAGAATTTATCTGCATGCTACATGTTGACAAAAGTTTTCTGTAACCGAACACCACAGAAAATATCTGAACTTATGAGATATTTTTCATAGGTTAGGGTATGGCAGAGAAATTTGACATGAAGCTAGCTAGTTCACAATGAAACTTCTAATTTTCATTGTGAACTAGATTTTTAAAATTTTGTAATTATTCCATTTTCTTGCAATTTTTCGTGATTTTTGAGGTATCGAAAACCATAATGTTTGAAAGGATCGTCATAGATTTTTTTTTTTTTTTTTTTTTTTTGCGTCGTTAAGTTTAGATGTCTCGAAGTGGGATTCGAATCTTCTTAAAATGAGGCCAATTCCTTGATCACCATACATATCAGTCGGCGTCTGTTTCTTGTGTACCAATTTATTTGCTGCTGCTTTAATACCAAAGTTTTTCATATGCGAAACTGAAAGAAATCTGAACCCAAAAGATACAATCTGTATCAATGGTTACAGATTTTATTTGTTAACAGAAAAAAACGTCTCTTTCGGCAGATTACGATGTAGTTAAGCAGTAAATTTCTGTAATTTTAGAGAACATAAATTTATTTACGACTTGCCAACTCGTTTTAAACAATTAAAAACGATATCAAAACGCGACAATATTGGAATTTCCGGAAGTGGAAATATTTAACGCATTTAAAAGGACGTAATCTTGATGTTAACATTTTGCATTTTAGATGTTTAAAGCTTTCATTCACTATTTAAATTGTATCTGAAAGCTTGGTTTGGTGTCAACTGGAACAAAAGTGTTCCTTCACACAATTTTTAGGTTTGCTCAGCATCAAATTTGAAGATATATTCCACGACAGTTTTTACAGTGTGACTATTCAACTCTTTGCGGTCATAATTTTTTCGATAAAGGAAACTGTAACTGACAACAGACACACAACCACAAAGGGTTGATTTTATTTCTCGTTATTTGAATGTTTCTTACGCTTCTTATTAAGATTTATATTTAATTAATTTTATACATAGAATTATTGCAGGAAAAGCAAAGTCTCAAGTAATAAATTTAGTGCTAAATATATATAATCAATTGAATTTGTTTATTAATAATTATTGTTTGTTAATCTATACGCACGTATTGTAGTCACTTTGGCAATGTTTACTTAGAATTATTAGCAATTTATTAAGTCATAACTTAATCTACAAATAATTTATTTGAAAATCTTGATGTATATAGCTATCCAAAGTTTAAGGGATATCAATATTTCAAAGTGTAATATGATTTAACTCCCACAACAAAGTCGGAATTTTCCATTAAGCTCCTTACATAGATTTTCAGAAACAAAGTACATAAAGAAAGCTCAAAATCCCTCCCCGAAGGCATCTTCTATGTCCCCATCATCCAACCACAGTACCGGTTAATGTGTTTGCTCGCTAACTTTGCTAAGCACGTCCAGCGGAATCTTTTCCTTCCATACCATCTTCAGCAGTACCATAAGAAAGACATTCCCTAAAATTCGAGAGTGGGAGGTTACCATAAAATTGAGATTTCGATGCTTTTCTATGGTCTCAAATGTCGCCAATATGGCATACGTGGCTGCTAGTCTCAAATCGATTACGACTTCGATTAATCGTTAGCGGGCAAACCTCTATAAGTGGATTTCAGCTGAGAGTAATGCTTGAGGTCCTAGATTGAGTTTGGAAGCAATAAAAGCTTAACTCACGTTTAACAGTTAAGGGCGAAACGCTGGTGATTTCGGTAGATTTCACACTTCTGATTGGATCATCAAACTCGCGTTATTGTCCCTTTGGAATAGTTAAAGCGGTTGCCATCCGAGGCAGCAAATAAACTTCATAATTATCGTCTGACTTATGAATTTATGAAAATAGCGTTTCACCGCCGTTTGGTTATATAACAGAAGCATAATAAATGTCCGCGAGGAAGTATATTTATCTTCTTTTAAGTATCTTGCGTCAGATTTTACAATTGTCGCTCAATTAAACTTAAGGAGAGTTACAAATAATATTAGGACGCTAAAAACTTTGACTGTGGTTTTCGTTACTGGTTACAAGCCTTATTACTTTTTGAAAATAAATGTTAAACTAATGAATATTTAAGGAGTTGAATTTAAGGCTATTGAATTCAATTTTAATAACTATCCATTGGGTATGCTTCGCTATTAATGCTGTTTATGACAATGTGGGAATGCATTACATTTCGTGACTAGTATGCAGCTTAATTAAGAAGAGAATGTTTTACATAGGCAAATTACATTAAAAAATTAATAAAAAAAAATATTCAACGTAAGTTCATCAAATCGATATTTAAGAGTTAGTTGTTGTTTTAAACAAGAATACATTTAGTTGTCTTAAACTTTAGTTGTCTTAAACCAAAATACCAGACAAGTTTATTATGAACGAAATAAGGTGATCAGTTGAACCATTATTATTGTATGATCAAGTTTGGAGAAGATTAATTTGCAAGATAATATGGTTCAACTTGCACAATATGTTTGGTAGCAAAACTTTGGATGATGTCATAGTTCAGTACGAACAAAATTTTAAGCAAAGTACTGGAAACTTATGAATTGTACTATTCATTATATTTTGATTCATCAAAAATATACCGATACACAAAACTTCCCTTGAAGTGTGTATGTTTCTCAAGACATAGGTAGTGAAATTTTTAAAATTTATAATTATGATTATAAGTATAAGCCAGCAACAATCGTTGCCGCACAAAATCTTAGAATTACGTTTTTCTTACTAATATATACAATTAATTCACCTCCCCTCTGTACATCTTCTGGGAACCACTGCTTTAGTTAATTACTCTAGGAATATAGCTGGTTAAAAATGAAAAAATAAATTTTAAGTTATAGCATTCCTCATAATTCATATTCAGCTCTTTTTGTCTATTTACTATTATTCTGATTGGTTAGGTTACAAATAGCTTTTAATCAATTATTGAAATGAAAATTAATAATTAAGAGCTAGCAGACAAAAAATCATATTGTAAATCTTTTTTTTCTTCCTAAACAAAAACGAAAAAAAAAAAAAATTGCTTGAAACACTCTTAGGAGAAACACTACTAATTGCTGAAAAAACAGATAATTTTTGTATGGCACAACATAATGATTTTCATGATTTATTCATTTGTTAATAAAAAACTGTTCAAAAAAAACACACCCGATTCAATTAAAGCTAATTGCATAGTTAGTAACAAAACTATTTTTTTTTCGGCAAAGTATTCCCTCGAAAATTTAATTTCCTATGATAACGATTTGTAAATTGAAACCTCTTTCTTAAAATCTAATTTCCTTTCAACAAAATCAATTACATTTAATTCGGAGAAGCTTTTTTTTTTATCTCATAATGACAAAACCTTCGTAAAAACAACTATTCCAAATGCCAAAGATGCATATGGAATATTTAATGGCAATTATAGGAATAAAAACTACGGTAAAAATAAAAACTTCACGGAAAACACTGGGGTAAAAAAAACAGATATTTACGCTAGCATACATAAAAATAACGAACAAAAACTTTTTGAACGAATTAATTCAATCAAGTTTTCTGAGTTTATAAAACAATCCTTTGTTCTCTAACTGAAATAAGAAATAGGGGAAAACAAAATACCGATCTTTCAGAATCCGAAGAAATAAATGTCAAAGAGAGGGGAAAAAATTCAAAAAAGTATCTTTTAATAAGGTTTGCTTTAGGCACCCAAACAAATAAGGGTGGATATTCCAATCTTGGCTGAAAAGGTAGAACTTAGAGGCTATTTTTTTTAATGCAACAAAATATAAACATTTCAACTGAACCACAAAGCAAAGAGACGCAAAGTAAAGAAACTTTCCTATATCTTTCTATTCCTTCAAAAAAATAAGATTAAGGAGGAAATGTCAAGAAAATAAACATTTCTTTGGGAAATGAAATCATGCTTATTTAGGCCCATAGAGTTTTTATTTTTTGGTGTAAAAAAATTCTGCGGAGAAAGTTGAGATTCAAGGGAAACAATGGTTAAGATACGTGAAATCCATTAGGTGATTGTGCTAGCTCTATTGACTTGAACTGGCTTAATTAGATTTATTTTGTGTCTAGTTTCGGAAAGATAATCACTGTCGGTATCTCACAAAACTTGAAAGATTTTAACATTCAGTTGAACCCAAATGAAAAGTTTAGATTTAAAACTAGTCAATCTCTTTTCAAAAGATCTGCAGTAGATATAAAAAAACATTTTCCAAGTATTGATTTGAGTTACATTTGTTTAATTTGATTGATTATAATGATTTACCAAGAAAATGAATATCACATTAGAAAATAAAATCAAATGTATTTGGTTCCATCGAAGTTTCATTCTTCGGTGCAAAAAAACTCTGCAGCAAAGGAAGAAATTCTTAAATACATAAGTTATTTATACTAGATTTTTTTGACTTGAATTGACTTCAGTTTGGTTTATTTTGATAATCACTTACTTGTAGGTATTTGCAAAAAAACGGCAAGATTTAAAATTTTTTATTGAACCCGAATGAATGTTTTGTTACAAGACTGACTTAAATATTTTTTCAGAAGTTCTACGGTAGAGATTAAAGTAAAAACTTTTTTTAAACTACTTGTTATGAAATAAATGTGTATATTGATCATGATGACTTTTCAAATATGTTAATTATGATTGGGCATGAATAAGAAAGAAATTTCGTAAACACTCCTATTTCCTCATCAACAAAAAAGTTTTTAAAAAAATAAATAATTATTATTATTATTAATTGAAACTAAAACCTTATTTTTTGGGTCCATACAGCTGAATTTCGTTGATGTAAAAAATATTTTCAAGCAAAAGTCAATTTTTGATTGCACTACCTTATTATATACTGTGGGCAAAATTTCGCAACATTTCAGTCGATATATATATATATATATATATATATATATATATATATATATATATATATATATATATATATATATATATATATATATATATATATATATATATATATATGCACAGTGGTGGCCAAAAGAGTGGACATTTTTTGAAAGTTTTATGTTTTTCAACTTTGTGTGCTTGTAGAATATATTAATTTTCACTTAAATACAAACGTTTACATATCAAATTTTAGGTAATTTAATGTAGAATTTAATAATAAATACAGTATTACAATATCTGTATTACAAAAAAAGTTAAGCAACTAATAGTAAGATCTATCTTAGATGTGCATTTTTTTTAAAGTGATACTTACACAATCAATACTTAGTAGGATAACCCTTATTTTTTAAGACAGCTTCACAGCGTATTTTCATCGAGTGAACGAGTGTTTGGAGTTCATCTTTCGTAATCACATGGTACCAAGAATCAATTATAGCTTCATTAAGTTGTCTTTAATTGGATGGACGTTTTTTTCGTACAAGAATTTTCAAACGTCGCCACAAATTTTCAATTGGATTGAGATCAGGGCTGTTTCTTGTCCATGGTAATATATATATATATATATATATATATATATATATATATATATATATATATATATATATATGCCTTTATTTTGAAACCATGCTTTGCATACTTTTGCTGTGTGGCATGGAGCTGAATCCTGCTGAAAAATAAATGGTACGTTGTTGGGGAAGAGATCCCTGAGAGAAGGTATCAATTTTGGTTTCAGGACAGTTTCGATGTATTTTTTGGCATTCAGGATGCCATCAATCACTTGAATTCGGCCCACACCATCTGCAGACATACATGTCCAAATCATGACATTTGTTGGGTGTTTTGTAGTTGCTTCAATGCAATCAGGATGAAGCGCTTCACCTACTCTACGTCTCACGTATTTTCTACCATCACTACCTAAGAGCGATATTTTACTCTCATCGCTCCAGATTACTTGCTTTCATTGATTTTCTGACCATTTAATGTGTTCTTTTGCCCACTTAACTCGTTTATCGCGTTGCTTTCGATTTAAATATGGTTTTTTTTCCTTGGAATTCTAGCTTGTAGTCCAAATCCTGATAACCTTCTTCTTATTGTTCTTGAACTTACTGCAATACCCGCTGCATTCATTTCACATCCAATGGCATCTGATGAAATTTTTCTATCTTGAAGGCATAGCCGTTTAATTTTTCTATCGGCAGTAGCACTTGTGCATTTTTTTCGGCCTTATTTGGCTTTATTTCCCACTGATTTCGTTTCTTCATAACGTAAACAGAACTTTCGTACACTAGAACAAGTCCCTGAACCACCAACTTGTCTTCCAATTTCAGCATAAGAGAGGCCATTTTCTCTCAATATGACAATTCGGCTTCTTATTGTAGATGTTCAATTAGTTCTTCTTGTTGATGACATTGTTTAAAATAAGTTTAATTAAAAAAAAGGACTTTAAATATTCAAAAACAGTAATACTCTATTAAATTGTACTAGTATGCATCATTCCGCAAAATATTTCCACAACAATAACTCTTTTACGATCCAAATAACCTAAACTATAGTTACAGACATTTGATTGGTCCTAAGAACAGTGTTTGTGATTGGCTAGTATGCTTTTATTACAAAACATGTCCTTATTCAAAACGATTTGAGTTTGTTTGCTCTACTAAAATGAGCATAATACATTTTTTGTAATACATATATTTTAATTATGTTTTTGTTATTAAATTCTACTTTAAATTACCTTTAATTTAATATATAAACTAAGTAATTTAATATTCAATTTAATTTAAGTCTATTTCTTAAATCTATTTTTTTTTGAAAAATAAATATTCGTTTTAGGATTTTTAAATTCCCTTATTCGAAGATCTTAATTAAAAGCAATTGTTCGATTTATATTCAGTTACTTACTTTTTCATTCATTTATTTTTTTATTTATTTTGTTTTTAATAAACGGAAGTTAACACATAAAATGGAAAAAAGAGAAATAACAGCACACGGATGGCACATATTTTGGAATATTGAAATCTATGAAAAATATCGACTGAAATATTACTAAGCCATAAAAATATCTATCAAAATTTTGTAATCTATGAAAAGAATCTATGGAAAAATTTTAAACCTTAAAAAGTATCTATCCGAATATTGCAATCTATGAAAAGTACCCATTGCAACATCGAAAGTCATTATAAGAATATATTAAAATATAGGAATTTAGGTAAAGTATATATATTGAGTATACAGTAAAGTATACAGTAAACCGTGAGAAGTATCTATTAAAATAATGTCATCAATAAAAATGTTTAGAAATTAAATTAAATTATAATTGCATTACAATTAAGTTGTACTTGTGCTTTTATTAAATTATAACTGTATAAGTATTTAAATTCCATAATTGCGAAGCAAAAAATATAATAAGAAACTGTACCACTTGACTGAACCAGAAAAAAACTTTTGAAGTGCATCTTTTGGATAGATTCCAAGCACGGATGGCACGTAATTCACGATAAAGCTTCTTGGTTTAGTTCCAGACACTACCAAAAATCCAGCCATCTCTAGTCTCGCTATACATCACTTCTACGTCATTGATCATTTGCCACTAGCCAGATGAATCTTTATTTTTTATGGTTCTTTGTTGTCAAGTTAGTTTGACTAAGAAATTTTGCAAACTTATATTTTGGATTTAATCTGTGTATGAATCTTATCTCTTTATCACTGATAATAAAAATTTTGAATATTTTTATTGTCTATTTATTACTATCAGATTAATTTTTATGTAGTGTAAAATTAAAAATAACACTAAATTATATCAACACATCATGTAAGATTTTTCACGACGTATTCAAAAGGCTAAATTATTAATTTATAATTATTAGTGCACAATAAAATTTTGTCTTACATAAATAGCCTTAGCCTCAGTTATTCAATAATGAGTATTCCAGTTTGCTATGCACCATACGAAAGAGGGGTTCACCATGTATGAAAAATCAACTTATTTAAATATTAGGATATAGTTTCGATCGAACTTTCTGCAACAACTTATTTGAATTGATATTCATTAATTTGAGAAACAAACTTCGAACGGAACGATAAGTTTAGTAGATTTGTTGTTGTTGTTGTGGCTTATTCCTCAAGGTCTATCTACAAGCTAGACCATGT